>JACCID010000166.1:0-279915 GCA_018906775.1 Sycophila sp. Sp_5 | reverse complement strand
AAAATGGCACATCTTACTGAACGAGAAAGAATATCTTTGTTGATGATGCGTGGGTGGGGTGATCAAGAGAGAGGTTACAAACAGGTACAGCGTTTATTCAATGAAACATTCAGAGTTGAAGAAAACAACCCTATTTCAAAAAGTACCGTAATTCGTACAATTAGTCGTTTTGAAGAGACAGGTGGTATTAAAGATCGTCCTAAATCAGGTAGATCCAAATCATCGTCTAATGATGAAAAGAGCTTAGACGTATTACAATCATTTATTGAGGACCCCTATTGCAGCATCAGACGTTGTGCACAACAGCATGAAATGGGAGCTGCATCTGTGCACAAAATTTTGAAACTCAACAAATGGCATCCTTTCAAATTAAAGTTGGTACAGGAATTATCTGAAGATGATTTTGATAGAAGGGTAGAGTTTTGTGATGTAATGATGCAAATGATATCTGATGATCCTTTGCTCCTCAATAACATTGTTTTCTCTGATGAAGCCACATTTGAGTTAAGCGGAACAGTGAACAGACATAATTGTCGATACTGGAGTAACATCAATCCACATTGGATGAGAGCGGACCACACGCAACATCCTGAAAAAGTAAATGTTTGGGCTGGCATATTTAATGGAAGAGTACTTGGCCCTTTCTTTATTGAAGGTAATTTAAATGCTGCAATGTATGAAAACATGCTTCGAGACCAAATTATACCTGCTATACGGAATTTAGCGGGTGGAAATCTGGATGAAATTTACTTCCAACAGGATGGTGCTCCTGCACACTACGGTATTCATGTTCGCCGATATTTAGATGCAACATTTCATGATAGATGGATTGAGCGGGGAGGTACAATTGAATGGCCACCTCTGTCCCCAGACCTAACGCCTCTTGATTACTTCCTTTGGGGATACTTGAAGGATAAAGTTTATGTTATAAAACCACGTGACTTGGATGAATTACGCCAAAGAATCACTGGTGAAATAGACTTGATACCTCAGCAAATCTTGCGAAATGTTGTTGCAGCCTTTTACAATCGGTTAGCACATTGCCAAACTGTTAATGGGCAATAATTTGAACAGTTGTTGTAAAAAGTTCCTGTCAACGACATTTTAAAAAAATTCAGTTTGGGCGAATAGTCCACTGTCTTGATTTAGTTAGCTGGGCCGCCGATAGTCCTGCCTTAGCTGACTGGGCCGCTAGTGTTCTTGTCTTAGTAGGCTGGGCCGCCGATGGTCTTGCCTTAGTTGGCTGGATCACCCATGATGTTACCTTAATTAGTTGTACCTCCCGTGCCTGAGCAATAAGGCTCATTTTGATTAGACATTTTTTTATTTATCATTTTCTCCCCCGAGGTATGTAGTTGTTGGGCCTAAGGCTTATTTTGATTAGACATTTTTTTATTTATCATTCCCCCCCCCCCCCCCCCCGAGGTATGTAGTTGTTGGGCCTAAGGCTTATTTTGATTAGACATTTTTTTATTTATCATTTTCTCGCCCGAGTTATGTGGTTGTCTGGCCTAAGGCTTATTTTACGCCAGTGTCAATTACACCTTCTACAATCCTAATGCAGAATTTAGCGCTGGTGCAAAATGGAGAATTACAACTAGGAGGCTTAATTTGGAAAACTAAAGTTAACCTTCAAATGACCTTGAAAATCAAGGGCAATGTCAATTTAACGCCACCATAAAGTTTGTCTTGTAAAATCAAATTACTTTAGTATTGGTCAGATACGCTCAAAGTTCTTAATAATCGGGATTTCTTGGCTTTCTGCTACTAAATAATCATTTAACCACTAAATGACCTCTGTAGGTCATTTTGAGCCATAACGTGGGTACATATCCAGATGTAAAATTTTGTGCTCTTTCAGAATCTGAAATAAAAAATAGGGGTCCCTATTTAAAAAACTGAAGATGACCTTTAAATTACCTTGAAAATGATAACCAATAACAAATCCAAAGTCATCATTTAGTTCAACCTTCAAAACTTAACAACTTTTGTATTTAACATTTTTTTCCAAAATGCTTACTTTATGTTATAAGTGGGGGGTCCGGAACATTTCGAACACCCTGTATAATGACTTCTCTACCCTTTTGTGACAGTCATCAACCAAAGCCCTCACCTTCTCAGAAGGTGGTGAGTCCTTTGAATCACTTGGTAAGTACGCCGAGGCAAGGATAACGTCTTTCACGACTTCTCCCTTAGTTCTTCTCCTTACTATCACTGTGGTAAGATCCTTATAGCAGTGTAGGGGCCAGGTTTCCCCCTGAATGCCTTTTAAGAGAATGCAGGTTCGCACCAGCCCGTCCCCCACCACCCAGAAGAGCCGATCACCCCCCCCCCCCTCATGGTTCTTGGATCAAGGCCATGCCTGTCTGCATCTCTGTCATGCACTTAGCTGGAACGGCTAAAGCACTTTTGCAGTGATGCAAATTAATTTATATGAAAGGAATATTCACCCCTGCTGTAACAACCCTGTTCCTCCGTCATGTGCACCTCAGGGTACAGCTCAGGAACGACCGCTAATTTTAGGCCGTTGGCCGTCACCTAGCTGTAAGTAGCCCCTGCTCCCTCGCTAACCATTTTGGTAGAATCCTCAGAGGTTTCCTGAATAATGTTTCCTCAGTGCGAGATGAGACGGTGTACTCGCTTTGCTTTTCTTTGGTAGACATGATTTGATTAGATGAATGGATTGGGTGGAATGTAAGTGTGGCGGTGAAATAAGGCGCTTAACCCACTTACGCTCTTTGGCAGCCGCATCCCACAACAGCACTGTGGCATCGGAGGAGAACCCACCCCCCCCCACCTCCCGATCTAATGGGGGACTACACGGGAGCCTATCAGCACTACTAGACCGACAATTTTCGACAGATGATAGGGCAGCCGGTCCAGTCGGATACACCGTGACCTGGGCCCCTATTCAGTCCTGTCTGGCGGCCTAGCTGTGTCAAACCTAGTTTAATCTGTGAACCCTCAGAGCTGCGCCAAGATTTTGCGCCCTTCAGGCCGGCGACGGCCCCGCTCACGCAGCCGTGAACACACCCTCGTAAAAGTGTAGGTGTATGTGAGAGTATTATATGGCCCCACTCGACCACCACGAAGGTTGTTCTTTAGACGTCTCGTCAGCCTCAGTCACAAGAATAATATGCATTTAATATGTTAAAACAGTGTACGCGTTTTGTATACTGCATTAGTATCAATTTTCTCTCCGTGTATAAATATAGACTTTGGAGATTTAAAATTATTCTTGAGCTTTTATATTAACGTTACGATGTACTTTACATTAATTTTTTGTAATGGTACAGTTACGTATTAGCTTGCAGTAATAAAATACAAAAACATTGGAACCCTCGATTTTTAAATTTCTTACAGTGTGTTTGAGTACAATGACAAATTTCTTATGAAGATTGTCAGCTGTCGCAGCATATTTTAACAAAATTTTATTACTCGGTCATAAATAACGTAACACCTACAATACACAACACCACTTTGGAAATATTGCAAAACCAAATATACATTACGAAGCTGCTAGTTTTATCTGGATTATTGAAATTACCACCTTACATCTCTTCCGATGCACGTGCTTGTAAATACGCATTTAGATGTAGATGCTATTCTGTTAATAATAGACATTCTATTTTTCAGGAATATTCGAATAAACATTTGATTGGATTAATGTCATGTATGCATCAAAATAGAACTCTAAAACAAAGATTGATGAATTTTATTGAAGACCAGCGAACTACGAGATAGTATTTATATTTTTTAATAAAGATTTTAAAGAACTATTTATGTATCATAAACACTAATAATTATGTTAATTATAAAATATCATATTAATTGTAATTTAAAATATATGTGATTGATGATTTCGGCAACTGCTTAATGGTAGAGTATGATCAAAAATATACCACCTACTTTATTAGCAGAATGCTTCCTCTTATAAATGTCTACGGAATATTAATTTCCTAGTACAATTGGTAGATGTAAAAGTGCAGTCCTCTTTCATTTTAATTTTAAATTACGTCAGTTCTTTTTTATAGTATTGTGTGATAAATCAATTTCGATGCTGTAAAAGTCAGCGAAAAGAGCACAAATATTAATTCACGCGAGTAGACAAACAAGCGAATGTAAGCGGGAAGCGGTTCTAGTATTGAGGGATTGTAGAGGGATCATAAATTGCAATATGCCGAGTACTTTAACCTGTAGGGGACGGGAAAGCCACTATAATGGCTCGACCATGGATAGACACTTTATATATTGTGAGAGGGAAAAATATAGAGGCCGGGGTTGGCACCTCTTTCTCTCTCTCTCATACAAAAGAAGCTTGTGGTCTTCTTTATACGACCTACTACACTGCACGCACTACTAAACTTTCCGCTTTGCTGCTTCTCTGCACCTTCCGCTCCAGGGCTTCCGACCTGAAATGAATTTCTCGCTTTACCTACTACTTCTAATTTTGTTGAGCGCCAGGCGCCTTGTAGACGCCGCCGGATCACGAACTCCTCGCTACGACTGAGACTTCTTTTTCCCAGGGTAGGGGGTTCTCCCGAGACTACCACGTACACGTGGCAATGGCTGCACGCTCCGTTGACGACGTGGACTCAGCTACTCACTCGAGGTAGCCGGGGCACTCGCGATTTGCTGAGAATTAGCATCAACCCACCACCTTACAATACACCCAACACTTAGAAATCAAACACGAACACTGGTGAATTTTCTCTAAAATATGTATTGCCTCCTGGCTTAGGGAAATACACTTGTCGTTGGATATGTGTGCGGCAGCTGCAAGTCCATCAGGCTGAGCAGGGGAGCAGGGCTCTGCTCCGCCGCAGCCTGGGCCCGCTGGAGGAGCCATCGATGACGGCTTGCAGCACACCGAGGGCACGTGTTGACGTCCACCCCTCTCCTCCCACAGTTGTTGCAGTAGGGTTGGAGCAGGGGGTGGGGACAGCTGGCCTTGGCGTGGCCCTGCTGCCAGCAATTCAGGCAGGCCCTCGGCGGCGGGTCCACCCGCCTGTCGATGGGGACTGGCGCGAGGTCGCCAAACATGATGCCTTGGGTTATGTATCTCCTCCTCTCCTCCTCCTGCTGGGGTGGTGCTGGGGTTGGGGTTTTGTTCGCGGGGTTACGGGGGTGATTCGCGGGGTTGCGGGGGTTTATGGGCGCGGGGAATTGGGACATCTCCTCCTATCTTCTTCCTCTTCCCCTCTTGTCGCTGGGGCGGGGCGGTTGAGGGAGGCCTCCTGGTCTCGTGATGGTGGCCGAGGGAGTCAGGCACGACGGGGGACCCGGCTCCGGACTGGACGGCCTCCGAGGCGACCAGCATGCCGGCTCGTAGTCGTCTACGGTCAGCTGTCGCCTCGGATTGTAGCGATGTCGCTTGTACCCATCGACCAGCCGGATCATCGGGTAATAATCCCTTGTGGGCCCCTCCGCCTGCCCTCTATTTCCGCCAGCCGACGCGACGTAGTCGTCATCCCACTCCATGGGTGACGACGGCTGCGCTACGTCCACCCCTACGACCCTTGAGTCGTATGACTTTGGTACGGGCGGGGGTGGGGACGCGCTTGGCTGTCCTCTTCTCCTTTCCCTTCTCTTCCTCTCCTTCTCTCCTTTCTTCCTCTCCACCTCTTCCTTCTTCCTGGCCTCTTCTTCTTTTTTTCCTCTCCTCCTTCTCTCTTCTCGACAGTCTCGTCGTCTCCTGGGGCGGGCCGGTGGGTGGCTGTCATACCCTGTCGCACCGCTGCCAAGCCAGGGTGCGATTTTTCGAAACCGCTCCCTGCCGACGCCCGATTTCGGCTCGATCCAGACCGTCCTTGCCCGTCTCCATCGCTGACACCTCCTGGATCACCACCCCGGCCTCCTCGGGAGGGATTGCCGGGGCTCAAACGATGAGTGCAGGGATGGTTGAGGCGTCCTGGCCGTCCGTTCTCCCCATCTCTGAGCCGAGCCCCCGGATCATGTTGGTGATCTCAGTCACCGGGCTGGTTGGAACGGAAAGAACGGCCGCCTCTTCACCTCTTCCTTCTTTTTCCTCCTCCTCTGGTGCGTATAAGTACCACCGGTCCTTAACCGGTACCTGTGGCGCGGCGTTGGGGGGTGGTACGCGGGGGTTCGGGGCAACGCGGGGGAATTTATCGGCTCCTGGGCCGTGGGGGCTGGCGCCGACGCCAACACCGCGAGCTCTAATTCCGGGATTTTAGGGGGGTTGTAGGAAGGCTGGGGCAAGGAAGTTAGGGTGGGGCGATCTTCCTCCTCCATCTCCTGAAGCGCCCGCTCCAATTCCTCCTCGCGCCTCCCGAGCCTCCAGGCTCTCCCGGAGCTGGATGAGCCACTGTTAATTGGCGGTCGGGACCTCCGCTCCCGTGGTCTCCTCGCTGATGGATAGGGGTGGTGGGGCTGCATGACGCGGCCCAAGTATCCAGCCCCGCCTCGAGGCGAGTCCCCTCCTCTTTCTCCCTACACTCACGGTCCTTCTGTCGGCGCTCATCCCCTCCGTTAGCTAGGCAGACGGAGCCTCAAACACAGCGGGGTCATTATGACCCTCAACGGTCCCCGCTGGCCGGGAGAACGCCGACCGGACAGCTGCTTCGAGAGCAGCTCGATCGTGAGCACGGGCGTGCTCATCCACAACCTCGCCCGAGTTGTACCTCGGGCGCGCGCCTCTCAGCGGGCTTCCTCGTACTCTTCTTGACATCTGGGGTAGGGATGGGATGGGTAAGGGTCATGAAAAACAAAACAAAACATACGATTCATTAGAGTGAGTTGAACCATATGTGTACGCAAAGAAAAGGGGCTTACGCAGGCGATATCAGGGGGAGGTTCGCATAATAATCCGTCGGGGTGATTCTAACTCAAATCTCCACTCTGTGCACGCCCGCATTCCCTCTTCAACAACCTCACTATCTCTTACTTCTTTCGACTACTCCGCGGGGGTAACCAACGTTTAATTTGCGATACGTGAACCTTCGCGCTCTTCTTCGCATTTTCAGTCTCTACTAAATACACGGTGGGGGACACTATCTCAAGGATTTTATAAGGGTCGGAGTATTTTGGGGCCAGTTTCGCGGCGTATTTATCCACGGCCTTCGATAAGGGGTACTCGCGACCTCTGATCGCCGACCGCGAATCGCACGTCTTTTCGACCCCGATTACACTGTTTCCCTTGTTTTTCCTTCGCCTCATCGATGAATCTCTCAACGCGTCGAGCCTCTTCATCCTGTCTTTACACACTTCTGGGTCAATGGGGGTTATTTCACGCAGGGGTTCTACACTTCTTCTGAAGCTCTTCACGGGGGTTGGCTGCCTTCCATAATTTAGAAACGCGGGAGATACTTTTAAGGTCGCTTGGGTTGCGGTGTTGACGGCATGGCGAAATTCGTGGAGGTGGACATCCCAATCTCGGTGGTTGTTCTCGACAAACTTCGCGATCATGGTTTTTAGCGTTCTGTTAGCTCGCTCGACGGGATTTGCTTGAGGGTGGTAGGGTGGGGTGGTGGTGTGGACTACGCCATATTCTTCCAAAGTCTTTTCCAGAAACTTGTTCGCAAATTCCCTTCCGTTATCTGTTAGAAAATAGCGCGTCGGTTCTCACCTAAAGAGAATCAACTCCTCAAAGGCGCTCACCACCAACTTCCCGTCGGCTCGCCTCAGTGGCTTCATTTCTACCCATTTTGTGAATAGGTCCATGAACATGATGATGTACTTGTGTTGGCTGCGACTCGGCGGGAACTCCATTAAGTCGGCAGCCACAACCATCCACGGTTGTTCCACGATCCGCTTGCCAATCATCCCTTGTGGTCCTTGTTGTAATGTCTTGTATGCCTGACAATCAGGGCAACTCAAGACACATGCACGAACATTGTACCAAATCCCCGGCCAATAGTAATCTCGCGCGATCCTATCGTAGGTTTTCTCAATACCTAAATGACCCGAGGAAGGAGCGCGATGTGCCTCGTCTAGTACGGACGCACGGTGATTGGCCAGCACGACCAATCTCCAACCTTCCTCTGGGATCAAAATAGGATCGAGAAGGGGGTCCTCGCGATACCGATACCGCATCTCTTCTTCAACCTTCCATCCTCTAAATTTCGCGGGGAATTCTTTCACTTCTTCAACACGCCTCTCGTACTATTCGTCTTCAATCTCTTCAAACGCCGCAACTTCTATAGTTTCCTCCTCGTACATACGGGACAGAGCGTCGGGCAATTGGTGAAGTGTTCCCCTCCGGTGGATGATTTCCATGTCCCACTGCTGCATTTCGATGGCCCATCTCGCTAGCCTCCCTGTCGGCTCTTTGAGATTTTGCAGCCATCTTAATGCGCTATGGTCCGTGATGAACTTGAAGTGGTAGCCTTCAAGGTAGGGACGCAACTTCTTTATCTCCCACACCAATGCCAGGCACTCTTTTTCTGTCGTCGTATAATTCTTCTCCGCGGGGATATGGACTCTGCTCACATAGACTATGGGGTGCTCTCCGTCTTCATGCTCTTGGGTTAGTACTGCGCCTAAAGCGAAATTACTGGCATCGCATTGGACCGTGAACGTCTTTCCAAAATCAGGCCTAGCCAGAACTGGAGCAGTCGTGAGCGCAAGTTTAAGTTTTTCAAACGATTCTTGCTGCTCTGCCTCCCACGTCCATTCTTGGTCCTTCTTCAGGAGCTTCAGTAACGGTACCTTCAATTCCGAGTCGTTTTCTATAAAGCGCGAGTACCACCCTAGCATTCCTAGGAACCTTCTCAACTGCTTCACATTCTGGAGTGCGGCGTACTCTAAAATAGGGACTACTTTCTCGGGGTCGGGGCGCAATCCTTCACTATCGAGGATGAAACCTAGGTATGAAACGCGAGAACAACAGAATTCGCATTTGGCGCGGTTAACAGACTATCCTGCTGCCTACAACCTTTGTAACACGAACTCTAGCCATTTCACGTGTTCTTCAAAGGTCTCAGTGACAATGATTATGTCATCCAAGTATCCGAAGACAAATGGTTCCATCTCGGGGCCAAATAAAGCATCGATTAACCTCTGGAAGGTCATCGGCGCATTAGTTAACCCGAAAGGCATTCTTTTAAATTGCCACAAACCAGACCCAGGAACTGCAAAAGCTGTGTATTGCTTACTGTCCTGTTCCATGAGGATCTGGTAGTAGGCACTCTTCAGATCTATTTTGGAGATAAATCTTTCCTTCCTCAATTTGTCTAAGGTATCGTCAACGCGGGGTATGGGGTAAGCATCTTTTCGGGTCACTTTATTCAGGGGGCGATAATCTATGCAAAACCTAAACGATCCGTCCGATTTTTTCACGATTACTCGGGCGCTACACAATTCGCTCGCTGAGGGTTCTATCACACCTTCTTGGTACATCTTCACTACTTCTCCACGGGCAACTTCCAAAATCTTCGGGAACAATCTTAGTAACCTCTCTTTAATCGGGGTTGCTCCTAGGACATCTATGTGGTGTTCTACCAACGACGTTGTTCCTAGGGCGGGACTAGTCTCTTCTGGGTTCTGGGATAAATAGCGATTCAACAGCTCTTCAATCACTTCCTTTTGTCTTCCTCGCATCTCCGTTAATCCTGCGCACTCTGTCAATATTTCTTCACGCTGTCCTCCTTCCAACTGGAACTCGTTCGATTTTCCTCCTTTCGACCTCCACATCCTTTTCGGGGCGTATGTGACTTCCATTTTCCATTTTATGCAGAAATCCATGCCTAGGATCATCTCGTGGCCCAGGTCTGGTACTGCCTTAAAGATATGATTGTCACTGACCCCTCCTACATCCAGGTTTACCCTCAGGTCTCCTACTGGATTCGATGCACTACCTAGTGGTGTTTTAATTGCTAGGTTGGATGGAATGAGCCTATCCCGATATTTCTCGGTTATCTTAGATCCAACTATCGATATTGTCGCTCCGGGATCCAAGAGGGCTCGATATCTTTCTCCAACTAGTGTCACACACAGGTATTGTCGATTATCCGTCTGGAGGCCTGCCACTGGCGCGTTTGGATCGTCTGCGGTCTGGGCTTTTGCTGAGCTTGCCTCAGCTTTCCCCCCCTCCCTGAACTTGAAGTGGCGATGAGCACCTCGTGTGCGATTCGCCAGATTCAACGATGGAGGCGCCGGACGTTTACCGTACATGTATGCTAGGGCTTGTCCGATATTTAGTCCTTTGGGCTGAGCTCTTTTGGGCATGCAGGGTAACATCTTCTTCAGGGGCTGGGGTGTTGAATTTGTGGGAGTTAGGGGTTGGGGATACTCTTCTTCTTGGTGTGGGTTCTCTTTTAGGGGAAACTTCTCTTCTTTCACGATACTTGATCCTAGAGAAATTCGTTGCCAGTGTTGCCTCGTTTTTCTTCTCTTAGAATCTGCCGTGTCACGTCCTCTTCTTTCTGCATACATCCTTCCCATGGGGAGTTGGGAAAATTATACTCTAAAACGGCCGGCCATCCTCCTTTCCAGGTCCAGGTACAACGCTTGTGTGATTAATGGGTTCAGTGTCTCTTTGGGTACGAACATTCGCATGTCCCTTTCCTCGGAATCTTTGAGCTTGTCCTTTTTAATCAGCGTGATACCTGTGTCGTCCTCTATCCTCTTCACCATCATTTTATACTGCAACTTCTCTACTTTCTCTTTCTTATTCATCTCTTCTAGTGGGGTTTCTAAATTTAAGATGACTACGGATTTTGGGAACTCGTAACTTCTCTCATCTTCTATAAAGGGGGTGGGGGTTTTGGGAACTCGTAACGTCTCTCATCTTCTATTAAGGGGTTTGGGGGTTTAGGGAACTCGTAACTTCTCTCATCTTCTATTAAAGGAGTTGGGGGTTTTGGGGACTCGTTGTGCGCGGGGTCTCGTGCGCGGGGAAAATTCTTCTTCTCTTCGGGGATTCCTCCAAGGGGTGGGAGCTTAATACTCATTAGGGGAAGCAGTTATGAATTCACTGATGCCCCTGTCCGTTCCTTGGAATTGCCCCCTGATTTTTAGGAATTGAGACATGAGGGGAGGCAATTGGGCTGCTTGCCCCCCCTGCTGCCCGTTTTCCAACATCTTGGCAATTGGGGCACAACGGTAGCACTGATAAAAGGTAACCCCTTCTGCGCCACATATCTGACACGCTATACCCTGCTTAACGTTCCTCGGGTATTCACGTGATCGGTGTCCAAATTCTCCACATGCGAAACATTTTGTGCACGGACAATTGGATGCTGTGTGCCCTACATTACCGCATGTAAAGCATGCTCCAATGTATCCTGGTACCTTGCCGCCTTGTTGCGGTTATTCGTCAGACTGTTGTCTTTGGAATGTTTGTTGCGCCGGCGGTGATGCCTCCGCTACTGCTGCATACTGCATGGGAGTATTTGCGGACGCTAGGATCATTATCTGCGCGGTTGGTGTTTGGCTTGCTGCTGCTGCGACTTCTTGAGCCTCACTTCCCTCCCCATTGTTACCTTTCTCTTGCGTTGGTTTCTTTTTCTTCTGGGGATTCTTCTGGGCCTGCTTCTTCTCTTCCTCCTCTGCTACAACCTTCTCCGTCTTCTTGGGGGGAATAAACGCACCTCCTGGGACTGAAATTTAAATTAAAACTTTAAATCTGGCTATATTTTCCTTATCTTTCTCGTAAATCCTGACTAAGGCGTGGATATCTGAGAAATCGTCGAAAATATAATCCCTAAATCGGATTTGGTAGTCAGGGCGTAAGTTTTTCAGCGCGGCGGTTCCTTCTCCTTCGCCCTGCATTCTAGCACGTGCGTCCACCAGTATGTCCTCGTCCTCTCGTTCCACCATATACTGTTGTTTGAATTCCCTCCTAAATACTCTCCAGGTTCTTACGTCCCTTTTAACCGTCCTGAACCACCGGCACGCCTTCTCCGTCAAGGTGCACGGGATTGCTCGCAACATTCCATCGTCTGATAGCCGGTGGCTGTCCTTACAGTCTTCCAGCTTCAATAGATACTCCTCTGCTGCTCCATGGCCTTCGCCGTTATATGTGATTCGCCATGTTTGGAATAGCTTGGAGATCTTCATGTCCAGACTGGCGTCGCGTCTTCTCCCGTCACCATGCCGTTCATGTCCTCTCTCGTCACTCCTGCTTCTTCTCCTATATCGCCTGTCTCTATCATTTCTTCGTTCATCTTCCCTACTGTCTGCTCGCACTCTATATTTTCTCTGTAACCTCCATCGGGGACTTCTGTCTCTACTTCCATAGGAACTCCTACTCCTACTCCTGCGGGATGATCGGGACTTACTACCTTCCTTTTTTTCCCTACTGCGACTTCTTTGCTTACGGTGACTTTTTTTACTTTCCCTTGAGTCTTTACTTCGACTTCTATGGCTTCTCTTGCTTGTTCTAGACTCCCTGCTATGACTTCTGTGGGATCCGTGATGACTTCTTTTACTTGCCCTCAAATCTCTGCTCCGATTTCTATGGGGTGTTGTTGACTTTTTATTTTCTCCTTGTGGTTCTTTATTTTTTTCTTGGTGGGATTTTTCATTACTTTCCTTCTCATCTCTCGCATCTCTACTCTTACTTCTTCTGGGGGACTGTCGGGTGTTCCTTTTCTCACTTCTATCTCTACTTCTACTTCTGTGGGTTTTATGGGAATTTCCTTTTGCATCTCGATTTTCTCTGCTTCTGCTTCTTCTTCTGGGGGAACTGCGGGAATTTTTCCTTGTGTCTCGGTCTTCTTTACTTCTGCTTCTTCTTCTAGGGGACTTACGGGAGTTCTTTCTTCTATCTCTATCTTCTCTACTTCTACTTCTGCCTCTTGTCAGCCTTTTTTCTTTTTCTGTGTTTGTCGTGTTCTTATCTCCGTGTTGTTCTACTTCACTCCTGGGTTGGGCGTTCTCTTCTTCTTTAATGGGTGTAGTGTTTCTGACGGGGTTAGACGCGGGGATTGGCGCCTGTTCGCTGGGTACGCGGGGCAAAGGGGGATGTTGAGGGTTCATTTTCTGTGTGTCGCGAGGATCAAGGGGACCTAACCTATCTAACTCATTTCTTTTACTCGTTCCTGCACTTCTCTTACTTTCTTCGGGCTCCTTAGCTGTTCTTCTGGGAATTGCTCCTCCTTGCTGATTTACCCTCAGACTGACTGTGGTTGCTGGATGTTGAATTAATTCTTCCATTTCTATGGACAATCCACTCGTCGATACTTGGTCAGCATAGTCTAACTGGGGTGTTGGTGGCGTCGGCACATTTTGCAATAGTAGGTTAGGTCGATGTCTACTTTCTTCCAATTGAAACCTTGCCGTACTGTGACCCATACTTCTTCGACTTGGCCAAGGAATTGGAATTGGTGTAGGTATGTCAAGCGGCTATTCCCGAACTCCTGACGCCAAACTTGTCGTCGTCTTTGGGGCTGTCGGCTGGATATGCGCTTGTGTCGCACCGCTTATTGTAACTATCGTGCTGGTCGTTGTCATCGTTGTAGCTACCATAGTCGGTACTGTGGGGTTAATCTGCACTCTTTGCAATCTGTCTTCCAATTCAGTATTCAGTTTCGGCCCCATCGCTCCTTCTTCTTCACTCTCGTTATCCTCCTCCACCTCTTCTTCTTCTACCTCATCATATTTTACATTCCACGGGACATTTTTAATCTTCATTTCTTCCCTACATTTTGCTCTTAATAATCTCTCTCTTAACGTCGTGGTCGATCCTTCTATGTTTAACCCTACGTGAACTAATTCTCTAATTAATGGCGCGGGTTGTAACTGACTAATCCGCTTATATTCCCTTTTAATCTCGTCATTTCCCTTCACGTTCTTCTTCAACCATTTAGCGAAAATACTAGTCGACGCGTCAATATCCATTTCGCGGGGCGCGGGAATATTATTTGTTGAGCTAAGTAAACGTGAGACTCCGGAGTCTTTAAACCGTGTTTTTGAATCCGTGGAAGTGCGCGAATTACTGAAAGCCAACTGATAATATTTCAATTGCGTCACGTAGCGAAGAGTGGAGATTTTCAGCGGTGTCGGTTGCCCTTCGTCAATTTTGACGGATAAATATAATTAAGACTAAATAAATTGATAAATCTGGCGATTACCGTATTTAATCTTCCTAAAATAAAGGAGAAAAGACAGAATAATTCGCTTTCAATCTTCTTAAATTTAATCCTAAATCTTCCTGAAAAAAATGACAAAAAGGGAGAAAAATAAACAATAAATTGTATTTTCCTACTGTCAACCGACGACTTTTTAACTGCAAGTTTTCCAAGGCAGGCCGATTCCAAATTTAAAAATCGGGCCGTCTGCCAACTTTACAATAAATACAAAAATAAATAAAATTTTAATCAATAAAATAATATAAATTCTAGAAATGCCACACTCGCTTACTCAAATGGGCGTTCAGGGTCGATACACGGAATTATGCGCGGGGGAAAAAATTTTGGGGGTCTTCTTTTCTCAATAAAAAATTTTCCAACGTAGGGAATTTCAAATGACTAATTTTCCTTGTTTCTGTGGGTCGAGTTCTGCCAATTTCCGTTGAAAATCCAATTTCTATAATTTTCCGGAAAATTGTCTGTAGAAAATTTTTCCACAGAAAAAAACTCGAAATTCTATTCTTCCCTCGTCCTCTGGGTTCTCCTGGATCTAATTCCTCCTCAATCTCAATTTTGAATTTTTGTTCCAGAAAATGACTATGAAAATTTTTCCCACAATTAGAAATTCGAAAATCCTATTTTTCCAGCGCTGTTAGACCTTCTTCTGTTAAAATCCGTCAGAAACTGAATTTTCAAAATTTTAACTGAAACGAAGAAAATTTTCTACAACACACAAAAGAATTTTCAAAAATTGTACGCGGGAGATTTTCTGCAATTTTCCAAGTCAACACTTCCAAATTTTCTAAACGGGAAAAAATAAAACAAGACAACACACAAAATCTCACTTTATAACCTAAAAATTGAACACGGGATAAAACGAACACGTGGCGAAAAATTTTTGGCTTCCAAGATGGCTGCGCGTCGTCTCGGTAGCGTGGTCTGGGAGCTATGGTTGGGCGCCACTTTGTGAGAGGGAAAAATAAAGAGGCCGGTGTTTGTTTCAGCATTACTGACCAATCGCGTTATCCTTCTCTCATGGTGCGGATCGAGTGCCGGACGATGCTGAATTAGCGTTGGTCGCTCACGCCGGATATCCCTTATCGCGTACATTTCGACGAAGCGAAGTCGAGTCGCTCTTGACTTGCGCAGCGCTCGCGTTATTCCTGCGCTCTCCTGGGATACCCAAAACTGCAGCGCAGCCGGCTTGGCCCGAGAAGGCATTGGGAACCGAGGAAAGCTGACCCGTCAGCCGACTTCACCGTACGCAATGGATTCTAATATCCTTCTCGCTTTTACGAGAAGGCAAAGAATCGCCTTTGCGTGAGTTGTTTCGCAAAACAAAATTTATTCTAAAGACAAACAAAACTAAAAGCATAAGGTCTTATTGCTGTCGTCACGCTGACGATGCGGGGCTTGACGCTGGCTGAGTAATCTCGCCGCTGCGAACTATCGGTCCGGCCGAGAAAAATGCGCTGCGACAAAGAGAGAGAAAAAAAACTTTCATTTTTGAAAATTATGGCGGATGGTACCGCTTGGGACATCACACTCTTATTTATGTACTTCTTAACGTTAAACAAAATATACAAGAATAAGATGAATGGTCAGAGTATGCTAGCAACGCGAGAAGGAGCGAACAAAAAAAAAAGCTCTGGGCTACGTCATCTCCGAAAGATATGGCGCAAAGAGCTCATAGCAAGCTGCTGCAATGTTTTGAAAGGTTACAGCAGCTAGACCAGAGTGTGCACTTCGATATTTTACCGAAGCGCGCCGCACTCGATTCGAGGGTCAGAGATCCAGGCAAACCACGAGTAGCGAAAAAAGGAATTTGCATGACCTCCAATTCGCGAATTTACTTTCGGGAGTAACCAAGGTGCGTGCAACGATAATTATGTACGCTCGGGCCGTGGCTGTAATCTCCTGTGAATATTGCCAATTTTCCCAATAGTTGCAACGTTTCGAAAAGAGCTCTATAGAAAAATCCACATTTCTTCAGGGCAGTCCTGGATTATATCACTGCCGAGGGTCATAAAACTAAGCGTTTTGATATTTACGTAAGTCCTCGTCTAGCACTATTTGAGCACGGTAGATTATCCCGCACCGGCGCGATACCTTTTTTTGTGAGTCACGAGCTATGTTCAAGTCATAAAATAATAAAATTGAAGGAACATTTACAAGACGTTACATAGTAATAAATTTAAAATTATAAAACTTTAAAAAAAAAAAAAATAACTTAAGGGGGCATTTGTATAAAAGTTACATATAATATTATTATAGTCTCATTTTATTTTAAAGGCTAATGACTCAATGCATAAATTAATTGCCTTAGGGTCTAGTTTAAATTATTGGTAATTGGTTGTTTAAATTTCATATGGCTTCTGCGTGAAGTGTTGAACGAAACAAAATTTTGACCCATATAAACGTAAAGAATCGCTAAATCGCAATAGTAAATAATTAAGATATTTATTAGTTCAGTGAATATTTCTAAAAAAATTAATTTACAAAAATAAAATATTCGAATATTAATTTAACAAGACGCTAAAAATAGTACATTACGGTACAAGAGACGAAGAAGTTGAAGTTTCGCCACAACGTAAAGTTGGCGCCTTCGGCTTCGTATGGGAGGCCAATGTCACGCCGTGGCGGATCTTTAACTTACGTCTCGTGTAACGTATACTATTTTTTTTATGCCCGATCGAAAATACATTACGTTTCGATTGAAATTTATATTTTAAACAATTATTTTATTGTTAGCTTTAGTGAGTTTATTTCGATGCTCATCCCGACACTTACGGCACGAGCGTAGCGAGTGGTGCTGGTCAGGGGGAGGGGGTCATCGAAAAAATGATGTGCACAATTTTAAAAAATAATTTTATTTAAAAATATAAATATTTTTATTAATTATTATTAGGAGTTAGGTTTTGAAAACATAAACTTGCAATTATTGAATGTACAATTATTAAAGAAAAGTTTTTCATAAGAGTCAACAGCAAATTGTATTTTCATGTGATTAGATGACGCTATTCACCTTGGCCAAGACGAGGAGGCGCGCTAGTTTTGCTGAGCGCCACTAGAGAAGCCAGGCTGTGCGAGTCGCGTGTTCGGTATTGTTGCGCGAATGTGCGCGCCGACTCTTTCCTAATGTAAATAACGAGTTAAAAAACGATAGCGATAACCGCGACGAGGGAAGAAGATGGATCGCAACGTCGGGAAACGTCGGAATCCGCCATTCTAGAGGAAGTCGTAGTACTGACACCACGCTTTAGTTTTGGCTTTGTGATTTTCGTTAGTAGTTTGGTTGTTGAAATTTTAGTTAGGAGTAAGAATAGTGTTACGGATTAGGAGACGCATAGTAGGACGCGGAGACGGTAGTAGGAAGCAGCAACTTAGGGTGAGGACGGCGTGGCACGATTTGGCGAATTTATTCGTCGGAAGAGAATTTATTCGTTGATACGCGAACGCGGCCATCACCACTCGCAGATAAGTGTAACACACATCACTGTGGAGAATATAGTAAATTGAGATTTTGGAGATTATGGAGTGAATTTTTGTGTGTTTTTGCCCTTTATTCCTCGTGAGTGTTTGTATTCTCTGAGCGCGTTTTTCAGCGATCTCGGGCTAACCATCGTCTTGAGATCGCTGAAAAAGGTGTTTGAGTGGTTAGTTGAAGGTTATATGAGACGCAGTCAACCCATAAATAAGTTGTGACGCAGTGAACCCGTAAAACAGTTGTGACGTTGCAATTGCTCAGATCCTCAATCCGAGTCCCCTATGCCTCGTCGACAAAGGCTAAGCACTCTGGCCTGTATTTTTAAAGGGAAACGAAACTACCCGTTCCCCGGGCGCCAGGCAAGGAAGGTGCCGGCCAGAGTACAATTTCACTCAATTCTCAAACACCACGCTCGGCTAGCTGCGGTGTATGTGTGGGTTGCACGCCCGAAGGATGCCCGTTAGACTCAGGGTGGCGGGGAAAACCACCTTAACGAGGGAAATCACACAATGTACACTCACAATAGAAATGGAAACGCAATGATTAAAATGTATGCGCTTTAATGCGACTTATCGAGATACAACTGTGTAAGTGTTTCGCTTCGCGTAGCACGCCAACGCCGTTCTATCACGTACTAGTTCGTACGATTACTCAATTAACCCGCCTCTGGACGACTCGATCCCGACCCCTCGCTCCGACGCGATGGTTACGCGGCACTCCGCCTAACCTCTCACCTCGATGACGTCGCTCGTCCAGCGGTCTTCTTCGCCGATCCACTCACGGTCTCTACTATGCGGTTCTCCCTCGACTTCTTACGAACTGAACGCTTTCGCTGACGGCAAGTATTACTGCTCCTACACGCGACGTAATCACCAAGACCGCAACTACACTGACGACAAAAAGAACAAGAATCGGACGCAAAAGCTACGATGCTATTCGAACTAGGTCCGGAAAACGAGTGGCGCCTTCAACAATGGCGACAATCTCGTCCCCCGTGGCGTCACAGGCGTTCTCTCTCTCTCCTATGCGATTACAATGGTCTTCTTTGTCGAACCCTTAATTTGGCTAATCAGGCATAAGGTGTCGCGCCGGTCCTTCTTCTCCAGGAGGATCACCTATGGTTTTACCCGATCACGATCGCCAGATTAACGCTCCACGCGCCCTCTTGCCGATCGCGCATTACATACCAAATGGCGGAGGCCGGTCGCCTCGCCTACGGTACGCGCGGGGTGGCTAGTCGCGACTCTTACATTATCTGCGTGGGCGGCGGCGCGGGTACTACGTACGCCTCTGCGCTCTCGTGTCGTCCCTAGTCGGTGTTCGGATAAGCTCGGCTGAGCTCGCGTCTCTTCCAAGTTCGCGTGCCTTCGCGCCTTTCTTCCGCGTGCTCGTACGCCTCATCGTCCGTCTCTCTATCTCTTGTTCCGGCCTACGACCACGTGTGCATCGTCCGTCGCCGCTGTCCACGTTGCGCCGCTCGCTAGAGGCGATCACGGCGCCTCGCGTTAGTTACTCGGTGTATGTGTGCGTGTGTGTGTGTGTGTGTATGTGTATATCTTCGGCGTGTCGCCACCGGCGTCGTCAACAGCTGAGTGCTCGTCGTCGTCTGTTGTCCTTCCAACGGACCCCATCGCGTCCGTCGCCGTCGCTTCGCCCTTGGATTATCCGGGGAAGTCGGTAGCATCTCGAGCGGCTCGTTACGGTGCCTTATCCGTGTTGCCTCGGCAAACAGATGCTTGGACTCCGGGATGAGTGCCTGTGTGTGTGAGTGTCTGCAAGTGCCGTAGTACCTCGGGGAAAAAGTACGCGCATTAGGGCTCGGAAAACAAATAAATGAATCTGCGTTGGCGTGGCGTCGTTCGGCGTGCCTCGTTGTCCGGTTTATAAGTGGGAATTAGTTTTACACGTCACACCGTTTATAGGACGCCCGCAGCCCATCCCCTACGGTCACTGAGCCCCTCAATGGATCTCGCAGTTAAATCCTTGCACCAATGACAAGGTCCTGCGACCCCTAGCAAGGGATGAAAAACGTTATCATCCAGAATTAATACTTAATTCATTTTATTTTTTTAACTTTTTTTCTACAGAGTATAATCCAGCGAGAAATGGTTCGCACCGTCTTAGTTTTTTTAAGCAAAATGTGTACATTATGTATGATTCGAAATATAAGTATTATTTTCTTGTTTTTTTTTTTTTTGTTAAATAAACTCAGGTAATATTTTGTAAATTAAAATAATTTTGATTTATTTATTTTAAATCAATTTATATTATACTTGAACTGAGAATAAGGTCGAACGGAGGCGTACTGAGTTTCTGATCAAGATAAAACAAGGTGTAATAAGCGTTGAATAGTTGTCGATGCGAATTGAGCATCCCTATAGGGCAAAATATAAGTGAACTAAGTTTGTTTTGCGCATAGCAGGCAACAAAATAAGGTAACAAAAATACGTAACTTTTCTACGTATTATTGTTACCTTAATTTGTTACATAATTTTGGTACGTGATCTTATTTCTAATATGGATAAAATAATCATTTTTAAGCTCATTCCCCCAGTTTGAGTGTTATCATAGATATGATAATCCCCATAATTGGCAGTATAGCAGGCTACAAACTAATTTTCTTTTTTTAAATAACATATAAATAAATGAAGATTAGAAAAGTACGTATCAAAAATACCACACAAATTCGAACGCTGTGTTACGAACATTTCATACGTAATTTGTATACGTATTTTTGATTCGTAACAAAAATACGTAATAAAAATACATATTTCTTTTCAATAGAGCGTCGTCAGACTGTCTACTGTGACGTCGGCACCTGAGTGGCGCCGCAGTCATCGCGCTTTACCCTGCGTTTTGCGCATGCGAGCTTACCGACGCTCGAGCTCGCGTAAAAGTCGCGTTACCATAAGGTCTTACTGTCTGTTGATGTAGCTGTATTTCGTATTATTCTATGTCGGTAATAAACAACATATGTACAAGCCGTTGGCGCAGGCTTCGCGTCAGCTTTCAATCAACTAATGGAAGGTTGCGTGCCATATGCGTACAGAGATAAGCTAAGAAAATTCTCTTGTAAAAGTTCTAACGAACTTATTGATTCCTAATGAATATCGATTATTGGAGGGTAAACGCCCCAAATTTCAGAGTATAAATACAGCGTAAAACAGAGGACCTCAGCTCAGTCTTACATCCGAAATAGGCCGTCACTCTGCCTCTCCGAGTATCGAAATTCAGTCTATTTGTAACGTAGAATTATTTAGAGAGTCTGTATTCCAAAAGTATATTTAAAACTAAATGTAAAGGTACTATTCTTGTAACCAGTATTTATTCTGAACAATAAACTCAATTATTAAACAATATTCGGTCAATAAATCATTTCGAGAGCATCCGAATTTCCCGCCGAAAAGGACTCCGTCGCTGCAGTACCGAGTCTACCAGCAGCGCCTGCGTCCGTACCGACTGCTCAAAGGAATGTTCATAAACTCCGAAAAGATAATTATTTATTTATTACAAATGAATTTATCTGTCTGCGCATGTTCGTGATGCTTTTATCCTCAATCCCTAGTATATCGTTAACGCGTTGACTACAAACGAGGAACGCGGAATTATTCATTACTTCTCGCGCCACATACACATACTAGCTTATGCGGCTCGACGTAACATATTGGGGGCCCATCTCCGGGATATTTTAAAAAAAAAAGCAATCACGAGTCGGAAAATTTTTTTACAAAATTCGATATGACTACTAATCAACCGGACAATCGTTTAAATGAAGCGCTTACAATTATACTTAGACATATATCAACAGTCGACAAAAATTTTACCTCAGCGCGAAAACCCAATTTAGGCGAAGCTTTGACATGGTTTCAACATCGGTATCAAACTGGCGAAGTCGAAGTAACTACAAGAACAGATGTAGTCAAAGCAATGGCCTCATCTTTGTCAGAAAAAAATAGAACCAAATGCAATAAAAGAACTGTGTAAAGACGATCTAATTTTAAATATAACTCAAGAACTAGTAAAAATTAATATAAGCCCTAAAGTAATTTTAGAAGCAATTGCAAGTAGCATAAATTTAAACGATAAAGTGTTTAATCTGCCAATTTTATTAACAAATACAGTCGAAATAACTAATGACTCATCGCTCTATCAGAAGATAAGACATAATAAGACATAAGAAGAAGAGACATGGCTCACAGTAATACACATGATATTTCTGGAGGACCTGTAAATGCTTATAGCACACCGTACCAACCCTCGCAATTAAATTCACCAACTTATTCTCTGTTACAACCAATGCGTAATCTATTTATTAAAGATGCAATCGATTTAATACCAAGATTTACCGCTAACAGCATTTTTAGAAGCTTATAGAGAAGTTTTAACTATGATTCAACCGGAAAATGTGGGAGTTTTTACTAGGTTAATTAAAATGAGATTATTCGGCGAAGCATTAAAATCCACGCGGGGAAAAATATTTGTTTCTTTAGATGAATTAGCAAATTTTTTAGACACTATGAATTTACGCAGGACCTTCTGCGTAAATTCAAAAGCAAAATTGATTACGAGAAAAATGATTGTAACTTAGCTAAATTAGAAATACCGTTAATACGCACCAGGGATCGGCATTAATCATTACTTCGTTAATATTTTTGACTAAAATTAATATTAATATAATACATTTGTAATGCATTAATGTTCAGCTCGAAATTACCCATTACTTTTGTAATGTGTAATGGTCGGCTCGAAATTTTCTATTACTTTTGTAATGGGTAATGACCGAAAGAAAATTAACATTACATTTGTAATATATTAAAGGTCAGCTCGAAATTGCCCATTCCTTTGGTAATGTGTAATGGTCGGCTCGAAATTTCCGATTACCTTTGTAATGTGTAATGGTCAACATGAAATTTCGAATTACTTTTGTAATGTATAATGGCCAGCTCGAAATTTCCCATTACTTTTATAATGTTAATAGTGGAAAAAAAATAAATATTACATTTGTAATACATTAATGATTAGCTTGAAATTTCCAATATTATAAAATAAATAAATAAATAAATAAACAAATAAATTAAATAGTTAATTAAATAGGTAAACAAATAAATAAACATATAAATTAAGTAGTTAATTAAATTGGTAAACGAATAAATAAACAAATAAATAAATAAATAAATTAAATTGATAATTGATGATGTAACTTGATCCAGAAACATTTTTTCCGCTTCAATTTTTTTCTCAATAACCAAGATCGGGGTGGGCTTCCTGTAGACGACGTTCCGTCGTCCTGAGGGTGTTCCTAGACACCTGAACATCGTCTACCGGAACAGCGCCAATTTTTCTCTCAATGATCAAGTTCGGGGTGGGCTGCTTTGTAGACGACGTCCCGTGGTCCTGAGGGTGTTCCTAGACAACTGCACATCGTCTACAGGAACAGCGCCCGATTTTTTTCTCAATGAATAATTGCGGGGTGGGCTGTCTTGTAGACAACGTCCCGTCGTCCTGAGTGTGTCCAGGATTCCAGGAACACTTGTCCTCCGGGTGTCCAGGTGTCCAGGAACACCCTCAGGATGACGGGACGTCATCTACAGGGAAGCCCACCACGATATTGATCATTGAGAAAAAAATCGGGAGCTGTTCCTGTAGACGATGTTTAGAAGTCCAGGAACACCCTCAGGACGACGGGACGTCGTCTACA
Organism: Sycophila sp. Sp_5; assembly: GCA_018906775.1. Classification (NCBI taxonomy): domain Eukaryota; kingdom Metazoa; phylum Arthropoda; class Insecta; order Hymenoptera; family Eurytomidae; genus Sycophila; species Sycophila sp. Sp_5. The sequence goes on along the minus strand of JACCID010000166.1, from coordinate 256,697 downwards.
GGGAAGCCCACTACGGTCTTGGTTATTGAGAAAAAACTCGAAGCGGAAAAAAAGTTCCTGGACCAAGTTACATCATCAATTATCAATATAATTTATTTATTTATTTATTTGTTTATTTGTTTATTTGTTTATTTAATTAGCAATTGAATTTATTTATTTATCTATTTGTTTACATATTTATTTAACTATTTAATTTATTGTTTATTTATTTGTTTATTCGTTTATTTGTTTATTTATTTATTTATTTTATAATATCGGAAATTTCAAGCTAATTATTAATGCATTACAAATATAATTAATCTTTTTTCAACCATTAAAATTACAAAAGTAATGGGAAATTTCGAGCCGACCATTACACATTACCAAAGGAATGGGCAATTTCGAGCTGACCATTAATATATTACAAATGTAATGTTAATTTTCTTTCGGTCATTACCCATTACAAACGTAACAGAAAATTTTGAGCTGACCATTACACATTACAAAAGTAATGAAGTAATCGTAATTTTTAATTACAATTTTGCCGATCCCTGATACGCACAGAGAGTCGAGTCAGCGCGAGCTCACAGGAGAGCAGGAAAATCAATACGATTTCGGGCACCGCCAAGAGGCCGCGCCCACCGAGCGTCACAATGGCCGCTCGGCCAAGCGACGCGATGGACGCCCGACCAAGCGACGCGATGGCCGCTCCGAGTGACGCGACGCCGACATCCGACTTACCTGCGTATGAATCGAACGCTGAAACTATAAATTCGAATACCGAAAAACCAGAAACTTCTAACACATGTTTAAAACATTCGAACATAGAAATTATAACGAACACCCGATCGAAAGAAAAATACTTTTTTCCGGGGAGTTTTGAAGAAAAAGTCTTTCTTGCACAAATTCAACAATTCAATTTAGTTATAAACAAATTAAAGAAAACAAAGAATATAATTGAGAAAACAAAAGAAAAATTAGTTAAAATATTAGAAAAAATATTAAATTCTGTCGAAAAATCTATTAGATTTGACGAATTAAAAGAATTTGAAAATAATTTAATATTATTAATTAAACAAATCCAAAAAATCGAAATTAGACATATATTAGAAATTGCAACAAGAATAAACTACTTCGCGCAAAATATAAGACATAAACAACTTGTTTAAAACGCTCTGTGTTCTGTGTAGACAAAAAACCCGACTCCCAGGGTAACAAGAGGCATAGAGTAGTAGTAGACTTTCGAAAACTAAACGCTCTCATCCCCGATTATAATCACCCGGTACCTAACATCACCGATATACTAGACAAAATCGGTCGTGCAAAATACTTTTCAGTATTTGATTTAGCGTCAGGATATCATCAAATTCTTGTTAAAAAGGAAGATCGACATAAAACAGCATTTGCATGCGTTTAGCTCTTTTTCAATTTTGCAGATCCCCCTTTGGCCTTAAAACAAGCGCACCCGTATTTTTTGTCCTTGATCGCAGCAATTATCGCAGACTTAAAAGGAGTGGAAGCTTTTTTCGACGATATTTGTGTGTATTCAGAAAATTTTGAAGAATATTGCAGAAATATAAGAAATATAATGTTGCAGGACACAAGGACGTAAATAAAACATACAATCGTGTAAGACACAAATACAATTAGGAGCATCTTAAAGAAAATGTACAAGAATTTCTACAAAAATGTGTAACTTCTCAACTTAAAAAATTAGTTAGAGTCAAAACAAAGCAAAAACTTATTATAATTAATTCAGCTAAAAATCCTTCTCATATAGTGACCTTAGATATTATTGGCCCTTTACCTCGTACAAAAATTTTAAACGAATATACAGGGTGATTCATTTTAATTGCCCCAGGCAAATATCTCAAAAAGTACGGGAGATGGAAAAAAACGTTAAATGTAAAAGTTGTAGGGTTCAGAGGGGGAAATCCAATGGTGACCTTGACCATGACCTTGGGGTCAAGTTTCAAGGTCATTACAAAGTCAAAATAGTTTTTTTAAATAGGAACACCAACTTTTGACCTCGGAAATTAAAAGAGCGGAAAATTTTACATTCAAACATGATGTTATGTCATGGGGTCCAGTTGACCTCTGCAGTCGCATCAAGGTCAAATCAAGCTGTCTACGCAATTCGTAGGCCAATATCTTGAAAAAAGGAAGGTTGAGAAAAACTTTAAATACCAATTTCCCCCTCTGAACCCTACAACTTTTACATTTAACGTTTTTTTCCATCTCCCGTACTTTTCGAGATATTTGCCTGGGGCAATTAAAATGAATAACCCTGTATACTAACTATGCAAGATCAATTTAGTAAGTTATGTATCGCCGTGCCTATGCCCCATCAAACTGCAATTACAGAGGCAGATGCCATGATTAAAAAACTTATTTGCGTATATGGCATTCCGCAAGTTATTCTTACCGACCAAGGTACAAATTTCTTAAGTAAACTAATGAAACAAGTAGCGAAAAGATTCAAAATCAAACAAGTTAAAACTACAGCTTTTCACCCTCAAAGCAACGGATCTTTAGAAACGTCGCATGCACCTTTAACAGAGTATTTGAAAACTTTCATTCACAAACACTCAGACTGGGACTAATGGATAGATTTAGCCGTATTCAACTACAACAAAGGCAAACACGAAGGCACACAGCACACACCTTTCGAACTAGTATTCGGGCGTTTAGCTCGTCTACCTGCAAGCCAGCCCCTCGAGGCCGAAGACCTTTTACCTACCTACGCCGACTATATGACTGAATTAGTCACTCGTTTAAATACCCTGCATGACAGTGCAGAGCAGAAAATTATGAAGGCAAAAGCAAAAGCTAAAGCTATTTATGATAAAAAATCACACCCAATAAAAATAAAAATTGGAGATAATGTTTGGATGTCGAGTGGACCAAAGCCACATAAATTTGACGATCAATACTCAGGCCCGTATCTAGTAACAGAAACTTGGGAAAATGGCAATGTGAGAATTGCAATTAAAGAAAATCAAACAAAAGTTGTGCACAGCAATCGCTTACGCTTATTGCACTTGCAACCAACAGCTAATTTGAAATAATGCAAACACTAATATAAAAGAAAATCATATGTTTTTACTTTTATTTGCTGAAAAACAGGCTTACAAAAATAAACATTTGCATTATATATATTAATAAACAATTAATGTTACAGATGAGATTTGTTTAAAGGTGTTGCTAACGTAATACAAGAAAAAGGCAAAGAGAAATTTCCTCATTATGTAGTAGAAGCTAATAAAATTAGTTTTGCTTTTAAACACAAAGGTATTATATACAGATGTAATTTCCCTTTAATTCGAACAGAGCATCCGCGACTTTTTATTTTAACTGACGAAAATAAACAAGAATTTCCGGCATTATTAGACAAAAACGTAAATAATATTGGCATTTTTGCATATGTAAATTCGAAGTTTGTATTTACCGAATATCACATAAGAGGTCAATTAAATCGACTATATCATAACGTACTTACGCAACAATGCAAATTAGAAAGAAAAATTTTAGCAAACGCATTAAATATAGCCTGGAGCTCACCCGATTTATTTGCGTATCAACTTATGAAGGGGCCAGGTTATATCAGTTTTTTAGCAGGAGAAGTTGTACACATATTAATGTGTGTACCTGTAGAAGTTCGTATACGTGACACTACTGAATGCTATCAAGAATTGCCAGTCTCACGTGGAAATAGTTCACTATTTTTAACACCGAAAACTCACGTTTTAAAACAATTTGGCACTAAAACCATATGCGATAATATGATTCCTGTAACATACAATTTAGGTGGAAAATGGTATAAATTTTTACCGAAAATTACGTCGCAAGATGCACCTGCTATATTAAAACCTAGCACTAAGCAAACGTGGCATTATATTAGCCCAGTTGATTCGGCTAATAGCGAAATTTACAGTCCAGAGGATATTGATCTTTTGAAAACTTTTATTATGTTTCCAAACGAAAGAACTGCCGTTCTAAATCAAATAGCTATGACTATGACTGGAAAAACTCCTCCGGCAAGTCAATTTTCTATGACTAGATTATTTGACGAGGAAGCAGTAGCCAAATTAGCCGAGTCAACTTGTTGAATTTTATAAAAGCATACGATAGACTACACAATAATATTGCCAATTTACCAACTATAGAGTATGAAGTTGTTACAAGAAAGCCTATGTTCTATTCTAGCACAAATACATTAAAAACAATTTTGCAAGAAGTTAACCAATTACGTATTAGAAATAGAAAATACAGCTATAATGTAGCATTAAAAACAGTAGTAACTAACAATCGAGTGTTTCAGACACAAAAATTATATAACGAAAAATTTGAAAAAGTAAAATCAACAATGGATACAGTAAATGAATTGACACTTTTTAATAGTTCAACAAGCGATTTTCAAAAACAACGTTTATTAACCCTTAAATTATTAAGTGATGCAGTCTTAACTAGACAAGAATTAATATCTGAAATTATTGATATAGTGCAGAATAAAAATAATTTTGCAATCATGGGAACCATACAAGCAATTAAAAGTAACGAAGAAATTAACAATCTACCTATTGATTCTAATTTAATTAGAGCAGCCTTAGACTTAGGTTTATCTGAAGCAAAAGTCTTTTATCAAGACTATGAAATTATAGTAAAAATGAGTTTACCAATTACCTTTAACAATATATTTAAAACGTATCAAATCATACCTTTTCCTTCATATCAAGAAAACAGTAACAAGAGTACAGTAGCATATATTCAATCCGATTATAAATACATTTTAAGAGATAAAAATAACAAAAATGTAAGAATTCGACTTATGCGGAGAATACGAACATTTAAGAATTTGCTCAGAGTATATAAACAATTTATAACAAATAATTCTTGTGAGTCAGAGTTATTAACAAAACCGAGTATTGCGTCATTTAACAAATGTAAAGTTATTGTAGAAAAGGCGAGAGATCATTATTTTGTTGCTACAGCACAACCAAGGCATTGGCTTGTATCAGTTCAACAACCAATAGAAATTAAAATTCGATGTATTACTTCTGGACATAATGTTATTATTCCCAATTTAAAATTAGATTTATTAAATCCAAAGGAAATTGAAATAATAAATGACACAAATGATCATCTCTCACCAAAAATTAAACATAGTAACACTGTCAAAATTGTAAGCATTTACACTATATGTGTCGCCTTAGTAATTATATGCGCCCTTAGTATGGTAGTATGTTACAAACCCAAGGAAAAAATTGTAAAGCCGAAAATAAAAGAAAAAGAAATACTATACGTTTAGATCCAGATTTTAAATGCAAATTTAGCGCCTTGGAAAATTCAGTATCAAATAATAAGAATTCTAATCAAAATAATCGTCAAACCCGAGAAATCGCGATTAATATTCTTGAAAATAATCAAACTGAGCAGATTTATGCAAGTCCACCGTATTTCCACCGAAACGCATTTATAAGAAAAAAGTTGATTACGATGTACCTAATTATCCACCGCGAAGAGTTAGTAGACGAGCAAGGAAAAGAGCCAATACATATCGTAGTTTATATAATATCGACGAAAGAGACGAATTACGCTCCAGATCACCAAAATACGAAAATTGCGAAAAAAAAATTTCAGCTTCATTAGATAACTTAGAAAGTATTTATTTGCCTATGAATAGAAGTAAAAAACAATGGAATATAGCAGTACAATCCGAATATGTGCACATGGCTGATTTAGCCGGTACTTTGTAAGCTTAAATAAAAAAAAAATATTAGAAAAATAGAAATTAATATAATCATGTATTAACAAAAGTAGAGTTATTAGTGTTAGAGCAATATAAAAATATATATATTCAGTAGCATTCGAAAATCAAACTTTCGTGTAGTAGTAGTATTTAAAATATTAAAATTTGTCCTTATTAATATTTTAATTTTCTCTTATTCCTTTTTCCTTTTTATCCTTTTGTCACCTTATCCCATATGCTGTTTTAGAAAGGAAACTCAACTGCAGGAAGCATGATACCAAAAATACCCTTTGGAAGAGCCATCCAACTGCAATATTTAGTCAAGAACGTACACAGAAACGAGCTATTATCTGTGGCAATTATCAACAATCAAACGAAAATTATATTTGAGAAAATCCTGGATGAAGAAATACTAGACTGTATCAACAGAAGAGAACGCCGAAATCTGTTTAAAGAACGGGCAACGTAAGAGATTGCCAATAATACAACGAAAGGATCAAGAACTTGTTATTAAAATCATGTCTGCCGTAAAACGATGGCTATACAGGCGAGAAAGGGGACATCCATCCCTCAGTATTCAGTTATTACTTACAAAAATAACCAGATGAAATCCGAGTTTCTGCGGAGATTTATTATATACAGTTTTTAGAGCAAAAGCCAGGCGTATTAAAATTCGTTCAATGAATGAAGACAATCAACACCGAGAGATTGAGCCCTTGAGTTATTGTTGGCCGGGTGACAACAATCGAGAAATTTTCCTCAGAAGAAACGCCTCTTTTTCTGCTAAAGGAAAAACGTATGGAGAATTTTTACACCTACAGTTTGGACAACATAATGCATGGGGATTCGATCTATTTTTTGTCAATTGTTGCATTTGTCAAGCACGTCTACCAGCTTGGAGACAGTGCACACGTTGCCTGCTTTTGCACATCGCTTATCCAGAAAAACCAGTGTCAATTATAGCCTGGGAGTGCCCGCGAGACGAACATCGAACAGTATTAGAAAATCCCCAAAAATGCTCATCATGCCAAGGACCATGCATTCCAGTGCTGGTATTTATTTCGCCTGAAACTATTACTCAAAACGATCGCCTTTTTCCAGGGTGGAGCGTTTAACGCAGAAACCCTATTTGCTTCCTCCGCCGAGAACAAGGAGAGGGTAGAGCGATTTTAGTAAAAACCGCGTTTGCTGCCTCCGTAAAAACAAAGGAGGGGGCGGCGCAATTTTTGTAGAAATCACTGTTGCTTCCTCCGGAAAAGACAAGGGAGGGGGTAGTAGAGAAAGCAAGGGAAAATTTTCAAAAAAAAAAACGGAAAATTCTCTCGAGCCTCATTCTGCATCCGTCTAAAAAAGCGGTTAGCCGTACTTCACCGCCCAAGGACCAAAACAAGCGCCCGAAAATTGAAGAGGCCGTGGCCTTACGAGTTCCGGGAAGAGTACCTACTCTACAAGAATTGTCGTATCGAGCCATTTGTAAGAAACTAAAAGTTCATACGGAGTTAGCGTTTGGAGCTTTCTCTGCTGCAGCAAGAAGACGACTACATAGGAAGAGCAAGGAGATGCGTCGGGTCGTCATCCGCTTGGGACCTTTTCATTGCACGCTCGAGCAAGTACTTTTATCCTGGAAGTGCGACGACGGAGTCGTGTGCGAAAAAGATATTAGAAACAAACTCGGCAAGGATGGTAAGCCGATCGAACGCCGAGTGCCACTCAACGCCACAGTCAAAACGATCAGCGACGCAGTTGCAATGGTGTGTCCGGATCTACGTACAGATTATCAGGAAATGATTGCCGAGATTAAGTGCGAGCGTAGTTGGAAGGCCTGCAAGGACGCGCAAGAAGACGATCCGTACGAGCCACACTACACCGGCGGGATTTTCTCCGCGGAGCAGTGGATCAGTCACGCACACCCCGACTCAACCGTTAGCGGTTTTTGTATAAATTATTGGGACCGGGTGTGTAGGTACGGCGACTGCGAGCAGTTGATACCGCTCTGGAGAAGCTGCGTCCGATGCGCCAACGCATGCATGCGGAGTGTCAGCGGATAAGCAAAATGGATCTGTTACTTCGAGTGCGATAATCTTCAGCATCGCCTCGAATTAGACACCATCGACGTCTGCGCAACCCATTTTGGATTTGCAGAGCCGCGATTTTACTCGCTTCCAATGTTTGAGTTAGATGACTAACAAAAAAATGTATGAAACTTTTTTTTTTTCAGCTTTTCTGTTCATTTCCCTTCCTGTACTCCTGATACCTTTTCTTTAAAAACTTCATATATTTAGGCTAGATTTCATTGTTTTAGGGTTTAGAATTAATAAAAATAATGCAATAATAAATAAAATATATTAAACAAAAAAAAAAAAAAAACAAACAAACAAAACAAAAAATAAATTAAGTCTTGCGCTAGGGAGCACTCTCCCGAAACCAAGGCGGCTCTAGTGCGCTCTTTCTATCCGCAGGGGAGAAAGAGGCGGCGTTTCGTCGCCCGGCGACTCTTTTCCAGATAACTTTAGAAAAGATATCTGCGAGTTATCTTACTTTCAGTAACTATAAGTCAACTGAATAAGGACATCATATAACTACCATACTGTAGTTATTTTAACATTTATAAGTATCTAAAATGCTTTAACTATTTTAATAATGATTTAAATATTATCAAGACAAAAACAAATGGAAAAATAATCAATAATTAAAAAAAGCAAGAGGTACAGTTAATTCTTAATTATAGCTGACCCTCACGTTTATCTGGGGTCTGGAAACAATAGGGCCCACTGTGTTCTTTTATTGCCTATAGACAGTCGTCTAATATCGGGAAATTCCCAAGTGTTCTGCACATGCAACTAAATGTACTTTACCCTCGAGTCTATTCGAGTCTACCAAGCTGTTTGGATCTCTCCTGTTCTTTCCGTGTTAAAATCAAATAAAACATAATTTTTAAATAAATTTATATTATTGTGGCGCCCCAGGTCATCCCGCCGAAGGCAGGGACATCTACCTTGCCGGCCGAGGAGCGTCAGTCTAGTCGCCGGAAGCAAACGCTAGTCCCGAGAGCGGACTTCTGACCGTTAAGAGAGCGCGGACACTTTCGCTCCAAACTCCGCTTAGAGCGCCCACAGCTCTGGCGGTACCTCATTGTTAAGTTGTTGGAAATGTATATTATCATTACGTACTTGGCTCTGTCATTATTACCCTGATCCAACATTTCCTCATGGAGACGGGGACGCGGAGTCCAGCACCTCCATCTCCATAGTGGTGACCCCTTTTGTCTACATCGTGAGCATGCAGCAGCATCCTGAAGCGACGCGGTGACCCGAGGCCTCATCGAACAACCCCGGCGACTATGTGTGATGCAGAACCAGCCAGCGGAATCAGCGCAAAATACTGATTGTCTTATCACCGGTGCACCTGTGCTCCCAGCGTCAAAGCACCTGCTAGACCGCCTGGAGGAGTCACTACCAGCCGCCGCATCTACCCCGACGTCTGCCCCAGCAGCGTTCTCATCGCTCCGGTCGTTGGCGCAGCGCTTGGCAGCAGCTACTGAAACCGGCACCCAGGTTCCTCGTCAGCGCGCTTTAAGTTTCGGCCAAGGTAGGCGTATGCCCGCGGATTTTCCCCTTGTCGAGCAGTCTCCAGATCAAGCAAGTTCCGCGGACGAAACCATCATCGTGTCCAGCTCCGAGGGAGATCCCGCCCAAAACGACCTCAGCAAGCCCGCAAAAAACGTCCTCAGCGAGCCCGCCAAAAACGCCGTTCCCGCTGTTTTCACAGACGCGAGAACCCCAGCGCCGCTCGTCGACCTGTCAGAATTCGACGTTACGGACAGCACGATCATCGAGTTCTCAAGTCACCACCAGAGGTCCGCGCCGGTTTGCCGCTGGCCGATTCAGATACCGAGCAATCACTCGCGCAACCCCGATTGCCGCGCGAAATGGCTAACGAAGGCAACCCGCATGTAGACGCAGTCTCGACTGCGAATTGCCGTCTCCCGCAATTTCTCAAAGAGCAACCTCAACTCTGGTTTTATCCAGTGGAAAATTTTTTTCAGTTTAACCGCATTCGCTCAGATGACTACAAGATTCAACTAGTCAGCGCGTCGCTCGACGCAAATGCCCTGGTGGAAGTAGCAGACCTCCTCGCCTCGCCGCCAGCGGAGAATAAGTACTCAGCATTGAAAGCCAGAATCCTCGAGCGTTTTGCCGATTCGCCGGACCGACAGCTGGAGAAGCTCATTACCGAGCTCAAACTTGGCAACAGGAAGCCGTCTCAACTGTATAGACACATGCAGTCCTTAGCTAGTGAAAGAGTGTCCGAGAACGTATTGCGTGTCAAATGGCTGGCACTTTTACCTGTTAACGTCCAAAACATACTCAAAATATTCCGTTAAACTAATCTTGACGAATTGCTTTCAGCAGCCGACCAGCTCCTAGAGAACCCTATTCAGCTGACCAGCGCTGCGGTAGCCGCACCTGTACAAGCCGGTACTTGTCAGTCTCAGCCAACCCATGTCGCCGCTTTGCAGCGCGACTCCTCCGATCTGGCTCAGCTGAAGCTGCTGGTCGCCCAACTCATCGGCATGTCTCGTGACATCTTGTCCCATGTCTCAATGAACAAGCACAACTCCAACAAGCGCGGAAGGTCGTCGATCCCGCGCAGGTCCAATGGACTTTGCTACTATCATATTAAATTCGGAGCGTCCGGGCAACGATGTCAGCAGTCTTGCTCATTTAACCCCCCAGCATCTCAGGGAAACCAGTAGCGCCGCCGTCAGTTATAGCGTCAGACGGCAGCACTTCAACCAGCGACGCCAACCAGATCCCTACGGAATCCCGCCTCCACATGTTTGATTGAGCCACGGGGATGAAGTTTTTAATAGACTCAGGATCCATCGTCTCGCTTCTTCCAATCTCCGTACTAGCGCGTAAACCGCCTCCAGGGGAGCTCAAGCTCGTGGCAGCCAACGGCTCAGAAATCAATACCTACGGCAGGCGCATGGTTAAACTTAATTTCGCCATGAGGAGAGACTACCCGTGGCCCTTCATTATCGTCGACGTCAGGCAGCCCATCATCGGCGACGACCTTTTAGGCCGTTATGGCCTGGTCGTTGACATTCGCCGAGGTCGTCTGCGGAATAGCACTACGGCTCTAGGAGCAGATGGATCCCTTCACAAGACGTCGAGCCCAACAATTGCCTCCATCGCCAAGCCATCGCACGGCCCAATCAGCAGCAGGTTCGCCGACCTAGTCGCCACTTTCCAGAAGCGTGCAGAGACGTTCGCAGTGCCCGGCTCTGGTCCAGCCGCCGATACCCAACATCATATTGTCACCACGGGTCCACCGGTCCATCATCGAGCGCGCCGACTCACAGGAGACAAGCTGCAAGCCGCCAAGGACTACTTTGACGTCCTGGTCTTTCATGGTTTAGCTCGCCCATCCAGCAGCCCCTTGCAGATGGTGCGCAAGGCCAACGGCTCGTAGAGGGCCACCGGCGACTTCAGGTCACTTAACGGTATAACCGTGCCAGACAGGTACCCGCCGCCACGCATCGAAGACGTCCTGCACGACCTGCACGGAACGAAGATTTTCTCCGTCGTGGATCTCGAACAAGCCTACCATCAGATTCCTGTTGCGCCAGAGGACATTCCGAAGACGGCCATCATCACCCCCTTCGGCCTTTTTTAATGCGTGGGCATGCCGCCAGGACTGCGCAACGCCTCGCAAACCTTTCAGAGGTTCAAGGACAACCTGCTCCGACCGTACCCGTTCGCCCGAGCGTACTTCGATGATGTAATCATCAAGTCAGCCTCCGAGGAAGAGCATGAAGAGCACGTTCGCGTCATCCTGGATCTTCTGATAAAGAACGGCCTTGCAATCAACTGGCACAAATGCCAATTTTCCAAGGAGCAAGTGAAATTTTTAGGCTACGATGTCACCCCCAACGGGTTTTGCCCACCAACGTCGCGTGTTCAAGCCATCCAGGATTGGCCACAGCCGGAGACGGTCGTCGATCTCCGGCGTTTCATCGGCGTGATTAATTATTTCCGCTCGTGCATCCCGCACTCAGCCGATCTCCAAGCGCCCCTCACGGATTTTCTTCGAGGTGCCAAGAAAAATGACCGCTCCAAGATTAAATAGACTGATGAGGCCATCGAAGCCTTCCGGAAAACGAAGGACAGCCTAGTCACTGCCGCACGCACAAGTTTCCTGGCCCATTCAGCACCCCTCAGACTGACCACAGATGCGTCCTCGACGGCACTGGGCTCCAGTCTCGAGCAGTACACCAGCGGCTTCTGGAGACCCCTTGGTTTTTTCTCGAGGAAGCTGTCGCAGACGGAGGCCAATTACAGCCCGTATGATAGGGAGCTGCTCCCTATCTTCGCCTCGCTCAAGCACTTCGAGCACATTCTGGAGGGCAGAGAATTTGTAATCCGCACGGACCACAAGCCCCTTATTTACGCATTGGCTCAACGCCCGGAAAAGGCATCACCTCGTCAACGGAACCAGCTCGACCTTATAAGCCAGTTCTCTGCCAGGATCGAGCACATAGCGGGTGAAGACAACGTGGTTGCCGACGCCCTCTCCCGCGTTGAGACTATCGGTATGCCGTCAACGCTAGACGCAAGAGAAATACACGAAGCCCAGCAAAGAGGAGCAGCGCAAGACCTTTCAAACTGGTCGCTCAAACTACTTACCAGAAGAACTTCGTCAGCATGCCTTCCGGGTTGTCCACGGCCTCTCGCACCCCAGCGGCAGAGTAACATCTAAGCTCCTAAAAGAAAAATTCATCTGGCCTGGTGTTAGGAAGGACGCACTGCGATGGACGCCCTGTTGAAAATATTCAGCTGGAAATCCAGGTGGATTTTCCAGCTGGAAATCCATGCATGGACTGGATTTCAGCTAGATTACCAGCTTGGAATTTCAGCTGGATTTCTGGGGAATGCAGGTGCAATTTATACCTTGATTTCGAATCAATTTAGGTGGATTTAATGGATATCCAGATGGAATTTCCACCTGGAATTTCCATCTGGATATCCAATAAATCCACCTAGATTGATTCGAAATCAAGATATAAATTGCTCCTGCATTCCCCACAAATCCAACTGGATAAATTCAACCAAGGTTCCCCAGAAATCCAGCTGGAAAGTCCACCTGGATTTCCAGCTGGATTTTCCACCTGGATTTCCAGCTGGATATTTTAAACAGGGCGCGAGAATGTCTCCCGTGCCAAAGGTCAAAAGTCCACCGACATACGAGAACGCCGCCTGCCAGCATCGATGTCCCGGACCAACGTTTTAATCATATCCACATGGATCTCGTTGTCATGCCACCGGTTGACGGGTATCGCTACTGTCTAAATGTCATCGACCGTTTTTCCAGATGGCCACAAGCAATCCCTCTGAGGGATATGCAGGCGGAGACGGTTGCAGCTGCCTTTTTCGAGCACTGGGTGAGCCTCTTCGGAACCCCGCTCACCATCTCGACGGACTAAGGGACGCAGTTCGAGTCTGCCCTTTTCTTATCACTCTCCAAGATCATCGGCGCTGAGAGGGTTCGGACCACGCCATACCACCCGCAGTCCAATGGCCTTGTTGAGCGGTGGCACCGCACCCTGAAATCAGCCCTGATGTGTAGGTCCATAGGAACACAGCACTCATGGGTGAAGGCCCTGCCCACGGTCCTGCTAGGCCTCAGGACCTGCTATAAAGAAGACCTGCGAGCGTCACCAGCAGAGTTGCTTTTCGGAACGTCATTAAGAATCCCTGGCGATTTCTTCACCACGGAGGATGCTTTAGCAGACCTGAGGACCTTCATCCAGAGTTTTCACTCCCACTTCCGTCACCTTAAGCCAACTCCGACTTCCCATCATGTCAAAAACAAAATTTTTGTTCATAGGGAACTGGCTTCGTGCCCCTGTGTGTTCAAACGCGTTGCAGCTGTAAAGCCCCCGCTGACTCCGCCGTTTCCCATTTAATATTATAGATATATTTTATTTTTATTAGTACAAGGAAATAAGGTATTAAAATAATTTATAGAAATATATATATATTATCGTACAAAAATATTTATGGCATGTTGAGAATTATTTACAATAAATAAATGATTGATTTAGAAATAAGCGCAACTTTAATATATTAATAATGTAATTGGTTAGGCAACGGTGTTATATACATATTATTATCAACTGCAATGAATATACAAGAATTGCTTATTTGATTTGTTTCCACGCAAAGAAAATCAGAAAATTGTGAAACTTCGCGAATTACATTAGAATATGCATTGCGCTTTGTAATTATTAGCTGACACACAGTGAGTTCTTTATTACTATCTATTATAAAATCTGTTAGTTTAACGTATCTCTTATCAACTAATTGTGCAAACGAATTACGTGACCGTTTATTTTCCTTTCGAGAGCTCGTATACACACAACCTTGAAAAATAATTTTAAAATATGTTTTGGCTCTCCTTGATAAATTAAATAAGTCTGCAACTTCCTGGATAATAGGTTTCCCTTTGCCAATGTAAGTAATATTTGATAATTTGTAACTTTTCTTAGTCAATGTTGTTCCTAAACTTTCACAATATTCCATAACTACCTTCGGACAATCGGAATAAATTTTGTGCTCTAAATGTTGAATACAACGTTGAATGTTTTCAAATCGAGTAATCTGTAATATTACTCCTTTTGAACAATGAATTGCTGTTAACAGTTTATGATTCGCTGACTCAAATGGAAATGTAGAATGTGCCCATAGTGGACCCCAGTTGTGTATACTTTTGCATACATGCAGTAACTGGTAGACATTATACGTCAATGAAGTTAGAGAATATATATCTGCAGCCTGTGATACAAATTTATGCAACATTTCATTAGCTGTATTCAAATCTCAGTATTTAATGTCCGCTGACAAACATATATGCAATGCATCGACCAAGAGTGACCAATGTTCAATAATTTGCTTGTGTTTATATACTATACTAATAAGAGGTAAACTATAATACAAAATCCAATTTTCGTATTCACGAGCTTTCCAAAATCCTCTTTGATCTAAAGACCTACTTAAACGACTAATTTGGTTTGGAGCTTTAATGTTTTCTATTGCGTTATTAATAAAATCAATGTCCGATTTTCGTAAATGTCCGAGTATATAATCGGTAAATTGTTGTGCAATACCAATTAAATAAAAGTGCATATAGTCTGGAGTAAACCCTTCAATAATATCAAATTTTTTTAAATTAAATAAAGGAGATGCCGTTTTAATGCCAAAATCTCGTTTGCCTGAATTAACAGCTTCCGTAGCATGACGGACAGTGTTATGCTGGTTTCTTTCAGGTGGATTTGGAATTTGGTAGGGATAACGCATACTCCCAGCAAAATACTCTCCCTGCTGCAAACACCAATCACATCCGTAATAAGCATTATACTGACTGGAACCATTCATTTGAGGGCGAGCTTGACTGTCTACACAAGCAACTAGAGGAAATATTTTTATCTGACGTTTTTCTTTCTGTATTGTGCAAGTAATACCTTTGGTAGAAAGAGCATTCATCTGCTCTACAAAAACATTCATAAAAACTTCCATTTCTGGCTTATTTAATCCAAACCATAGTCCCGTTGTAATCACGCTCTTAAATCTATGCTGCGGTGGAATTTCATTCAGTGATATATATATAGGCCATATTGAGCATTTCGAGGATTCAAAAGTTGGGGCTCCATCTGTATTAAAATTAACGGTTGCATATGCCTGCCGCTCATCACTACTCAAACTTTGCAAAAACTGTCTATACAAGTAGCCATCGTATATATCTTTAATGTGATCCTTTTCATGTTGCCTTTCTTTTACTACGTATTCGTAATAGCGATCGTGAGCTTGTATGTAATCACGTAAAGCATCCGATGGATCCATAATAGCAAAGAAACAGCGATTTGAAGGATTGGACATATCTACAGTTGTATCACAATTATCACATTTCCTTGATTCCACAAAATTTTCAAACATTCCCACATAGTTAAAGCAGGCTTGACAACCAGCGTGGAAGACGATATTACTAGTTGGTTTACATAATTGATTGATTTTATAACGCGTTTCGGGAAGAATAGAAGTATCGAACACGCAATTTACTAATTTGACTAAATTTGCCAAACCCGTTGCTGACTTCTTTTCGAATGTATTGAAATCGATTCAAAAAAGTTTTCTTTATTAATTAAGTCTCCAATATTATTTGAATTGTTCATTTCCTTCTGGATGTTTCTTCAAAGGTAATAAATATTATTTTTACAATGAATCAAATATCCCCCAAATATCAAATAAGATCCCCTCCACGTAGAAGATCTCAGTCTCGTGGAAGATCTCAGTCTCGCGGAAGGTCCCTGTCACGCGGAAGATCTCTGTCTCCTGGAACATCTCGTCAAAGATCTTCAGGAAGTACGTTGGTTGCAATTTTCATATTACAGTATTAATTATAATATGAAAATATAATATGAGTATATTCATTTTGTAAATAACAATTTGCAGGAAAAAAATCAGTTCATAATCTTAAAAATTTCATTTTAAATAGTGTTAATTACTATAAATCTGGAGGTGAAGGAGAGGCTGAGGGACAAATAATTCTCTCAATTGAAAGTGATTGTATTTTATGGTCATACGCAATCTATTATTCAGAAATCAACCGTATTGAAAAATCTTACGTAATTTTTTTTTTTCGATGGGACTTAACATTTTTTCAGATGCGGAACTTAATATAAATTTGCTACACATGTGAAAAAATTCCCATTTTTGCCCACATTTTGCACAGTGTTTAGTCCTTTATAAATAAAAAAATTTCAGATCAGCAAACTCTGATCTGAAATTTTTTTCGATCAAACGAGGAACGCTGATGCCTACAAACTGGTCCTCTATCTGTCATTAAATATTTCGAAATCTATTTTGAAACACCATCTATCCGTTATAAGCCTGCTACTATTTATTTTGTAAATATTGATAATTGAATGTAATTTTATATTTTTCAGATCTGTATTCGGATTTTCTAGACCATACGAATATTCCGACCTCACAAAAATTACAACATTTATTAAAAACAACGTATATTTTACGCCATAAAATTTATAAACTCAAAAATGAGTTTATAAAGGCTCAGGGAGGTGAGATTAGTAATCCCTCTGGAAGGCAAATGAGATATTACAATGTATAATGTACTAATAAAATTATTTTTTGATACTTAATATTTTTATTTTATATTAAAACCATGTACTTCTACAAGAACGTAAATTAAAAGAAGTTAAATAAAACTAATTAAAACTAATTGAAAACATCTTTTAAAATTTTGAATATAATATTAAAATCTATAGTTTTTACAATTCTAAGATGTTTTATATATTTTAATTAAAGCACTATTACAAGCTTTTGCAATATATTTTTAATACTATCTCTACTTAAATTTAAACATTTAAGTTCATTTGCCAAACTATATATTGAAAATTTTTGTTTTGAATTGTACTAACAGAAATAAAATATATCTATAATATTAAATGGGAAATAGCATAAGTAATTATTTAAAAATATATTTCTATTTTGCTGAATGTTATACATAAAAGTATATTCGATATTCGTTATTCAAACGTAAACAATACAAAAATACTCTAAAAATGTCGTCTAGAAATTCAGAAATATACCAATCCAATTGCAGAAAGGAAGATGACCTGAAGGACCATGAATGAGCAGAAATTCTAAAGTTATTCAGGCAGATCATACACTAATACCAAAGAATACACGAGACATTAATATTAAATTATAAAACGCTAAATAATTAAATTCGATAATTAATAAAAAAAAATGTATATATTCTGTTTAGTAACGCAATTTTCTACGTTGTTTTTTGCGCTACTTTTGGCTCGATAATATCGCGCGAAAAGTCGCGGAAGAAGTCGCGCAAAAAGTCGCGCGAATTGTCGCGTAAAAAGTGACGCACCCATTTTCAGTAGGGTGAGGTCAACGGGTAGCCCAAGACAATCAGCACGGAGCTACTCAAACCTGGTTTCGCTCCGGCGGAGACCAGGATCGCCTCACCCACGCCTGTGCAACCGCGGAGGGTGTCCTTTCAACCGACGCCACAGCAGTCAGCGACCAGGTCGCACCCGCAGGGGTCAACGTCGTCTCCTCCCCATAGCTCGGATACTGGTGGGGGAGTACCTGTGGCGCCCCAGGTCATCCCGCCGAAGGCAGCCCTATCGCTAAAAATGACGTTATAATATGACGTCATTAATAACGTTATTGCTGAGGCTACAATTTTGGACCTTTTTTAACGTTATTCAATAACGTTATTTTCCGATTACAGTAGAAAACTCTATTTTAACGTTATTTTTCGCTATGAAATAACGTAATTTTCAGCTTTGTGGGATATTTGGCTTGAACAATGACGTTATTTCTAGATCTTAAATCCGCACATCAAATGACGTTATTCGTTAATTGTAGATACGAAGAACGTCATTTTTACCATAAAAAATGTTGTACGGATTATAACGTTATTTCTGCAATATACAGCATGCTTAGTAAATAACGTCATTTTTCCTAGTTTTGTAGTGGCCATTAACGTAATTTTCTTTTGGTCCGCTGAAGCAAAAAATTACGTTATTTTCGCAATGCACGTAGGTCCGTTCTAAAAACGTCATTTTTCAAAATTCAAGGAAGTTTGCACAATGACGTCATTTTTGCAAAGTGAATTCCCTTTGCAGAATAACGTCATCGCACAAGACTATTTTCCGCTATAAAATAACGTTATTTTCAGCATTGTGGGGTATTTTGCTTGAACAATGACGTTATTTCTAGATCTTAAATCCGCACATCAAATGACGTTATTCGTTAATGAAGTGTAGATACGAAGAACGTCATTTTTACCATAAAAAATGTTGTACGGATTATAACGTTATTTCTGCAATATACAGCATGCTTAGTAAATAACGTCATTTTTCCTAGTTTTGTAGTGGCCATTAACGTAATTTTCTTTTGGTCCGCTGAAGCAAAAAATTACGTTATTTTCGCAATGCACGTAGGTCCGTTCTAAAAACGTCATTTTCCAAAATTCAAGGAAGTTTGCACAATGACGTCATTTTTGCAAAGTGAATTCCCTTTGCAGAATAACGTCATCGCACAAGACTATTTTCCGCTATAAAATAACGTTATTTTCAGCATTGTGGGGTATTTTGCTTGAACAATGATGTTATTTCTAGAATTTAAATCCGCACATGAAATGACGTTATTCGTTAATGAAGTGTAGATACGAAGAACGTCATTTTTTCTGTAGAAATGCTGAACGGATTATAACGTAATATACAGCATGCTTAGTAAATAACGTCATTTTTCCTAGTTTTCCTAATTTTTGGGAATTTGACTAAGTCCATCACCTGAAATATTTCTAAGTCCTTGAAAAAAATTATTTTTGTAGAACCATGTTTTAACGCGTTTTGGACCATTTCCTGTCGATATAAATTGTCGAATTTCGCGAGTGTTTTGTGAGGTACCACATAAACTTACGTAAATTACATTAATGCCCACGCATTTTGCTCTTTTTGGTCAGCAATGGCAAAAATAAAAAAAGAAGTTAAATTATGCTCGGTGAGCAACGATTTATACATTTTAGTGGAATTCCTAAATGAAACCGAGCCATCTAATAACAAACCTTTAACCAACACTGAATATTTGAACCAGCTAGTAAAAGGAAAATATTTGAATATTTCATCAGTCGTAGAAGAAGAGAAAATCGTCAATTGAATTTGCCATTCAACTGCGACTTTAGTACAGCTTCCAAAATGAAAATAAAATTATAAAATGCAAAATTTGATCAGCATCCAGCTAAAATGATAGCTGTAGGTGTTAAGTAATATACTGTGGATGTGTACACATGTATATATATGTGTATATATATTTTTATTCTTGACAAGTGATTTTTTGTACAAAATACCAACTGAATACTTTCCTTGTTCATTTTTTTATACGAAGGCTCCATAGGCAACAAATTTTGAACATATAAGTATCTATAGACTATAGAAAGTCACTCAACAAGCTATAAAAGGGAATTCAAGAACCAAAGAAAGAAATTAGATTGACCGGTGTAAATATTTTTATCACCTGGACCCTTTGTATAAAGAAATCAAGAAGGATAATCTTAATTATGTATTCCGTATAAAAATTAGCAAATGATAAAAATATTGACACCGGTCAATATAATTTATTTTTTTTTGAGTCTTGTATTCCCCTTTACATCTTATCATGTGACTTTCTTTTCTCCAGATATTTATACTTTCAAAAAAGTTCTCTAATGGGCCCATCGGCTAAAAAAATCAACAAGAAAGTCAGTTAGTATTTTGTAAAAAAAAATCACTTGACACGCTATAAAAGGGAATACA
This sequence comes from Sycophila sp. Sp_5, assembly GCA_018906775.1. NCBI lineage: Eukaryota > Metazoa > Arthropoda > Insecta > Hymenoptera > Eurytomidae > Sycophila > Sycophila sp. Sp_5. The sequence continues at coordinate 236,571 of JACCID010000166.1, read as the reverse complement.
AGACTCAAAAAAAAGAAATTATATTGACCAGTGTCAATTTTTTTAAGATTTACTAATTTTTTGTACGGAATACGAAATTAAGATTATTCTTGTAGATTTCTTTATACAAAGGGTCCAGGTGATAAAAATATTTACACCGGTCAATCTAATTTCTTTCTTTGTATCTTGAATTCCCTTTTATACCATATCGATTAACTTTTTTTACAGAATACTAATTGAAGACTTTCTTGCTTGTTTCTTTATATGATGGGACAATAGGAGAAAATCATTGTACCTCTAAATATTTTGAGAAAAGAAAGTTAAGAGAAAATATTCTTCTGTGAGTGAATATCTTTATGCGCTTACAATTATTTGTCTTGTACACATTGTATTTTCCCTTCGAGTCTTATGTATTCCCTATTATAACTTGTCAAGTGACTTTCTTTACTCTAGATACTTATATGCTCAAAATTATTCTCCCATGGACCCATCGTATATAGAAATGAACAAGGAAAGCTTACAGTTGGAATTTTGTACAAACAATTACTTGACAAGAGTAAATAAATAAATAAATATATATATATCCATAATATATTACTTACCATCTACATGTATCATTTTAGCTGGATGATGCTCGAATTTTGTATTTTATAATTTTGTTTTTTTTTTGGAAGCTGTACTAATGCTGCAGTCGAATGGCCAATTCAAATTGATGATTTTCTCTTCCTCTATGACTGATGAAATATTCAAACCTTTTTCTTCTACTAGCCAATTCAAATATCCAGTGTTGGTTAAAGGTTTGTTAGTAGACGGCTCGTTTTCATTTATCGATTCCACTAAAATGCACGTATCGTTAGTCACATGTATATATATGTGTATATATATTTTTATTCTTGACAAGTGATTTTTTGTACAAAATACCAACTGAATACTTTCCTTGTTCATTTTTTTATATGAAGGCTCCATAGGCAACAAATTTTGAACATATAAGTATCTATAGACTATAGAAAGTCACTCAACAAGCTATAAAAGGGAATTCAAGAACCAAAGAAAGAAATTAGATTGACCGGTGTAAATATTTTTATCACCTGGACCCTTTGTATAAAGAAATCTACAAGAATAATCTTAATTTCGTATTCCGTACAAAAAATTAGTAAATCTTAAAAAAATTGACACTGGTCAATATAATTTCTTTTTTTTGAGTCTTGTATTCCCTTTTATAGCGTGTCAAGTGATTTTTTTTTACAAAATACTAACTGACTTTCTTGTTGATTTTTTTAGCCGATGGGCCCATTAGAGAACTTTTTTGAAAGTATAAATATCTGGAGAAAAGAAAGTCACATGATAAGATGTAAAGGGGAATACAAGACTCAAAAAAAAATAAATTATATTGACCGGTGTCAATATTTTTATCATTTGCTAATTTTTATACGGAATACATAATTAAGATTATCCTTCTTGATTTCTTTATACGAAGGGTCCAGATGATAAAAATATTTACAACGGTCAATCCAATTTCTTTCTTTGGTTCTTGTATTCCCTTTTATAGCTTGTTGAGTGACTTTCTATAGTCTATAGATACTTATATGTTCAAAATTTGTTGCCTATGGAGCCTTCGTATAAAAAAATGAACAAGGAAAGTATTCAGTTGGTATTTTGTACAAAAAATCACTTGTCAAGAATAAAAATATATATACACATATATATACATGTGTACACATCCACAGTATATTACATTAACACCTACAGCTATCATTTTAGCTGGATGCTGATCAAATTTTGCATTTTATAATTTTATTTTCATTTTGGAAGCTGTACTAAAGTCGCAGTTGAATGGCAAATTCAATTGACGATTTTCTCTTCTTCTACGACTGATGAAATATTCAAATATTTTCCTTTTACTAGCTGGTTCAAATATTCAGTGTTGGTTAACGGTTTGTTATTAGATGGCTCGGTTTCATTTAGGAATTCCACTAAAATGTATAAATCGTTGCTCACCGAGCATAATTTAACTTCTTTTTTTATTTTTGCCATTGCTGACCAAAAAGAGCAAAATGCGTGGGCATTAATGTAATTTACGTAAGTTTATGTGGTACCTCACAAAACTCTCGCGAAATTGGACAATTTATATCGACAGGAAATGGTCCAAAACGCGTTAAAACATGGTTCTACAAAAATAATTTTTTTCAAGGACTTAGAAATATTTTAGGTAATGGACTTAGTCAAATTCCCAAAAATTCATAAAAAAAAAAATATTTATTAATATCGACAGGAAATGTTCCAAAACGCGTTAAAAACATGGTTCTACAAAAAAAAAATTTTCAAGGACTTAGAAATATTTCAGGTGATGGACTTAGTCAAATTCCTAAAAATTAGGAAAACTAGGAAAAATGACGTTATTTACTAAGCATGCTGTATATTACGTTATAATCCGTTCAGCATTTCTACAGAAAAAATGACGTTCTTCGTATCTACACTTCATTAACGAATAACATCATTTCATGTGCGGATTTAAATTCTAGAAATAACATCATTGTTCAAGCAAAATACCCCACAATGCTGAAAATAACGTTATTTTATAGCGGAAAATAGTCTTGTGCGATGACGTTATTCTGCAAAGGGAATTCACTTTGCAAAAATGACGTCATTGTGCAAACTTCCTTGAATTTTAAAAAATGACGTTTTTAGAACGGACCTACGTGCATTGCGAAAATAACGTAATTTTTTGCTTCAGCGGACCAAAAGAAAATTACGTTAATGGCCACTACAAAACTAGGAAAAATGACGTTATTTACTAAGCATGCTGTATATTGCAGAAATAACGTTATAATCCGTACAACATTTTTTATGGTAAAAATGACGTTCTTCGTATCTACACTTCATTAACGAATAACGTCATTTGATGTGCGGATTTAAGATCTAGAAATAACGTCATTGTTCAAGCAAAATACCCCACAATGCTGAAAATAACGTTATTTTATAGCGGAAAATAGTCTTGTGCGATGACGTTATTCTGCAAAGGGAATTCACTTTGCAAAAATGACGTCATTGTGCAAACTTCCTTGAATTTTGAAAAATGACGTTTTTAGAACGGACCTACGTGCATTGCGAAAATAACGTAATTTTTTGCTTCAGCGGACCAAAAGAAAATTACGTTAATGGCCACTACAAAACTAGGAAAAATGACGTTATTTACTAAGCATGCTGTATATTGCAGAAATAACGTTATAATCCGTACAACATTTTTTATGGTAAAAATGACGTTCTTCGTATCTACACTTCATTAACGAATAACGTCATTTGATGTGCGGATTTAAGATCTAGAAATAACGTCATTGTTCAAGCAAAATACCCCACAATGCTGAAAATAACGTTATTTTATAGCGGAAAATAGTCTTGTGCGATGACGTTATTCTGCAAAGGGAATTCACTTTGCAAAAATGACGTCATTGTGCAAACTTCCTTGAATTTTGAAAAATGACGTTTTTAGAACGGACCTACGTGCATTGCGAAAATAACGTAATTTTTTGCTTCAGCGGACCAAAAGAAAATTACGTTAATGGCCACTACAAAACTAGGAAAAATGACGTTATTTACTAAGCATGCTGTATATTGCAGAAATAACGTTATAATCCGTACAACATTTTTTATGGTAAAAATGACGTTCTTCGTATCTACACTTCATTAACGAATAACGTCATTTGATGTGCGGATTTAAGATCTAGAAATAACGTCATTGTTCAAGCCAAATACCCCACAAATCTGAAAATTACGTTATTTCATAGCGAAAAATAACGTTAAAATAGAGTTTTCTACTGTAATCGGAAAATAACGTTATTGAATAACGTTAAAAAAGGTCCAAAATTGTAGCCTCAGCAATAACGTTATTAATGACGTCATATTATAACGTCATTTTATAACGTCATTTTTAGCGACAGGGAGGGACATCTGCCTTGCCGGCCGAGGAGCGTCAGTCTAGTCGCCGGAAGCAAACGCTAGTCCCGAGAGCGGACTTCTGACCGTTGAGAGAGCGCGGTCACTTTCGCTCCAAACTCCGCTCAGAGCGCCCACAGCTCTGGCGGTACCTCATTGTTAAGTTGTTGGAAATATATATTATCATTACATACTTGGCTCTGTCATTATTACCCTGATTCAACATTTCCTCATGGAGACGGGGACGCGGAGTCCAGCACCTCCATCTCCATATTATCTTAATTTTTTTATACGGTATATTTTCGTGCAGTATACTAGTGCCCAGCTGCAGTTAAAAGTATTTTTTTAAATATTGAAGCATATACTTCATTGAAAGTTTAAAAAACTTTTTAATAATATATTCAGACGTAAGTTATACAAAAATTTGAAAATGTTAATGTTACGGAGTCAGGGATACTGTATCCCCTTTCTCCTGCTGCGTTTTATAAACTAATAATAAAGGAGCCGTTTAAATTTACGCGTTTATTAATTGGCATGTTTAACTAGAAAATTTACTTTGTCATATATATATATATTTGATTTCTATTCCACTTCAATCAGAGTCAAAACATGATGCTGATATACAACAAAATATAGAACTTCGTAATCAGTTTGTAAGTATTTTCATATTATATTGTAAATATAATTTTATTATATTGTAAATATAATTTTAATTCTTATTGTAAATTATTTTTAAAAAAGAAAAATACTGCATATTGGAGGTAATAGCGTCGACAAAACAATTAAAAATCTTTTGAGCGCAATACTTTATCAAATAAAATAGGGACTGAGTATACGTGGACTGGAACACGGAAAAGTTCCATTAAAATGGAAGGAATTTCTTTTGAAAAATTCTTAACGAGTAAGTTAACAAATTTTGTAAACATATTTTATAATTAAATTTATATTCATTAATTTTTTTAGGTGTTTATTTAGAAAAGTATAGTACTTGCACTGTACAATTAATTCATCAAAGTATTCCATATGGCTGCGAAGGACAAGTGACCGCATTGCTAATTCTAAGCAAAAAGAAAATAAGCAGGCTAATGCACTGCAAGTAATTAATTAGATTTTTTAAAATTCTATTTTATATGTAATATTTAAAATAGTTATAAGTCGGCATTAATTGAAGGCAAAAAAAATTATCTACCAGTCTCATATATAGTCCATATAAATCAGCTGCCTTAAAAGTAAAGAAAATAAAGAATTAAATTTTGTTAAATTGTATGCGCGGTATAAATTAATTTAATAAGTTAAATTTATAAGAAAAAAAAAGAATTGTTAATTTAATATAGTTAAATTTATATCTGCTGATCTCATTGTATTTATGTAATGTAAAAGAAATTTATAACTATACTGCTTTATTAATCATTGAAATATATGTTTATTAATTAATCTGTAACTTTGTCTCTAATTATTTGGGATATATATACATAAAAATAATTAGTGACACATTACAGCTACTATTTTGAGGTAACTGTTTTAGGAAGCTATACAGGGTGTTCAAAAATGAACTGGCACGACCAGTATAACCCTGTTCAGAAAAATATTTTAAGCACTTTTTCGCTTTTGGCATTTTTTGATATTATGGCTAATTATCGAGTTATCGTTAATTAAAAACTCTGATAATTAGCCAATCAGCGCGCGGACGGGCGCTGGTGGGCGGCGCTTTTCCCAGCGGGGAGAGCGGCTTGGGCGGGGCGTTGCCTCACAAGCCTCCCCACTTCGCGGGCCCATCGGCGCACGGACACGCACTCACGGCGATGCCGCTCTCCCCGCTGGGAAAAGCGCCGCCCACCAGCGCCCGTCCGCGCGCTGATTGGCTAATTATCAGAGTTTTTAATTAACGATAACTCGATAATTAGCCATAATATCAAAAAATGCCAAAAGCGAAAAAGTGCTTAAAATATTTTTCTGAACAGGGTTATACTGGTCGTGCCAGTTCATTTTTGAACACCCTGTATATATGTAGCGCCACCTCCCGGCGCGCCACGCAACTCGGCTCCGTCGAGCCGAGCTCCCTCGTGTGCGGAGCAGCAACGCCGACCTCGGAAGCAGGTGCTGCAACCCCGCGAGCTGTTCTAGCGGCGCTTTCCAGCAACGCCGCTTCCTCTCTCTCTACCATCGGACGTCAAAGCGAGCGGACCAGCACCAGCAGCGTCCGTTCTTAAGACTCGCTTTGCCCTCCAGGCATTCCTCGCTCGTATCGCCGCAGCTCTGGCGTGCGAGCGATGTAAAGTTAGATTAAGTAGACAATAAAGTTATTTCATATCGCACTCGCGGACTACGGATTCTATCACCGGCACTCATTCCCATCCTCCGGGTGTCCATCGTGTTCCAGGCTCATGGTGGACCTGAGCACGTGGGCAGCTTTCCCGAAGACTCTTATACCTTTAAATTGGTGACCCCTCAGGTGAGTCGAACAAAGACAATACGCATTCTGACTCCACGCGAGTGATGTGCCGCGAAAAAAACTGAATTCCGCGAGTGGCGCACCGCGAAAAACACTTTCCTGCGAGTGCCGGTACCGGTCCTAACCTAAAAGCTGCCACGTGGCTTTTCCGGTTTGTTCGCGAAGGGCATGTCTGACGCCTCTTCGCCCTCGAACGACGCATTCACCACGCCGAGCGGAGCAAACGTACAGCCTTCGCCCGCAGTTTCGGACACCCTCGTGTGGGATAGCTCAGGCGACTTAGAAGCCAGCATCGCCTCTCCAGCGCCGAGAGATTTTCGCCTCCGCATCAGCCCAAGTTTTGCTGCGCAGCTCTTATACTCTTCGGACGAGGAAGCCGACATCACCGAGGTCGCAAGAGACGATCCCCCAGTGCTTCGCAACATCGAGCGGTCGCCCCTTACCCCAATCGTTGGTGGCAACGACAATCCACCACCAGGAGTCGCCGCAATGGCATAGGTCAGGCTGCCGTCTTTCTGGCAAGAAAAACCGGACCTATGGTTCGTGCAGGCTGAGGCGCAATTCCACACCGCCAATGTTACCTCCGAACGCTCCAAGTACTACCTCATCATCGCAGCGCTAAACTCGGAGGCCATCGAAGAAATCCAGGACATTATCTCCAATCCAGAGAGCGTCGGTAGGTACGACCTAATTAAAGCGCGTATCATTGAGCGTTTCTCAGAGTCCGCAAGCAAGAAACTCGACACAATGCTGAACAGACTAGAGTTAGGAGACAAGAAGCCCTCAGTGCTTCTCCGACAAATCAAGGAGCTCGCTGGGACCAACGCCACGGATGACCTTGTCAAGGTGAAATGGCTCGCCTTGCTGCCTCCTCATCCACAAACAGTGCTCAAGGCACTCGGCATCGACGACCTGACGAGGCTGGCCCAGGCAGCAGACGTTCTTCTAGAAGGCGCCCCGTGGATTCCAACAGTGCAGCCCGTCCAAGCAATCCAAAACAAGCAATCGGAGCTGGCCGAAATTAAGGTACTACTTGCCCAACTCATCTCGCTAACGAGAGACATTCTCGCCAAGGTTGGTGACTCCTCAGCAAGCGGAGGCCACCAGTCCAGGCGAGACTCCAGCTCCAGGGATCAGCAAAGCGGCAGGAGCCGCTCGAGCTCCCGTTCTAAGCCCCATACCAATGGAACCTGCTGGTACCACAACAAGTACGGCAACGCAGCGAAGCACTGTAATTTACCTTGTGCTTTCACAGCGCCGCAATCCAGCTCGGGAAACCCGTAGCGCTGCTGCCTGCCAAGGCAACAGGCAGCAGCCCATCTGTTGCCTCAGCTGGACCTTCCAAGTCCACCGTTCAACCACCAGGAACACCCAGTCACTCGAGTGTCGCAGCCGAGTCCTCCAGCCTTCCAAAGGAGAACCGGTTGCACGTTACCGACCGTAACTCACGCCTTCGTTTTCTTGTTGACAGCGGTTCAATCGTGTCCATTCTGCCCTGCAGGGGCCAAGGCAGGCATGCCTCCCCGCACCACCAACACCTCGCAGCAGCGAACGGCACACCAATCCGCTCCTTCGGCAGGAAAATACTTCAGCTCGACCTTGGACTCAGACGCACGTTCACTTGGTCGTTTCTTTTGGCGGACATCTCAACCCCAATTCTCGGAGCAGACTTCTTGGCCCACTTCAGCCTGCTTCCTGATCTCAAGCGAGGCGTTCTCCTGGACGAGTTAACATCGTGCTCAGTGCCAGGGTTCTACCAGCCAACCAGCGACCACTCCATCGCTGCCCTCTCACCAGTGCAGCATGCCGTCGATGACTTCGAGAAAGAAATCGAGCAGCTTGTCGCCACCTACATGAGACAAGTTCTGCAAAATCAAGGCCTCGTGCTCGGCCCGAAAGCCTCTGTACGGCATCACATCGTGACCACCGGACCTCCGGTGCACGCTAGAGCCAGAGCTCTACTTGGCGAGTCGCTGAAAGCCGCCAAGGCAGAGTACAAGGCGCTACTCTCTCTGGGCATCATCCGGCCGTCCAGCAGCCCTTACGCAAGCCCTCTGCATATGGCCAGGTCAAGCGCAGGGAAGCTTCGACCTACAGGGGATTACCGCAACTTAAATGCGCAGACGGTACCAGATCGGTACCCTCTTCCAAGGATAATTGACCTTTTACTTCAACTCCATGCAAAAACTATATTTTCGACCATAGATCTCAAACGAGCCTACTTTCAGATACCTGTTGCCAAGGAGGATGTCGAGAAGACGGCGGTAATAACCCCTTTCGGACTTTTCGAGTTTCTGGGAATGCCGCTAGGCCTGCGGAACGCCACGCAGACGTTCCAACGTTATATGCACAGTATCCTGGGGCATCTAGACTTCGTCCACATCTATCTTGACGACCTACTGATTGCCTCATCAAGCCCAGAGGAGCATCTACGCCACTTAAAAATCGTTCTCGACATTCTGCTGGCGCACAAGCTTGAGGTTAACTGGGACAAATGCCAGTTCGCCAAGCCGGAAGTCACCTTCCTCGGCTACCGCGTCAACGCCGATGGGTTCTCGCCGTCATCAGCTACCCGCGTCCGGAGACGTTGTGGGACCTCAAACGCTTCCTCGGCACGCTCAACTATTACAGATCTCAAATACGCCACGCTGCTCAGGCCCAGGTCCTCTTGAACGAGCAGCTCAAGGGTGCGAAGAAGCGGGACAAGAGAAAGATCACCTGGACCCCGGAGCTTGAGGAGGCGTTCGAGGCCTCCAAGCAGGCCCTCGCTGACGCTACCTCGACGGCCTTCCTGCACCCTGACGCAGAACTCATCCTCTCAGCGGACGCTTCGTCGACAGCCATCGGCGGAGCTCTCGAGCAAGTTGTCGAAGGGGAACGCAAACCCCTCGGTTTCTACTCCCGGAAGCTCTCTCCAGCGGAGCGCAATTACAGCCCGTACGACCGGGAGCTGCTGGCCGTTTTCGCCACTTTGAAGTTCTGCCAACACCTAGTGGAAGGGAGAACTTTCACAATTCTCACGGATCACAAGCCGCTAACTAAAGCTTTTTTCCAGAAGCCGGAGAAAGCTTCTCCCAGACAGGCGCACCAGCTCGACTTTATTGGACAGTTCAATGCTTCGCTGCAACATGTGCCGGGCGAAGAGAACGTCGTAGCCGACGCCCTCTCACGGGTGCTCGCCATCACTATGCCCGCCGTACTGGACGCCGCAACCATCCGGCAAGCACAGCAAGACGATCCGCAGCCGCCGCAGGCAGACTCCGCTCCAGGTCTCAACCTTCAACCACTCGTCATTGAGGATCAGCGCATCCTTTGCGACACTGCCACGGGGTACGTACGCCCGTACCTGCCCTCCAGCCTCAGGCGGAAAGCATTCGAGGTGATTCACGGTCCAGCTCATCCAAGCGGCCGCGTCACTTCCAAACTACTTCGGCAGAAGTTTGCCTGGCCTGGCATTCGAAAGGACGCCATTCGCTGGGCGCGTGAGTGCATCCACTGCCAAAGGGCTAAAATTCATCGCCATACAAGGACTGAACCAAACCACATTGAGGTTCCAGAAGCACGATTCAACCACGTTCACCTGGACCTCGTCATCATGCCCCTGGTGCAAGGTTACCGGTACTGCTTGACCATCATCGACAGGTTCACCAGATGGCCCCAAGCAGTACCCCTAAAGGACATCCAAGCAGACACAGTGGCGTCCGCCTTCTATTCTCAGTGGATTGCCCTTTTCGGTACGCCACTGACCATCACCACAGACCAGGGCACGCAATTTGAATCGGCCCTATTCACCTCATTAGCCAGGATGATCGGCGCCGAGAAAATCCACACAACGCCATACCACCCCCAATCCAACGGCATGGTGGAGCGTTGGCACAGGACGCTTAAGGCCGCACTGATGTGCTCGCCGACGACGCCGTGGGTCCAGCTGCTGCCAACCGTCCTACTGGGCCTCAGGACCGTCTACAAAGAAGATTTGGGAGCCTCGCCAGCAGAACTCCTCCTCGGCACAACTCTGAGAGTGCCAGGAGAGTTTTTCGTCACACAAGACCTGCCTGTCTCCCCCACCACCTTCACGGAGAAATTACGCCACCACTTCAACACATTACGTCCAAGGCCAACTTCACACCACACCGTTCCTCGTCACTTTGTGCATAAGGACCTAGCCACGTGTACCCACGTGTTCAAGAAGGTAGAAGCTATAAAACCCCCTTTAACTCCTCCTTTTACAGGTCCACACAAAGTCATGAGCAGGCTTGACAGCAAGAGATTCGTCATAGATGTAAATGGTCAGCCCCGCACCATTTCCACAGACCAGCTGAAGCCAGCGTACCTAGCACCAGATGAGGCTGCCTACCATCCTCAACCCAAGCCAGATGTCACGCCTCAGGGAACCCAGCCGCAAGACAGACCAGCTTCACCTAAATCGGTGTCGTTCGACCTGCCCACTCCATCAAGCCAGGACGAGGGGCCATCCGACCCATCTGGGTCGCCTTCAAATTCGGCGCCCTCTAGGGGGGGAGTGGCTGTAGCGCCACCTCCCGGCGCGCCACGCAACTCGGCTCCGTCGAGCCGAGCTCCCCCGTGTGCGGAGCAGCAACGCTGACCTCGGAAGCAGGTGCTGCAACCCCGCGAGCTGTTCTAGCGGCGCTTTCCAGCAACGCCGCTTCCTCTCTCTCTACCATCGGACGTCAAAGCGAGCGGACCAGCACCAGCAGCGTCCGTTCTTAAGACTCGCTTTGCCCTCCAGGCATTCCTCGCTCGTATCGCCGCAGCTCTGGCGTGCGAGCGATGTAAAGTTAGATTAAGTAGACAATAAAATTATTTCATATCGCACTCGCGGACTACGGATTCTATCACCGGCACTCATTCCCATCCTCCGGGTGTCCATCGTGTTCCAGGCTCATGGTGGACCTGAGCACGTGGGCAGCTTTCCCGAAGACTCTTATACCTTTAAATATATTGATGTAAAAATAATTAACTGTAAAACCTTCAATAAAAAATTATAATAAAATAATTAATATGTAACGATATTATCTTTCATGTTAATATTAATATTAATTGTAAAGATAATATTACTAATATATCTATATTAATAATTTTATTACTATTTTGAATTGAAAGTTTATTTATAGTTAATTTCTCTTATATTAATATGGTTTCCTAACAGTGACCGAAAAAAGGCAACTATAATGTGTCATTTAAAGGTATTTTCTAGATATCTGTTATGGATAACTATAAGGCAACAAATGATGACTCCAAGTTGCGATTCAGACAACTAATCGATTTTCTACAAGCTATCTACACGATGTCTTAAAATATCTCTGAGATTGTCTTATACAGCATGCATTTTAGTTAACATAAGGACATCATGCAGATAACTTTCAAAGATGTCTTTTGGGAGATATTAAGACAACTATAGTGCATCTTTAAACTGACATCAAGACATGCCTTTCAGATGACTTGTATCTACGAAAGGTACCGTTGAGGCATCTGATAGTTGACTTCATGCTGGTTGGGTACCAGCAGCGTCTGCGTCCGTACCGACTGCTCAAAGGAACGTTCATAAATTCCGAAAAGGTACACTAGCTTACGCGGCTCGACGTAACACTACCTTTTCCTCTCCGCTCGGTCAGGCGGCGAAGCTCGGTCCGCTGTGAGTTCTTGTCGCTTACATGTGGTGTCTTCTAGACTATCTGGAAGCATGGGTTTTTCCCGACAATTGTTTGTTCGACACGTGCGAACGCGCATTTTCTCATGCTTAATATTATTTCCTTAAGTCTAAGCCTTACTCTATTAAGTGACCTTTTTTTTACCAATAAGATATTTAAATAATCGCTATTCCTTTACGTAATAATTGACGCTGTTTAGAAACGAGCAAACGTGACGAGTAATGTACGTCGTTATTCCGTCACAGATACGTCACGTGCCTCTGCACACTTTGTATATTGTATAGACAGGCCATACGTGCAAGAACCCTAATAATCCAGAGACATTTATTTATTGAAAATTATTGCGCATAAAAAGTTGCATTAAATTTGGAACAATTTTCAATGTTTTCAAATAAAAAAAATGATAATGCTAAATTTAAACTTAATAATTCATTTGATATTATCGAATTACCTTTGGATGAAAAACAGAACTGTCAAAAAAATGCAGTGAAATTTCCAGAAAAAATTATTTTTATTATTGATACTTTTCAAGAATCCAATTCTACTGAATTTAAGCTGGATTCTGGAATTAAGTATAGTACACTTAATATGGTTAAGCGGACTGTAGAAATTTTTATTCGAAATAAGTTAATGTTAAATTCAAAACATGAGTTTTCGTTGCTTACCTTGCATTCTCAAGAAACACAGTGGCTTTGTGATTTTACTGATCAACAAAACATAAAAACATTATTGAATAAACTGGAATCAATTGATGAGAATACTGACAACGATCAAAAGTATTTTGATCTACAAAAAGTTTTTGATTTAGTACATTCTCAAGTTATTGAAAAGGCTAGTTTATTGGAAGAAAATATTGTGCGAATTATTTTATTATATTGCAGATCTAATGTAGTACCAAAGTTTAATATAACACAAAAACCAGTTCAAGATTTAATAAAAAATCCAAACTTTTTCTTGGACATATTATATGTTCATGAAACATGTTGTTCTACATTTAATTGTGAAGAAATTTATACCGAATTAACCAAATTAGACATAAAAAATGTTTCTTACATAATGGAAGTATCAAGAAATCCAGTAAAAATTCATAATCTAATGGCAAGGTTATTAGCACATCCAATGCAACGTGCAAATCAAAAAGATATAAAAACCAGCCTTCATCCATTGATCTTAAAAGCAATTGAAGAAAACAATTATAAACATAATAAATAATACATATTTCTAATTACATTGTTACTGTATTATTTTTTTATTCAATTTCCTTTTTGAATTTACTATTGTTAGATTGTTCATTAGAATTTCGATTATAAAAAAACAGAAATCAACAGCTATGAAATTATTTTTCTGTTCAACAATACTCAAGAAGTCAAAAAAAGTACCTAAAAGATATTCTTAATAACTTTGTATTATATGAATGGATTATTTCTAATGTCTAAAATTGTTCATATAACTTTGAATAGGGAAACAAATAAATTGTATCTATATATAAAAAAAAGTAATTAATAAATGCACATTCAGATACACCATGTATATAAAAAAAAGATAATGCCTTAGTGGAAATTTTTAAATATATCAAAGAATTGGAATTAAAACTTTTTAAGAATTTGGTAAAATTAAATTCATTTTGATATATACATGTATGAAAATAATAACATACAAATTATTGCTTCAAAATCTTACATATTTTGAAATGCAAATCGAAATTTTTTTAAAAATTATTTTAAATAAATAATACAAATTGTTGATTTAGAATTTGACCTATAAAATATTTTTTAATCTGTTGTTATAATACAAGGCTTATATCATGTAAATTTTTTTTAATTTATTGAAATAGCTACACTTTGATATGTTTTTTGTATTATTTGATATATTTTCTGTTTTTATTGGAGTAAGCAAAATAAAAAGAACTGCAATAAAATTTTTATTTATTAATAAGTAATTAAATTAATTTTTAATACATAATACCACAATGCAGTTTATATATTAGATACTTATAACTAGTATTCATTTAAAATCCAGAAAATAATGAATGTTTAGACTTATTTCAAATTAAAAACATTACATTGGAATCTGTCATTATGGATCACTGTAATATTTCATTAGCCAGTTAGGAGGCTACAAATGTATTACAGAAGCTCACATTAGACTCCAATAGTTAATATATTTACTATTTCCAATTAAGAAAACTGTCTTGTATTATAATCTGTTTAAAAATACTGTGAGGATTAGAATTCAATATTCTTCTATTACGTTGAGCTTCAAATATATAGGATACTTTTTCTTTAGCTTCACTTCTAGGTATGTCACCTCGAAGACTAAGTAATCTAATTAATTGATCTTCATTTATGTCAGGATATTTTTCCACCAGTGAGTGCAAATCTAAAGAAAGTATTTCAGAATCTTCACAACTTAAGACTTCTGCTAAACGTTTGATTATTTCAAAAGGAGATTCTAATTCAACTTTTGGGGCTATTTTTAGAAAGAAATTTTTCAATTTATCTGATTCGTTAATTATTTTTGAAGTACATGTTAAGCATTCATCATAAGTTTTTAGTGAAATTTTTCGTTGCAGCATTGCTGAAATGTAACGCTTAGCAATTAAATTTTGTGCTTCTATAATTATATAATCAAAATTTTTTGGAGACAAGTGATTGTAATCTTGAAAATAATCTTCTAATGTAACGCAAATTGTCTCTACAGGAATAGGAGATGATAGCCATTTGGGTGTAAGTAAATCATGAAAATGAAGTTCTAAATCTAAAAAGGATTCTTCCAATAAAATTGAAGCAGCTTCGTTGCGTAATTTCTCAAAATTAACTACAAGTTCTTCAAATTTCAGAGCAATATTATTGTTATTATTGATTACCCAATAAAGCTGTTTCATTTGCTGGGCTAATTCTACAAACTGTAAACAATTGTTAACTATGGTAATCATATGGTAAGTAAAATATGGCACTTGACTTCTGTCTTCAAAATGCTTATTTTTGAAATCTAATATAGCTTGCTTATATTTATAGCCATACTTTGTTACTTGTTCAATACAAAGTACAAGAGCTTTTGATGTTAAATCTGTACTAATAGTTTTTGTCACTTGTAAATTTTGACCAATCATTTGGAAAATAATAACAGGAGCTGCTGTATGATAATAAGATTCTTGAATATTTCCTTCAGGAATTTTTTTACTCCACCAATCACTCTTTTCGGTCTCTAAAGTTTTCTGCATCCAATCTTCATAATTTTGCAGCATATTCTTTAAATATTTTTCTTGCAGTTCATTTATAATATCATTATTTAATAGTGATCCTATTTCGCTAACATCAAGATTTAATTCTGGGTGGCCCATCATTTCATTTCCACTGTAAGTATTCATTATCCATGACAATAAAGAAACATATTCATTGCCTTCTAAGCCGTCATTTATAATATCTTTAAGGTGCTGAGATAAACTGGTGTGATACATTTTTACAAATTTATTTGCTATGTCATATGAAGGAGGAAAACAAGGCATACACAATGTTTTGATAACTCGAAGATCTTCAACAAAAAGTAGTCGGGTCAATTCAAGATATCGAACTAACCACATTTTATTATCTGCTCTTTGATCAACATGGGTACCTTCAATTCTGTTAGCTACTGACTTTTCTAAAACTTTAAAAGCTACATCCTTCCATTGCTTTGGTCTTCCTGGAGGCATAAATCCACTTTGCTTATGTCTTTGCAATGCATAGTAATCAGCCTTTTCTTCTCGTTCAATAATCCTTAATACAGTGACTATAATAGTGGGTTCTTTTCTTACAGTATTGAGTGTCCTACTAAGAATTAATCTTATTTGTTTTTCCATACGTTGAGACAGATCTTCAACATCTTCAAAATACGCTTTTAACATAATTTTATCTGCTGGTTTTTCATTTGGTAACTTATGAAGTTCATACAATAAATCGTCTCTAGAACTTTCAAGATCCATAAGACTCTGATGAGCGTGCAATAACTTACTTTCATTGATCCACTGTCTAGTTCTTTCAACACTTTCTGGAACTGTAAAAATGTGTTTTAAGTTTTCTTTAGCAGTAACATACTGTGAGTGTCTTGTATTTTCATATTGTACTACTTGTAATTTTGAATTAATCACGGGTATTGATATGAATAATTTTTCTATAGAATCTAATTCCTCTTTTATTGTTCTAATGCTTATTAAAGAACTTTGTAACTGATCAAAACCAACTTTCACACCATCCAGCTGGCTTTGCATAGCAGTTTTCAACATTGTTTCAACAGTTGCTTTTTTTCGTCCAATTCGACGTTTATATTGTTCCACCTTTTCTAGTTGTCCTGGTCTTTGTAACATGTTAATAACATGTTTTGTTGCTGTAATTTTAGCGTCTTCTTCCAACTTTTGCAAATTGTACATTTTTTATATGAATTTTAGCTATCTGTTACAGCCTTTAAAATATCTATATAAAAATTAATTTTTCAAATATATTATAAACTAATTTATATATAAACATTATTCTTCAATTGAACACCACATCACAGTACTTGCAAACTGAAAAAAAATCAAAATAAGGAATAAGATAATTCTGCAGAAATGCTTAGTAAATAAAAAGAAAAAAAACTAACCCACTTATATGCAACATAATAAACTGTCTACAATTTAATTGGCAGTTGGTTTAAGCAATACAAATAAAATTTTCATCGTTAGCATTTTTTATTAGTTTGTTATTCATATTATTTTAAAATAACGAGAATTTTTTTTTACCATTTCAATTAATTCAATTTTTCTTCTAAGAGAGCATTAGCTATAAGACACGCCTCTAAGTTAAGTCAATTAAATTCATAAAATAATTTTTAATTAGACAAACAAAAAAATGTGGGCAATCATTTAAGCATTAATAGAATTTTTATATTTTTACTCTTTACACTGTAAAAAATCCCTTTTGTAAAATTACTACACTTAATGTGGGTAATCAAACTACCTACTTTGAATGTAGCGACTTTACTATTGCCTTTCGCAATTTTACTACCACAAGAGTAGAAGTACCACTCGTATAAGCATAAATACTGACCGATGAAGTATTTCGCAGTTGGCAGTACAGCCGAGGTTTAAGGTTATAAATGCGAATCATTTTAAAATTACTGTGATAATTGCAAATGCTAAATAATTTGTGATTGTACTACATGAATGGCAATTTGTGGGAAGAATAATTTAGTAAAAACTAAATCAAATTGCATATAAAAATAACTTTATTTTATAATTAAGAATGAAAAACTAATATTTTCTAACCAAAGTTTTATTAAAATATAATTTGATTATACTCAACATTGTTGTTTAATATTTTAAATAATAATTAATAAAATAATAAATAGCCTGCACATAATTTTCAATGTTTAAATAATTAATTTAGTAAACTTTAACTTAAGAGGTGGCTCTTAACGTGTGGACTCTCGACGTCTAGACGTGAGAAATTCCCAAATCGAAGTGTTCGTTGCCCAGGCAGTAGAGCCTGGAGCATGGGCGCTCGAAGGGATTTTTTGTGGTAGTAAAATTGCAATCGTACTTGTACTATTACTTGTTAGAACGTGAATTTACTAGCAAAGACGTAAATTTCACCGTCATTATACTAGTAAAATCGCGACATTGAATGTGGGTAATAATGCGACCTACATTAACTGTAGCGAAAATAAAATTGTGGTAGTAAAATCGCTACTGTCAACGTAAAAGTACTAGCACATTGTATTTTTACGTAATTTATCGTTGTAATTCACACCGTAAAATTACTAGCACTAGCGTAAAATCGCTAACGCTATTGTAATTTTCATTTGGGATTTTTTACAGTGTACTTATACCAACGAAGATGGAAGCTTATAGAAGCTTACTCCCGTAGAAAATTTCGGGACCAGCTAGGCTCACTGGGGCACTGCCGAGTAGTTGAGTGACCCAGTCACCGGGCGGCGCTGATGTTCTCCGATATATATAGATATACAATGTATGAAAAACAAATCAAATCAAATAATATTAGTTTTAATTTAAATTATATGTAAAATAAACATATTTCATAGACTGTATAGGTATACACGATTGTATCGTTATACGATTTTGAAGTTAAAATTACACTTTCATAAAAATGTTGATTTTTTATTTCTTTAAGTACATTGCTAAAAAAAGCATTAAATTTAATGCACAATTCAAGCATATTTGTAGAAGTTTGATGCTTGTACAGTCGGCTCGTTGATTTCGTCTTCCTGAGCCGCCTCGGAGAAGCGTGATCGCCCGAGGTCCACGATGAGCCTCGCGCGTCACTCGTCTTCGTGAATGGTCTTGAGGCAGGAGCAGTGAATCAATTAATTGCACAGAAAGTCACTTTGAGTATGTTTATTGACACTATATACAAGTTGCCAGATCTGTGGCGGTTCACAATGAGTAGCGTAATTATGCTCGGTGGCAAGGTACTTTTTGGTGCTCTCCCGGTCAACGCAAGATGTTCTCTTCAGCTTTTCAGGACTTCGAGTGAGACTCAAAAGTCAGTGCGCGGGATGAGGAGCTGCTTCCGCGGCTGACGTCGAGCCTGAGAGGTGGTGTCCCCTGACGATGGCGATACGCGGCTGGGCAGCGGCGCCACAACCACTCCCCCTCTGGAGGTTGCCTGGTCTGCAGGCGACCTTGAAGTTGCTGGAGGGAAGTCCTGTGGGTCCTGCTCGGGCAGCTGGAAACGTACTGTGCGTGGAGGGGAGCAGCTCTGCGTCTGGCCTGCGCTGTCAATTTCCGCAATGTACGCTGGTACTAGATGAGTCGTCGAGACTGTGGCAGCTCTACCATCCACGTCGATGACGTAGCGTTGATCGTCGAGTCTTTGGATGACCCGGTGAGGGCCAGTATAAGGCGGCGTTAAAGGTGGTTTTATTGCTGCAACTAATTTAAAAACATGGGTGCAAGTATGTAAATTGTGGTGCATAAAGACCTTTGGTTTGACGTGATGCGCCGTTTGCCTTGGCTGGAGCATTCTGAAGTGCGCTCGCAGGTTGTCCAGGAAGGAGCTGGGCAAAACGGGTTGGTCGTCTGTGACAAAGAAACCTCCTGGGACTCTTAGAGAGGTCCCCAGAAGTAGCTCCGAAGCGGACGCCTTTATATCGGGCTTGTACGTGGTCCTGAGTCCTAGGAGTACAGTGGGTAAAATCTCGGTCCATGGTGTGCCATGGTGATACATTAGGACTGCCTTTAGGGTGCGATGCCATCTTTCTACTAATCCATTGCCTTGCGGATGATACGGTGTCGTCCTTATCTTTTCCACGCCTAACATTCTCGCCAGGGAGGTGAAGAGGGCGGATTCAAATTGTGGCCCTTGGTCAGTTGTGATGGTGAGCGGTGTGCCAAAAAGCGCTATCCACCCTGAGTAGAACGCTGTTTCCACTGTTTCTGCCGTCATGTCTTTCAGCGGGATGGCTTGCGGCCACCTGGTAAAGCGATCGATTATTGTAAGACAGTATTTAAAATTATTTACAGCGGGTAATGTTATTAAATCTAGGTGCACATGATTAAAGCGAGCTTCGGGAACCTCTATATTGACTGGCTGCGAACGGGCATGTCTATGAATCTTCGCGCGCTGGCAGGGCTGGCATTCACGCGCCCAGCGCAGCGCATCTTTTCTAATTCCCGGCCAGATGAATCTTTCGCGGAGTTGCTTGCACGTCTCTCGTCCACTGGGATGAGCAGGGCTGTGCACGACCTCGAAGGCTGTTCTTCTCAGTGATGGAGGAAGGTACGGACGTACAACGCCTGCCGAGACGTCGCAGAGTACCTGGACGCCCTCGATTTGAAGTGGTTGGAGTTTTAGCGATGTGCTTTCGATGTCCGACAGCGCTGCATTCTGCTCTGCCTGTGCCTCGCCGATGGTGCCTGCATCAAGTCGTGTGGGCATGTTGATTGCGCCAACGCGCGAGAGCGCATCGGCGACTGAATTCTCATCTCCAGGGATGTGCACGATGTTGGTGCTGAATTGGCTGATGTAACTTAGATGCTGCAACTGCCGCGGGGAGGCTTTTTATGGCCGTTGCTGAAAGGCTTTAGTGAGGGGTTTATGATCTGTGCGAATTACAAAATCCCTACCTTCGACTATGTCGCAAAATGCTTCAATGATGCGAAAACGGCTAGCAGCTCGCGGTCGTACGGGCTGTATTTCTGCTCGGCGGGGGAGAGCTTCCTGGAGTAATACTCGAGCGGTAGACATTTTCCGTCGATGAGCTGCTCCACAGCGCCGCCGGGAGCCGTCGACGATGCGTCTGCTGTCAAGATTATTTTTGCCTCCGGGTGGAGGAAGCTTGAGGATGTTGAGTTTGCAAGGGCTGCTTTTGTTGACTTGAAGGCCTTTAGGAGTTCTGGAGTCCAAACTATGAGCCGCTTGTCCCTCTTTTTTGCACCGCGAAGCTGGTCGTTCAAGAGTGCTTGGTCCTGAGCTGCATGCGGGATGTGCGCTCTGAAGTAGTTGACGGCTCCTAAATAACGCTTGAGCGCCCACACTGAGTCCGGCCTGGGGTTGGCTAGTATCGCCTCAACTTTCTCCTGCGGCGGCTTGAAACCTTGGGCGTTAACAGAAAAGCCCAAGAAGTTGACCTCCTGCCTTGCGAAAACGCACTTCTCCCAATTTATTCTTAGCTTGTTTGCTAAGAGTATTTCAAAGACGGTTCGAAGGTGCTCTAGATGCTCTTGCAGGTTGGCTGAAGAAATCAGAAGATCAACGAGGTAAATTGTTGCAAAATCTAGATGCCCGAGAATTTTTTGCATAAAGCGCTGGAAAGTCTGGGTTGCATTCTTGAGTCCGAGGGGCATGCCCAGAAATTCAAATAGCCCAAATAGGGTGGTTACAGCTGTTTTCGGAACATCCTCTTCTGCTATGGGGATTTGAAAATACGCCCTCTTCAAGTCAATTGTAGAAAAAAACTTTTTTCCGTGAAGTTGAAGTAGCTGATCATTAATCCTAGGGATTGGGTAGCGATCAGGCACTGTTTGTGCATTTAAATTTCTATAATCTCCAGTGGTGCGGAGCTTCCCTGATTTGGAGATGACCATATGAAGTGGGCTGGCGTACTCGCTGCTGGAGGGTCGGATGACTCCCATCTGCTGGAGTACAGCGAAGTCGGCTTTTGCTGCTTTTAATTTGGCGCCTAACAACTGGCGAGGTCTACAGAAGACGGGTGGGCCAGCTGTGACTATGTGGTGCTTGACTGCGGCTGTAGGTCCTGAGATGAGGCCGTCTGCTGCCAAGAATTTGTTGAAGAATTCTGCTACGAGTGCTTTGATCTCTCGCTGTTCGCCGTCTGTGAGGGGCTGGATTTGAGAGAGTGCAGAGATGGAGTGCACTAATGTCTGCCTGACCTCTCCAGGAGTGGAGCAGAGCGTGACCTCGTCAATGAGTCGTTGCCTCTTTAAGTCTGGAAGGAGACCGTAATGAGATAAAAAATCAGCTCCGAGTATTGGTACCTTTACATCGGCGAGAACAAATGACCAAGGGAGGGAGCGACGTAGTCCCAGGTCGATGTGTGCTACCCTGCGTCCAAAAGTGCGAATCGTCGATCCATTTGCGGCTGTTAGGGCCGGCTCCGATTGCGGCTTGTTGTGGTCGTATAGCGAGTGCGGCAGGATTGAGACGACAGAGCCACTGTCGACAAGGAAGCGTGACCCTGAGGAGCGGTCGTATACGTGTAGTCTATTCTCTCTCCAAGGTTTCGGCGGTGCTTGGGTAAGTGAAGAGCTGCTGCTTGTCGCCGTGGTGGGCAGCAGCTTGCTTAGTTTAAAGTTTGCGCCGGTTGTTGGTGTTGGGCTGGTGTGTCCGGCGGGTTGCCGGCTGTGTAGGCGCATGGCAAGTTGCATCGCGTTGCTGCTGCTCCGAAGCGGTTGTGGTAGACGTCGTTGGTGTGAGGGTGACTTCTCGACGCGGAGCGGCTTCTCCTGTCCTGCGCTGACCCCGCCTGGTCTGCTGACCTGCGTGAGTTATCAGAAACCTTGGCCAGTTTGTCTCTGGAAAGAGAAATTAAATCAGTAAGGAGCCTTTTGATTTCCGCTGAGTCAGACGGACGACCATGAATTGCGTCGATTTTCATTAAAGGGTTGATTGCAAATGCCGGGGGTGCATTTGGTGCTTCTAGAATGGTGTCGGCTGCATCAAGCATCTCCTGGAGGCTGCAGTTGGCTTTAAAAATCTTTAGCGTATAGCGCGCATTTGGCGGCAAAAGTGTTAGCCACTTTGTTTTGAGCAGGTCCTCCGTCGCGTTGTTGCCAGCCAGCTCGGCCATCTGCCGGTACAATTGTGAGGGTTTCTTATCTCCTAGCTGAACTTGCGTTAGCATTTGCTCGAGTTTCTTCTCTGCGGAATCGGCAAAGCGTTGGAGAATTCGCGCCTTTAACGCGTTGTATTTATTTTCGTTAGGCGACTCTCGTATTATATCCGCGACCTCGTCAAGGGCGGCCGCGTTTAGCGCGCACACAACAAGGTGACATTTGTGATCATCTTTGATGACTCTGTTTACCTGAAATTCCGATTCGACCTTGAAAAACCAGAGGTTTGCTTGGCTTGTCCAAATTTCCGGCAGCTTGCATGACCCTACTGCGGCTACGATGGCCTCGCCCGCGCCCGTCATGGTGTCTTCTGGATGAAACGCAAGAGTTCGCGCGACAGATGATTGCCTTTCCAAGGGTCGCGGTGGCCGATTTATGTTGAAAGTCACCGGGCTGTCGCCGAAAGTTGACTGGGCTGGCGAGTCGAGGTCCTCGTCGCTATCTGTGCCACGTAGCGTCGCGTTCAAGTCGAACTCGTGGTCCCAGATTGGGCTGCTGGCCGGTGTGGAGCTTTGCGGGGCCGGATGCGGGGTGTCGAGGCGATCAGGCGAATTCTGCTGCGCGCCGGATGGAGTCGGCTTTAACATTCCCCGCGATCCGTTGCATCGGCTTTTGGTGGCGCCGGGGACGCACGTCCGAAGCCTGTTCGCTTTGCTTTACCTTATCTGCGTGAGGATGTTCCACGAAGGACGTTCTCCGACGAAATCTGAATCGGGGTCACCACTGTAGAAGTTTGATGCTTGTACAGTCGGCTCGTTGATTTCGTCTTCCTGAGCCGCCTCGGAGAAGCGTGATCGCCCGAGGTCCACGATGAGCCTCGCGCGTCACTCGTCTTCGTGAAAGGTCTTGAGGCAGGAGAGGTGAATCAATAAATTGCACAGAAAGTCACTTTGAGTAGGTTTATTGACACTATATACAAGTTGCCAGATCTGTGGCGGTTCACAATGAGTAGCGTAATTATGCTCGGTAGCAAGGTACTTTTTGGTGCTCTCCCGGTCAACGGGAGATGTTCTCTTCAGCTTTTCAGGACTTCGAGTGAGTCTCAGAAGTCAGTGCGCGGGATGAGGAGCTGCTTCCGCGGCTGACGTCGAGCCTGAGATGTGGTGTCCCCTGACGGTAGCGATACGCGGCTGGGCAGCGGCGCCACATATTTGCATTGAAATCTAATGTACTTGGTACATGAATGTAAAATTAAGGTGCATGTGCCAAAAATTCAATACATTTTCTTAAAAAAATTATAACTTTAACATTATAATTTTGTTAATAGTACATTAAAAATTAAATTAAAAATTAAAAGTACATTCACAAACATTTCAATGTAAATTTTGATGCAGTCACATTAAATTTCAAGTATAAATGAAAAAAATTTAATGTTGAAATTAATAAAATACATTTTCTGCATTTATACTTGAAATTTAATGTGACTACATTGAAATTGTTGTGTATGTACTCGAATTTAACGTACTTTCATATTAAAATTCATGTAAACATTTATTATTTGTAGTCAATGTCTGAATTTTAATGTATGCGTACATAAACAGGATAGTTAAATGAAAATATGCGACGTCCTGCTATGTAACACTGTACTGTATGTTGTAATAGCTCAGAGGATATAACATGCCGGAATTGTAATCTTTTGGATCGGGTTCAAATCCCTTATGGAACTTTTTTTTTTTGTTAATAAATTAAGTCTTATTTATTTTATATGTGAATATTGACCATTTAATAATTTTAATTTACTTACTTTAATAACAAGAATACATTCACAACAATTTCAATGTATTTTAATGTAATCGCATTAAATTTCAAGGATAAATCCTGAAAATCTAACGCCAACATGAATAAAATAATAAATGTTGTACAATAATTATTGTTTAATAATAATAGCTTTTTTCTCAAATAATGCTCAAACTCAATTTTGCGAATTTCTCTTAAGTGCGAAATAAATGTAATATACAATTAACAAGGACTCGTGGTCATAAGTGAACTATGTGTTGGATTTTGAATCGGAAGGTCGCAGGTTCGAATCTCATCGAAAAAAATCATTCAACAGCATACAGTCGCAGCCATGACCTGCTTCTGTATCGGGCAGCTGTTGAGTGAAAACTCGGAATTTTAACAACCCGGAAGCAAAAACAAAACGAGAATTCGCATTTTCGACTGGGAACCGCTAGTGTTGGCTAGTTAGCGAACATATGTAATTTACAAAGATTGTAATTTACTAACACTAGAAACACGTCTGGGAGAAAATTCTAAGGAGAATATTTTTCCATTCAAATTGACCTCGAAAATCGAAAGTTTTCGAGGAAAATTCGTTTTCTCGCTGAATTTGTCAGCGAGAATTTCAAATAGAGAGGCGTTGAATAAATAGAGATTTTTTTACGCAGTTCAAATGCGACTGTGCTACAAACGGTAGGCAGTCGTGAAGAAATTGTCTAAGATGTGTTTCAGAGAGAATCTCACACTACACGTCAGGGGTAGTTGCGTCGCCAACCGAAAGGGCCGTCCCATTAATTTTTTCGTGTTTTTGGGATAGAGGGCAGGCCTGTACTCAATCAGGTGAAGATGAAGTACAAACCAGAACCAACGGAAAGGTACGTTCAGCAGTGGCTAATGGCGATCTCAGTCGAGGAGCTGGAAGAGACGATTCAGCAACTCGGACTAAGAACAGACGGCGACTGCTTCGTGCAGCGTCACCGTCTATACAATTGGCTGCAGGGTAATTATACCGCAGTCGATTTCCAGGCGTATAACTCTTCAAACGAGGAGGATTTACGCACAGTCCGCGAATCACTGAGGAAGTCGTTCATCGAAGACATTTGCATGGACAAGACATCCACGACCATTCAGGACGAGAATTATGAGAAGGGCCGTCCTCACCCTCTCTCAATTTATCAGAATAGCATAATCTGCCATTCCGAAAGCGACAAAGTAGTTGGCAACAGGGAGCTAAGTCGCACACCGCCATCAAGGCTAGATCATGAAAAGGGCCAAGATAGCGAGACTGACGACGACAGTCAGTCATCACAAGATCAGACATCGAGAGTGGAATCTCTGGTACGAGAGATCCAGCAAGCCGTTCGAGCAATCGAAAGGAAATACGACAACATGTTGAACACAAGTGTCACACAAGCAAGGACATTGACGGCTCTCACGTTGAGAGTCGATCAGTTGGCCCACGAAAGGGACCAGCAACGGCCGACAATGTCAAGCACGAGAATTGACAGCCGACATGTCGACACGCAAACGGAGCACATAAATCCGTCGCAATCGACACCGCGTGTGGGATTCCAGGAAACGTACACGATAGACGAACCTGGAATCAACGAAACACTGAATGGCGCGCACACCATTCAGAACGCGCAACGGCGAATCCCGCCACGTGAAATCAGAATGTGGACCGATTTCACGAACGGAAGGACGAGAGAGCACATCGTTCCTTCCACAAGCGAATTAAATCGCACAGGCAGAGGTCACGACGACCCCAGCCAAATAGTTAGCCGATGGAGCGTCACGTTCTCGGCTAAACAAGGAGAAGACGTAGAGTCTTTCCTTAAAAGCTTTGAGGACAATGTCCGAGCGGCAAAACTCAACGAGAGCGATATGCTGGCGTCGCTTCCGTGCGTCCTAAAAGATGTCGCAAGCATGTGGTACCGAAACCACAGCAGCGACTGGCGAACTTGGTCAGACTTTTGTCGAGCCACCCGGCGCAGATGGGACTGCGCCCACGATAGGCAAGAACGCCTACAAGATGACATCAGGCGTCGTTTCCAGCAAAGCGGGGAAACCAGCAGCCATTACGTGACATGCATGGAGAGCATGTTACGTGAGGTATCCCCGAGGATGACCAAACCTCAAGAAATCGAGAAGGTTTACATGAACCTTCTCCCAGAAATCAAGAGGATAGTCAGGATAAAAACATGCAATAGCACAGAAGATCTAGTTGATCAGTGCGTGAAAGCGAAATATATCCTAGATAGGGAGAAGGGCGACAAAACGCCAATCCCTCCGACCAATGCGGTGATGCCAGAGACGGTATACAAACCGCAAAGCGGGAAGACAAGGAAGTCTTCCCCAGTAAAAGTTGCAGCAACGGACGCCGCAACACCGTACATACAGGAGAAGCCCGATGCTCCAACAGCCGGGATAGGTCGGCAAGAAATGGCCGACCTATTAACGAAGCTTAGCGGAGAGCTAGTGAAAGCTTTCCGCGAAAGTAACAAACAAAGGCAGTGAGGGGGAAGCAAGGGTGCATCCTCCTCGGCGAACAAAAATGGCCGATCCGGAAAAGGCAACTCAAAAAATAGTAGTGGAAGCGGGAAGGACGGCTAGAAAAACGGGCAAACGAAGGAACCCATTCGTTGTTTCGGATGCAATAAGGAAGGCGTAATCCGAGCGAAGTGCCCTAATTGCTCGCCGGAAAACGAGCAACAGGGGAAGTAGGGCACTCAATTACTTCCCCGAACGCTACCGAAGCTAGTCAGGAAGCTTCGGAACCAAACTCCCAGGGCGTTAGCGGGACAGCACTACCGGACGTCCCTGCGGAGGAAAACCTGGAAACCAGATGGTGGTTACAGGTGGAAGTGGAAGGGTCCCACTTCCGCGCGCTGTACGACACAGGCGTATCGGTCACAGTGATGGGACCAATCGGCCTGCAGTTGATAACTGCATGCGGCCGAACACTTATGCCAAGCGAGCATGCAGGCGCTAAGCTCGCTGATGGTAGCACGAGTCCAATCGTGGGCTGTGCTTACCTTCCCTTCAGAATAGGGGGCTTAAGCAGGGATATCGAAGTGTCGATCATCCCTGCATTGGACGCAGATTGTTACTTGGGTACGAATTTCATGCGGGAATTCGGCTCAGTACACAATCCGCGATCAAACAAGCTGACGTTGGTGGACGACAACGTTAGCGTGGATCTCCAGCTGGCATCGGTTAAAGAAGTTAACATGATCCAGATCGGTGCAGTAGGCTTAGGCCATGTAACCGAGGAACAACGAGCACAAGTCGAAGCACTTGTGCACGAAATGGTCGGCATGGAGCCGACCATACTTGGGTGCACCACGTGGGTGACCCATACAATTGATGTGGGAAATGCTCGCCCCATCAAACAGCGATATTACCCGTATTCACCGGTAATAGAAGCTGAAATGCACGCGCAGATTCGAAAGTTACTGGACGCTGGCGTCATTGAACCATCTACGAGCTCGTGGTCAAGCCCGGTCGTGATGGTGAAGAAATCCGGTGGAGGATACCGGATGTGTATTGACTATCGAAAAGTCAATACACTCAAGGTTTCGCCGGACGGATACCCGGCAAAACAGATGGACGCGTCTTTCCGCAAGACCAAAGCGGTAAAGTTCTGCACAACGTTAGACGTTAGCAACGCGTACCATCAAGTACCTCTGGACAAGGCGTCCAGAGAGATAACGGCTTTCTCTTTACCGGGAATCGGCCACTTCCAGTATAAAAGAATGCCATTTGGCCTGGAAGACGCAGGAGCATCTTTCCAGCGCCTAATCGACATGGTCATCACTCCGGATTGCGAAGACTACGCATTCGCATATCTGGATGACGTTGTCATAATGTCGAAAACGTTCGAGGACCATCTCGAACACCTTCGCAAAATCTTAGGCTGCCTACGAGAGGCGGGCCTAACGATTAACCGGCAGAAAAGCCGCGAAGTAAAATACCTGGGTGTAGTGCTGAACCAAGACGGGTTCCGCCCTGATCCAGAAAAGATAAAGCCGGTACTGGAGTACCCGTCGTCTAAGAACGTTAAGCAGCTAAGGCGCTTCTTAGGCATGGCATCGTGGTACAGGAGGTTCTTGAACAACCTCGCCACGATTGCCAAACCACTTACGCAACTAACGAAGAAGGAGCGTAAGTTTGTGTGGACTGAAGTACAACACTCCGCATTTGAGCGGACAAAGGCTCTCATAGCCTCCCGCACCAGTCTTGCAACGCCCTGACTTCAACAACAAGTTTGTTGTGCAAACAGATGCAAGCGACTCGGGAATCGGGGCGGTTCTACTTCAGTTTGAAGACGGCAAGGAGCGTACACTGGAGTTCGCCAGTCGCGTCCTCTCACCTGCCGAGAGGAACTACAGCGTGACAGAAAGAGAGTGTCTCGCTGTAGTATGGGCGATAAAGAAGTTTCGCCCATACATAGAAGGCTACGCATTCCGCGTAGTCACAGACCACAGCTGTTTGCGATGGCTGCGCACACTGAGTGGTCCAACAGGGCGATTAGCGCGGTGGGCCTTGGAGCTGCAAGGCCACCAATTCACTGTTGAGCACAGGAAAGGCGCGCTCAACAACGCGAAAGAGGAACCACCCACCGAGCCAAAGATGAAGTGGGTCGGAGGTAGACTGTTCTACTATAACCCCGACCAACTTATGCAAGGAATCCTGGGAAAGGACGTCGAGGCTTGGAAGCTCGTCGTTCCTCAAGAAAAGCAAGGAGATATCATGAAAGAGTGTCATGATAGCCCCACAGCAGGACACTTGGGGCGAGAGAAGACTCTCGCACGGGTCTCTCGACAGTATTATTGGCCATGCTTGGATGCGTGCATCGCCAATTACGTGCGGCAATGCCAGACCTGCCAGCAGATAAAGGCTGAGCAAAGGCTGCCGAGAGGACTCATGGGCCGCAGGGTTATCGAACGACCCTGGCAATATGTCGCAGACGACATTATGGGCCCGCTACCCAAGACGAGCAAAGCGTACGAATACATCCTAGTCTTCCAGGATTTATTCACACGGTGGGTGGAAGTAATTCCGCTTCGCTGCGCCACAGGCGAAGCCATACTGGCGGAATTTACGGAACGCATCTGTCTCCGGTTTGGAACACCCGAAGTCTTCCTCTCCGATAACGGGACAGAGTTCAAAAACCGAACGGTCGACGGTTTTCTGAACACCAAGGGGATACGTCACGAAACGACGCCCCCGTACCATCCGCAGGCTAATCTCGTTGAAAGGGTTAACTGAACGATGAAGCAGATGATCATGGCTTTTATCCAAGATGACCACGATCACTGGGACGAGCATCTCACAGAGCTCGTCCACGCGTTCAATAACTCCAAAAGTAGTGCCACAGGAATGACACCTGCATTCCTCGTCTACGGCAAGCATCCGAAGCCCTTAGACTCGGAGTATGGCAAGCAAATGCTTGAAATACTAAAACAGTAGTTCACAACAGAAGTCCACAACATGGCAGCGGAGAGATCCGACAGGGAACGAGATCGGCAGGCGCGTTACTACAACGCGGCCGACGCGAATCAAGTTTCAAAATCAGAGACCTCGTTTGGAAAAGGAACAAAGTGCTATCCAATGCGGCAAAAGGAGTAGCTGGGAAGCTAGCTCCGAAGTTTGCCGGTCCGTACGAAGTTACGGAAATCTTGGGCAGCAACACTTAAGCGTTGCGTGACCAAAGTGGACGGACAGTGGGTCCGATCCACTCAGGGCAGATGAAGCCGTACATCCCCGGCGCAGACGTTCCTGCTGAAGAAGAGGACGTCGAGACCAGCGCCCGAACTCCGGGGGAAGGCGGGAGTCGTGTGGATGCGCCCACGACTCCATCAGCAGAGGCTGATGAGAAGAAGAGCGGTGCCAGCGGGCAAGCGTCCCAGGCCGGGAGCGCCCAGCCTGAGGAAAAACCTGTAAAGCGTAAACGCGGACGCCTGCGTAAAGCGTCCTACGCCGTCACGCAAGTAAGAAACGCGACGGGAAAGCGAGGACCGAGTTGACCACCCGGTTCTAAGAATAAGGCCAGCGCGGCCAAAACGTAAGACGCGATGAAAACACGGTTGACAGGAAAGAACCGACTCCGAGCCATTCCTCAATATCCCTCTTTTTCTTTCTGTCCCTTTCCTAGATGGACCCGTACGAGATGGAAGAAGGGATTGCCCGTCTCCTCAGCGGGAACGCTGAGGAGCAGTCAACGGAGGTCCTGACCGGGGGCACCCTGGAGGGGACCCCCAAGGCGACGGAGGCGATTGGGGAAGAGCCCCAATCCCCGTCGGGCCGGTCAGAGACGGAGGCGAGCGACCAGGAGGTCGCCCGCGAAATGGAGGCGTGCGGCGAAGCCGCCTCCCATCCCGCGAGGGGCCAGGAGGCCTCCTGCACCACAGCGAGCGGCAGTGATGCCGCCCGCGTAGACACCGAGGTGAGTAGCCAGGAGGCTACCCGCTCCCTATGCTGACCCCACGCCCCCGAACCAGGGTTCGTGAGCCCGGCAACGGCAAGCACCGCCGAGGAGGGGAACGGAGAGGAGCTCCGTTCCCAGTCAGTCCAGCTGGGAGGCGCCGAGGACGGCGCACGGTGGGCAGAAACACTAAAAAAGTGATAAAAAATCCGGCTTCTCTCGAATTTGGAACTTTTTAAAATTTTACCATGGTAAAAACATTCCTTAAGTATTTTACTATAAAAACCCGTTTCCCTCGATATATGAATAATAAGATCATTATAATTTGTTGTATATGAATATATTGTGTTGTTGCGAAAATACATAAAAAATTTTTTTATTGACAAAATAATGTACATATGTTCAAAGAATATATATACATATAAATATACATATACAACAGTACTATTCATCATCAATATCTTCGTCAGTATCTGATTCTTCACTATCAGATTCTTCTTCCTCAATCTCTACATCCTGATTGAAAAAAATGCCAAAACCATTCAAAGATGTCGATTTAAATTATTTCCTATATTAAGAATAAGTGATAATGGTATTGTGTTAATGTTTTCACATGTGAAAATACCATACCACAATCACACAATACCATAATCACGTAAAAAAATTATAATTAAAATTTAATAATAATACATTTATAATTATAATTATAATTATAATTATGCCCGCCGTGCGGCGCCCCCCCTCAACAGCGGCCCCTGTCTGCCGGGGAAAAGTTGAAGGAATTGGAGGACTGGCTCCGCTCCTCCACCGATGACTATGCGTGGGCTGTCGGGCAGATGGAGGAGGCACACCAGGCGCTCCTGCGCTGTGCGGAAGAGGACGAGGGAGAGCTGGCGGAGATGGCGCGCGCCTCCATCAGCCTCGTGGAGGTACGCGCCCAGCAGGCGGGCCTGGCCGCATCTCGTCGAGCCTACTACGAGGTGTACCAGGCCCATCATAAGAAGAAGCATGGAGCTCAATCAGCGGCGACTTGAGGAGGAGCGGCGGCGTCAAGAGGAGCGCCGCCGCGAACGGGCCGCTGAGAAGAAGAAGGAGCAGGCGGAGGAACGGCAACGCCTGACCGTCCTCCAAGCCCGCGTGGACGCGGACGCGAAGGAGAAGCGGCGCCGGGAGCTCTTCGAGCAGTACCCTGGTCGTTTCTTCTGCTCGGTGTGCGCGGAGCCAGGCATGTTCCGCGCTAACCAGTGCCCGAAGAAGGACCAGCACGGGTGGTATCTCAGCAAGAGAAGGTACCAGTAGGCGGACCGTGCTGGATCCCGATTCGCACCCCATTGTAAAATTAAGGGCCAAAATAAAGGCTTTGCGCCCTTAATTTACAACACGACAACGGAGTTCATGTTGAATTCATTTACCTCTCCCCATCCCTTAATCCCCAACCTGTAGAGGATTGGCTCGCGAAGAGTAGCAGAGGCCGTAAAGTCATAGCTTAACGGCGTCTGGGAGGAGGGTGTGACGCGTGGTACTATCGGGTACCTGCGCGCCGTCGCAAGCCTTCGCGGCGAGAGGGAGAGTTAGGCCGTGGCGCGCGGAAGCGGCGGGCATCTTGGAAGCTCGGGAGATTCTCTGGAGCCGCCGGCGACGACGGACGCGTGCGCGAGCAAGACCGTGAAATCGAGGAGTTCCCCAGGAGGCGAGAAGTTAGGACGAGCGTGCAAACGTGGTAGCAGCTTCGTACGAGCCAAAGCTGCAACTCTGTAAGTACCGCCCAACTAAGATTGCGAGTGCGGGCGCGTACCGGCGAGGAGTCAAGGAGCGCCTTGACTCCCTGGCGTCGAGACTTGTTTAGTGAACGTGGGGAGCCGTCCCCAGTTCATCGCTTCTCTTTCTCTCTCTCCTTAGTTCGCGGACGCGGGCTCTCGTGCGGCGAGAGTTGCGGCTCTCGGGTACGAGCCGCCGCATGGTGCAACGTCGGTACCTCGAGCACGGGCTCGAGGTCGAGTTCGCGGTACATCGTGTGGAACAAGTAAGCGGCCCGTTCATTCGTGTGCATGTGTACGTGTGTGTACACGCAATGCAGGCAAGCGACCTGCTCTCGAACGTCGCGTTTGTTAACGTGGTGCAAAGTCGCGCTCCGCGTAAACATCGCCGATCGCGGACCGCGCGTGCTTGCGTTAGCGCGCGGCTCCACTCGGCAACACTCGAGCGTGTTCGGGGCAGTCGGTTCGCACGCCCGACATCTACTAACCCTCGCGGTAGCGTATCTTGTAACTTTCTTTTACGGAGGCAATAAAGGCCTCCGAATTGCATTTTTACTTGTCCGCGTTATTCTTCCGAATAGTCCGCGGGACTACTTGGCAAAACCTTTTCATCCATAACCTCCCATATACCGCCACTCTGTCGCAGAGCTGAGCGGCCGGCATCAGCTGTCGTCGAGGAGGACGACGGCCACGCGAACGCAAGGAGCGTGTTCGCTCACCAGCACGCGAGTACGAAAAGCGGGAGTACAGGCGTACTCTTGCGTTGTACACGGGCTGCGGCGACGTGCGTTCGCCGACGGGTGCTCGCGCGCACCCCGAGGTAAGGATCTCGAGGGGCACTCGCACGTGCCCCATTGCACCAACCTCGCGGAGGAAGGTCTCCTCCGCGAGATAGTAGGTCATAGGCAACCCCGTTACAGTGTATAAACAAATGGGGAAAAAATAAAAAAATAGCAGGTCTGAATAACATAATAATAAAAATTATAAAGAAATTTTAAATGCTGTAGAAAAATGTTTAATTGATTTATTTGATTATAATGAAATATTTGGAGCAAAAGAAGTTCTTGCATCAAGAGATTTTCGACAAATTTTACTAATAGTTTCGTCTGGGAATCGAGTTACTGAGAGTTATTGGGAATTATAAAAAATAGGTATACTTCGACAAAATTTTAAATATATGTCATTAAAGCAAAATAAAAAAATTTCGGAAAATGATATCAAATTTAAATTTTGGCTTTTAAATGTAGGCAATGACAATTTTTTACCAAACTCTGATCGATAAAGTAAAGTAACAAAAATCCCAAAAACAATTTATACAAACGAAAATATTATAGATGAAATTTTTGGATACTTAAAATATGAAAAATTGACATTTTTATGAAAGTGTAATTTTAGCTTCAAAATTGTATTCTGATACAATCGTATACCGATTCAGTCTACGAAATATTTAATCATTGACATAGCAGAAAACGATAATAATGAGCATTTAGTAAATATCATTCCAACAGATTTTTTAAACTAGTTAACTCCGAATGGATTACATCAAAGTAAATTAAAATTAAAAAATGACGCAATTATCACGTTGTTGAAAACTTTAAATTGAAATAATAGTTTTAAAATAAAATAATGGTTATAAAAAATTATTTTCTGGAAATTGACTGAAAAATTAAATATATTCAATTATATCGCTAAAGCACTTGAGCAAATGAAGTTTCATATCGTATACAGTTAAGACAAAGGAGAAAAACGCAACAATTATTTTCTAGAATTCGTCTGTATCGCAAAATGGGGGGTAGCGGAGCGAGTAGGGGGGTACCCCCTAGTACTGTACATATATATAGTATATATTGTGACACGAGGTACTATCGTGTACCTGCGCGTCGTCGCGAGCCTTCGCGACGCGATGTAAAGTTAGGCCGTGGCGCGCGGGAGCGGCGGCCATTTTGGAAGCTCGGGGGATTCTCTCAAGTCGTCAGCGACGACGGACGTGCGTGCGCGTGTGTGACCCGGAGAGCGACCAAAATCCCGAGGAGGCGAGCAGCGAGAGGGAGTGTTCGAGGTTGCAGCTAGGGACGAGCCAAAGCTGCTAATATTGTAAGTACCGCCCGACTAGATTAGCGAGTGCGGGCGCGTACCGGCCAGGAGTCGAGGAGCGCCTCGACTCTCTGGCGGCGATCATTGTTAAGCAAACGCGGGGAACATATCCCCGGTTCATCGTCTCTCTCTCTCTCTCTCTCTCTCTCTCTCTCTCTCTCTCTCTCTCTCTCTCTCTCCGTAGTTTGCGATCGCAGACTCTTGTGCGGCGGGAGTCGCGGCTCTCGCATACGAGCCGCCGCGTGGTACGACATCGGTACCTCGAGCACAGGCTCAAGGTCGGGTTCGTGATACATCGCGTTGGAACGGGTAGGCGACCCGTTCCTTCGTGTACCTGCGTACGTGTGTGTACGCATAGAGCAGGCAAGCGGCCTGCTCTCGGACGCAACATTTGTTTACGTGGAGCAAAGTCGTGCTCCGCGTAAACATCACCGATCGTATACCGTGCGATCGGCCGGTGAATTCTCGGTGCGTTCGCACACGGCTCCGTTCGGCGATACTCAAGCGTGTTCGGGGCATTCGGCCCGCACGCCCGACATCTACTAACCCTTTCAGGCGCGATCTTTGTAACTTTTATTTACGGAGGCAATAAAGGCCTTCAAGTTGCATTTTTTACTTATCCGCGTTATTCTTCCGAGTAGTCCGCGGGACTACTCGGCAAACCTCCTCTATCCCTAATCTCGCGGATACCGCCACTCTGTCGTAGAGCTGAGCGGCCGGCATCAGCCGTCGTCAAGGAGGACGACGGCCACGCGAACGCGAGGAGCGCGTTCGCACACTAGCACGCGAGTACGAGAAGCGAGAATACGGGTGTACTCTCGCGTTGTATACGGGCCGCGGCGACGTACATTCGCCGTCGGGTGCTCGCGCGCACCCCGAGGTAAGGACCTCAAGGGGTACTCGTGCGTGCCCCATTGCACCAAGCTTGCTTAGAAAGGTCTCCCGCGCGAGATAACAGTTCAGAAAGAACCCCGTTACAATATATAAAAATATCATTTTTTTTTTTTTTGTTTATTTAAAATTATTTTTTTACAAAAAAAAAGAAAATTATTATTTATTAAATTTTAAAAATTTTAATTTTTTTTATAAATTTATTTAAATCTTCATTTATATAATTATTAGATTAATTTATTTATTTAAATAATAATATATAACTATATTATTAAAAAAGAAAATTATTAAAAATTTAAAAGAAATAGAATTTAATAGGAATTGTCCATAGTAAATGCTGGCGCCATCTCGCGGATGGCTCCGTACTATTATTTTCTGGGACCTCTCAGCCCATTGGGAGTAAGCTTCTATAAGCTTCCATCTCCGTTGCTTATACACTCCTTGTTATCACTTCGAGTGATTTTACGCACAAAAAGGACCGTACAACTCGACGAAGGAAAAGGCCAACAATAATAATAACTTTTTAAATACTTTATTTAGCTTAAGAGTAACTAGATAAACACTTCTTATAGCCAAAGGTTCACAAAAGTGAATGAATGAAAAAACGACTCTCGATTTCTAGCTCGAATGTTGATAAAAAAAAGAAAAACTTTCTGCGCATAACAGCTCGTAGCAACCGCGCTTGGAGCGTGTCCTTGGCTGACCGTCCGCGGGAGAGCCACCGGTTCTCCCGCCCCGTTTCTCCACCTTTTATCCAGTTCTAGTGGGTGGCAGAAGGATTCGTGGTCCCGGACGATCACCTCCCTCACTTCTCGCCGGGCACGCATGCCTAACGGAATGTAAATTTGCCATTCCGCTCGTGACGCTCAACCTCCTTACATCAACGAACGTTCGAGCAGTTCTCGAGTTACAATTAGTTTCTTACTCGGGAACATCCTTCCCTCCGTACAAAACCTCAGGGTTTTGTACCTCAGAAAATCGTACCAACTTCCTACTCGGTCTTACGAGCGTCCCAGTCGCTGTTCGTACCTTCACCACTCGCACCTGCTCGTCTTTATTTGGTATTACTTGAGTGATAACTCCCTTCCTCCACTTATTTCTGTCCAAATTATCGTCCAAAATTAAAACCAAATCACAGACTTCCAAAGGTTTATCTTTTTCAAACCACTTTTTCCGTGGAATCAGTGTAGGAAGGAATTCTCTGAGCCATCGCCGCCAAAAACAATCAGTAAGATATTGCGCCACTCTCCACGCCTTCCGAGAGTTGACCGCGCGCGCATCACACCTGACAAACCTTATTTCGCTCGACGAAGTTCCAATCAAAAAATGGTTGGGCGTCAGTGCCTCTTGATCTCGAGGATCGACGGACACGTGGGTGAGAGGCCGCGAATTTACGCAATGTTCAATCTCGACCAACATTGTCCCCAATACCTCCTCGTGAGGAGCCTGCTCTCTCAAAACGACAGATAACGCGGTCTTTACAGAACGTATTAGACGCTCCCATGCACCCCCCATGGGCGAAGCGCTCGGCGGATTAAATCTCCACTCAATCTCCCTTTGTGTAGCAAATTTAACTATTTTTTCCCGATCAAATTCCTTATATATCTGCTTTAATTTGTTACACATTCCTCGGAAGTTCGTCCCATTGTCACAGTAAATTACCAATGGACTTCCCCTCCGAGCAATGAATCGTTTTAAAGCTATGATGGCCGAGTCAGTGCTGAGACTGTGCGCGAGTTCGATATGAATACCTCGAGTAGTCATACATGTAAATAACGCCCCGTAGCGTTTTTCTCGCCTGCGACCTACTCGCACCTGCATAGGGCCAAAATAATCCAGGCCGCAATGCGAAAAAGATCGGAAACTATACGCCAAGCGAGCGAATAGTAAGGCGGCCATCATCGGATTTGCTGGTTTAGCGCGATTTAATTTGCATATAATGCAGCTACTCACAACGGAGCGTAACCCTTGTCGAAGCCCGACCACCCAACTGTTCATGATAGTGTTTGATAATCAATCGAGATAAATACTCTTTCGCATCTAGTATTATCGGTTTGGAGACGAAATCGCTTTCTGTAAAATTTATTAACCGACTTTGTGAGCGCAGTACCCCCCTTTTCATCTAAACAACAATTCAAATTTAAAATTCTGCTACTCTTTGATACAGGCTTTAGACCCTTCAGACACCTTATTTCTTCGGCAAACGACATACTCTGGCTCAATCGCACACAAACCTCCTTCGCTTTCCGGCTCCAACTTAACGGTGATGATTTTAATTTGCGCATGCGGTCGACCGCTTCGAACACCCTCGAAAGAACCGATAGTAGCCGCTTATCGGAGGAGAAACGTGTGAAATCAATTAGGGGAACTTCTTCACCTACTAGGGCTACTTCAGCCACCTACTCCCCTTGTTCAGAGCACCTGGTGCGTACCGTGTCCCATCATCCGCGGGGTTATCTTTAGTAGGGACCCACCTCCATTCGCTTGTGTCTATATTTTCTCCGATTTCTCCCAAGCGATTAGCTACAAAAATTTTAAATTCGCGCGGGCCTTTTGTTGAGCCAGTTTAACACGGTTAGCGAATCAGACCAGAAAACGCGCTTAGTGATCTGAAGGGTGTGTTCGGAGCTAATAAATTTCGCGATACGAGATCCCAATACAGCCGCTTGCAACTCCAAGCGTGGAATCGATATTGATTTCAGCGGGGCCACTCTACTCTTTGCCATAATTATCGAGACGTGAAAGTTTCCGTCCGGAAGAAAAAAACGCCAATACGCGACGGCGGCGAATGCTTTTGAACTAGCGCCGCAAAATACATGTAATTCGGCTTTATCTTGTTGTGTATTTTCTAACTGATAACATCTGCTTATCCGGCAGGATCTTATTTCCTCGAGAACGCGTAGCCACCGTTTCCAAAGTTCAAATTCCTTTTCGCGCAAACTCTCCTCCCACTCTATCCCGCTCACCCATATCTCCTGCATCAATATTCGCGATTGTATAGAGAAAGGCGTCAAAAAACCCAACGGATCAAAAATCGACATTATCACCGACAAAAACTCCCTTTTCGTCGGTATCTTCCGTCCATCATACAATTCTGGACTAAATTTTGTTCTCGTTTATTTTAAAACCTAACTCATCCGTATCGCTCATCCAATTTAACCCTAAAACCTTCTCGACCGACCCACCCTGTTCAGTTGAAATCAAGTTTGTCGAAATAGAATTTAACCCTTCTTTTTTAATTGCTAGTATAGTTGACAATTGCTCGCCCAACCATGCATCTCCCAGCCCGCGTGCGCGTTTATCTCTTTCACCTGCTCTATTCGGTCTACTAACTCCTCTAACGTCTTACAGCTATCCAAATAGTCATCCATGTAGCAATTGTCTATAATACTATTTGCCGCGACCGGGAATTTATCCAAAAATAAACTCGCGTTCTTATTTTTTATGAAAAGTGCGGTACAAGGGGAAGAGGTTGACCTGAATAAAACAGACGACATTCGAAATTCTTCGGGTTCCCCCAATCCGTCACCGCCTCTCCAGAGGAACCTCTGCGCGTCTCGATCCTCTTCTCAGATTTTTATTTTTAAAAACATATCTCGAAGGTCTGCTTTGACTGCGAAATAGTATTGACGATGGCGCATGATTGTACCGGGCAACGATTTCAATAGGTCCGGACCAGACAATAACATTTCGATAAAACTTATCCCGGCGGTTTTCGCGGTAGCGTCAAACATTAAACGAATTTTATTCGGCTTGTTGGCGTGTTTTACCCCGAAATGAGGTAAATACCAAAGCCTGTCCACGGAGTCCGAATTTCCCGTAACTTTCTCTGCAAAATTGTTTTCAATAAAACGATTAATTTCTCGGCGATATAATTCCGCGTAACCTTGTTCTCTCCTGAGTTTTTTCTCTGTTAATTTGAGCCTCCGAAGAGCGGTCGATCGGCCGTTAGTAGTAATTCTCGCGTCGCTTTTCCGTAGCAATCCCACCTCCCATACACCATTCAGATATTTACTTGTATCTAAAATACTTATTGTGCGGGCATCCTCCGCGGAAAATTTTGAATAATATTTTACGCCAATCGCTTCAATGTCAAAATATTTTTTCACTTGTTCATCTAAATTTTTGTCATTGTCAAGTATCTCCGCCTTACCTCCCTTCTTTCCGCAAACATTCATTTGCATTTCGTTACTCTCTCCATACCGGCCGTGAACTGTCTAGCCCAACAGACAACGGGACACGATTAAGTCCTTGTCTAAACTTCGGTAAGATTTTTAATAAGGCATTGGGTACTAGTCAGTCTTTTTTAATTTTCGTTCCTAACCCGCCTGATACGCTAGAACTGGCAGTCTTTTCATGTGATTGATTCTTCGACTCATTCGTCTGCTTCGCGCTCTTTGTCTCGTCAGAATGTAAAAGCGAGTGATGATTTAGCCCACAGCACCCACAACCTTCATTTTTGCAATTTTCACGTGAATGACCGACCCCCAAAGATTTAAATCATAGTTTTTGTGACCTCGCTACCTTCCAACGGACGAAAGACGGAGCCTTGGCAAATTCTCGACAGTCCACGGTCGCATGATTTTTTCGCGAACAATGGGCACATCGGCAAGATCCGCTCTCTTCGCTATTTACTTCACACACTCCTGTCGCAAAAACGCTCCTCTTTTGAGGCCGTGAACTTTGACCGGACTGCTCCGACTTTGATATGCTTGAATGATTCGAACGATCGAGCTCTATGTCAAAAACACCCGCCTCAAGCGCCATTTCGGCCTCCCGGTACAGAAATTCCGCTACCTTTTCCAAATCGGAGCAATCCTTTCCGCGTTCTCTCGAAAATCGTGTGTAGCTATAAATCAGGGTGCTAGGGAGCTTTCTTAGAACCTCGTTTGCCAGGTCTGCGCTATTTAAGTAGTTAATATCTTTTAACGCCTTAATTGCATTTACCGCGTTTTTTAAATTAGTAGCGATATTGACAAATTCAATTTTATGTAGATCGATCCTTGGTAGTGTACGAATTTCTTGCACGATCTTAGATAAAATAATGCGCGAGTTACCGAAGCGCATTTCAAGTGCTTTCATAATATCTCCAGCTGAACCAGCCCCGGCGAACAAGGTTTTTACAGCACCCCTAGCGTCTCCTTTCAAACAATCATAAAACCGCATTACGTTTTCTCTGTCCGAGTAATTCCCTAATTCGGTAGAGCTCTCGAATGCTTCTTTGAATCGAATCCAATCGAGAGGATCCCCAGAGAACGAGGACAGATTCTTTATCGACGTCATACGGTTTAAAAATCCAGAATTACTCTGACCCATGAACGAGTCTCTTATTACAGACAGGGTATTTTCCATCATATTAAAAAATCGCGTAACTCTGTCCTCGTCCAATTGAGCACCGTCCTTATCGCGTCTATTTCCTTCGTAACCGGTGCTATGCACGAACAGATGTTCGTTGAGCTCGGCCGAATCCTCCGCGAATAGCCCTAAGCCATTATCGTCAAGAGAAGCGTCCGAAAGCTCACGCATCTCCTCCTCGCTATACAATTGCGCAATATCTTCGGCCCCGACGGCTGCCTCAGACGGAGGAACTCGCGATGCTGTACTTCCCCGTGTTGTTGTCACTCTCACAGGAATCTTCGACACGCTGTGTAGCTCTGCCATTGCTGCCGGCGTAGAGTCTCGAACCGCTCGCCGTCGTAGAGAAAGTGTGCGCTCGCGGGTCTCCGTATGCGCCGACTGCTCAAAACGCGGTGTGCGCGAACGCACTGCCGCCGTAGGAATAGGGAGCTGCGGTGTGCGCGGACGCACTGCCGCTGCAGAAGCCCGGGGTTGCGGTTCGCGCGGACGCGCTGCCGTTGCAGGAGCACGGGGCTGCGGTGCGCGCGAACGCGCTGCCGCTGCAGGAGCACGGGTCTGCGGTGCGCGTGGACGCGCTGCCGCTGCAGAAGCAGGAGCTTGCAGTGCGCGATCGCCCTCTGCAGTCGCCGTTTCTCCTCTCCTGCGCTTTAACTGGGCCGCTTCCAATGGTGCTCACCGCCTTTTTCCTGCCATGAGTCCTTTTCTACGCGATAATGTCCGGAGAGTAGTTCCGGGTTTCGGCACCAAAATGTTATCACTTTGAGTGATTTTACGCACAAAAAGGACCGTACAACTCGACGAAGGAAAAGGCCAACAATAATAATAACTTTTTAAATACTTTATTTAGCTTAAGAGTAACTAGATAAACACTTCTTATAGCCAAAGGTTCACAAAGGTGAATGAATGAAAAAACGACGCTCGATTTCTAGCTCGAATGTTGATAAAAAAAAGAAAAACTTTCTACGCATAACAACTCGTAGCAACCGCGCTTGGAGCGTCTCCTTGGCTGACCATCCGCGGGAGAGCCACCGGTTCTCCCGCCCCGTTTCTCCTCCTTTTATCCACTTCTAGTGGGTGGCGGAAGGATTCGTGGCCCCGGACGATCACCTCCCTCACTTCTCGCCGGGCACGCATGCCTAACGGAATGTAAATTTGCCATTCCGCTCGAGACGCTCAACCGCATTACATCAACGAACATTCGAGCAGTTCTCGAGTTACAATTTCTTATATTATAATTTCTTATATTCTTATATTATAGTTTCTTATATTATAATTTTTACTCGGGAACACTCCTTACTCCTGTATTATTTTTTATATTATCTTCTCTTTAAAATCTTAAAAAAGTGATGGCTTTTGTTGTGAAGCATTTAATACATGAATGTGATTGGTCGAAAAATTTAGGAACGCATTTACTTTTGAC
This sequence comes from Sycophila sp. Sp_5, assembly GCA_018906775.1. Lineage (NCBI taxonomy): Eukaryota > Metazoa > Arthropoda > Insecta > Hymenoptera > Eurytomidae > Sycophila > Sycophila sp. Sp_5. The sequence continues at coordinate 194,542 of JACCID010000166.1, read as the reverse complement.
ACCAAAATTTTGCGTATCATTACAATTTAATTTTACTTCTTAAAAATAAAAATAAACTATTAAATAAATAATTAAATAGACTACTAAATAAATTTGCTGAAAAATTTAATACCGCTATGATATTTTTCTAAACTAAAAAATGAAAATACATAATTTTTGAGGTTAAAAAACGAGAATTATAGAGCAGAGATTAGCAAAGATATAGTGTAATTTTTAGTTGCATTTTTTTGCACCTTTTTCAGTGACCCTTTTAGGGACAAATTCATTCGTTTCGATAAGTAGTTGAAAATCACCTCCACGGCTCCGCAGTCCACGTAGGCCTCGTGCTTAGTCCCTTAAGCCTCCAGAGGGCGTGATGCGATATTCGTGCGTCCAGTTCAGAGTGTTCCGTATTGAGTTACGGAACGTTTTAAAATTAGAGCGGGAAATTTTACATTCAAAACCATTGAGATCAATATTTTTCTATTGATCTTAAAGGTCATTTGATTTTACTTTTAGCGTTACCCAGGAACAACGGCGTGGACGTAGTAATTTCTGTTTCCTTTGGGGTGCTTTATTATCGTGAGTCCCCTTACCTCTCACGTGATTGGATAAATATTTCCAACTGTGATTATCGTAGATGCTCTAACTGCTTCCCATTTACTTCTTGACACTGTCTAATCGATAGTAAAAAGCACCAACAGCATTTCTGATGATTTCAGCGGGGATGAGAGCTGTTTCTTCAATGATCCTTTGCCGTAATTCATCCAAATTTTGGGATTTTGTTTTGTACACTCGATCTTTCAAATACCCCCAATACAAGTAATCAAGAGGCGTCAAATCGGGTGATCTAGCTGGCCATTCAATAATGCCTCTTCGTCCTATCAAATACCGCATCTAAGGAAGCGCGAACAGTTCCTGTATCAACAGGATGGCGCAGCAGCTCATGTGCCATTGAAGTTTTCTCCGGTTATTTCCACTATTGAGGGAACTATTTGATTGCGGAGCATAGCTTCATAATTTTGGGCATTCAAGTTACCATCAATAAAAAATGGTCCTATAATTTTATCATTTAGTATTCCAACCCAGACATTTAATTTTTGTGGATATTGTGATTTAGCTTCTCGTGCCCAATAAGGATTATCAGCTGCCCAATATCTACAATTATGCCTATTCAAACTTGCGTTAAGTTGAAATGTAGCTTCATCTGAAAATACTGAAAATCATCACAAAATTCATCGCGACGGTCGAAATCATCTTCGTTCAGTTTGTGTATCAGTGTTACTTTGTAGGGATGGAAATTCGCTTCATGTAGTATGTTATGAACAGATGATGTACTAACTACGTGCTCTTGCGCAGCTCTACGAGTGGATGTATGTGCATCTTCAGTGAATGTTAACATCTAATGACTTCTCTTCATTACTTGCTGACTTTGGTCTACCTGATCTAGGCAGGTCACTAATAGTGCCGGTATTTTCAATCCTTTTACAGTTTTTTGAACTGTTGCAAATGAAATTAGAGTCCTATTAGGCCTAAATGTAGCATTGAAAAGATCCCTTACAGCCCTATAAAATCGCTGCACCGGACCTTAACCTCTCATCATGAGAAGCTTTTTTCTTTCTCTATCAGTGAGTTTGTCTATTACACTTTTCTTTGCAAGAGACGCAAGCTGATCAGAATATGAAAATTCAGAAACCAGTAAAATGTTTTTTCAGATTGTACACTACTGCTGCGGAAAATTATTTGAACGAATTCAATAGAATAGCTTGAAATGGTAATAATCAATAATTGTTTCTGGGTAACGCTATGGAAACTTCTCCTTTTTCAATTGCCGATATCAGATGAGGGGGACTTAAGAAACAAATTCTGACCTTGGATTGACCTTAAAGGATACAAACAAGGTTAGGTTTGAGGTCAGCGCTACTTGTGATTGAAGAAAACAGCTGAAGTATGCTTTGATCTATTTCCTTCAATCGAGTTTTTCTGCAAGACCTCAAAATTGAAATACCTCCAAATGACCTTTAAGATGAATGGAAAATTATTGACCTCAATGGTTTTGAATGTAAAATGTCCCGCTCTTTCCACTGATGTCAAAAGTGGTGCTTCCCATTAAAAAAAATTGACCTGATCTTAAAAAAACTGTCAAGGTTATCTTCAAGGTCAAATCTAAGGTCGCCGTTCAATTCCTTGTCAAAAATTACATCGAATATGACCTTGACATTTTTTACAAATAAATCACCTTAAAAGTTATTTGGGTGTTTCCAGACTTTTTGGACACCCTGTATAATGCCTAAAAGCTCCTCAATTTATCGGCAGGGTATTTTTAAAAGAAAGGAAAAATCATTTGCGTTCTATCAATTATAATCCTGAATCCTTTTCTGAAGTTGGCTGTAATCGAGTTGACAAAATCAACCCTTTTTCAAATGTAATATTAGTTTGATTGGAAATTGAGTTGAATCTTGGCAATTTTGATAATATTTGTCAGTATATAAACGAATTTTTGTATTTATTAAAACAAACCATCTTATAAATTTTAGTAATTATTCCCTGGTAGCAACGTTCAACGGCCATTCAACGTCCGTGGGTTTATTATACAAAGTTTGGCAGGCAACCATTCCACAACCCTATTGAAAAATCCTACGTAAGATCTTTTCCCCGTTACTTTTACTTTTCCCCGAGGTACGACGGCACTCGCAGATTCTCACACACACATGCACTCGTCCCGGAGCCGAATCAGCCGTTTATTGAGGCTACACGAAGGAGGCACCAAGACCAACAGCTGGAGACGCCGACGACTTTCCGGAGCAATCCAAGGGCGAAACGACGAAGAATGACCCGGTGGGCACCGGTGGAAAATCAACAGGCGACGGCGAGCACACCCGATCAGCTGTCGACGACGCCGGTGGCGACACGCCGAAGAGTACACACACACACGCACGCACGCACGCACGCACGCACGCACGCACGCACACGACGAGCACGTAGTCGGAAGCGAGCACGAGCGAGAGAGAGATGGACGATACGGCGCACGAACACGCGGGAGAAAGGCGAGGCAGCGCGCGAACTCAGCCGTGACAATCCGACTAGCGACGAGTGACGACACGAGCGCACAGGGGCGTACGTAGTACCTGCGCCAGCCGCTCACGCATTTAATATGGGATTCGCGGATAGTAACTTTGCGCGTACCGCAGGCGAGGCGAGCGGCCTCCGCCATTTGACATGTGCTGCGCGATCGGCGAGAGGGCGCGCGGAGCGTTCACATGGCGATCTCGATCGAGCTAAACATAGGTGATCCTCCTGGAGAAGAAGGATCAGCGCGACACCTTATGCCCGATTAGACTAATTAAGGGCTAGATAAAGAAAGACCATTGTAATTGCGTAGGATAGAGAGAGAACGCATGTGACGCCACGGAGGACTCGATCGTCGCCATTGTTGAGTGCGACACTCGTTGTCCGGATTCGTTCCAAGTTCCTCTTTATTTTACCTAGTTGTCGTCAGCGTATTCGCGAAAGTTTAGAGTTTGTCAGTAGTGTTGAGTAGCGGAGTATTTTGTCGTCGAAGAGAGATTAGGAAGAGTAATTTGCTTAGTGCAGGAAGCAATTATTAGAGACGGTGAGTGGATCGGTGGACGAGACCGAAGGTGAAAAGTGGAGCGGAGTGCCGCGTAACTGTCGTGTCGGGGCGCGAATTCGGTAATGATCGAGTCGTCGAGGCTTAAAGTAATTTAGAGTTGCGTGAATAGAGTTATCCGAGAGAGATAGGCGTTTGCGTGCGTCGGGACGCGAAACATTGAACAATTGTATCTTGTAAAGTCGCATTAAAGCGTATATACAGGGTGTTCGAAATGTTCCGGACCCCCCACTTATAACATGAAGTAAGCATTTTGGAAAAAAATGTTAAATACAAAAGTTGTTAAGTTTTGAAGGTTGAACTAAATGATGACCTTGGATTTGTTATTGGTTATCATTTTCAAGGTCATTTAAAGGTCATCTTCAGTTTTTTAAATAGGGACCCCTATTTTTTATTTCAGATTCTGAAAGAGCACAAAATTATACATCTGGATATGTACCCACGTTATGGCTCAAAATGACCTACAGAGGTCATTTAGTGGTTAAATGATTATTTAGTAGCAGAAAGCCAAGAAATCCCGATTATTAAGAACTTTGAGCGTATCTGACCAATACTAAAGTAATTTGATTTTGCAAGACAAACTTTATGGTGGCGTTAAATTGACATTGCCCTTGATTTTCAAGGTCATTTGAAGGTTAACTTTAGTTTTCCAAATTAAGCCTCCTAGTTGTAATTCTCCATTTTGCACCAGCGCTAAATTCTGCATTAGGATTGTAGAAGGTGTAATTGACACTGGCGTAAAATAAGCCTTAGGCCAGACAACTACATACCTCGGGGGGGAAAATGATAAATAAAAAAATGTCTAATCAAAATAATCCTTAGGCCCAACAACTACATACCTCGGGGGAGAAAATGATAAACAAAAAAATGTCTAATCAAAATGAGCCTTATTGCTCAGGCACGGGAGGTACAACTAATTAAGGTAACATCATGGGTGATCCAGCCAACTAAGGCAAGACCATCGGCGGCCCAGCCTACTAAGACAAGAACACTAGCGGCCCAGTCAGCTAAGGCAGGACTATCGGCGGCCCAGCTAACTAAATCAAGACAGTGGACTATTTGCCCAAACTGAATTTTTTTAAAATGTCGTTGACAGGAACTTTTTACAACAACTGTTCAAATTGTTGCCCATTAACAGTTTGGCAATGTGCTAACCGATTGTAAAAGGCTGCAACAACATTTCGCAAGATTTGCTGAGGTATCAAGTCTATTTCATCAGTGATTCTTTGGCGTATTCATCCAAGTCACGTGGTTTTATAACATAAATTTTATCCTTCAAGTATCCCCAAAGGAAGTAATCAAGAGGCGTTAGGTCTGGGGACCGAGGTGGCCATTCAATTGTACCTCTCCGCCCAATCCATCTATCATGAAATGTTGCATCTAAATATCGGCGAACATGAATACCGTAGTGTGCAGGAGCACCATCCTGTTAAAAGTAAATTTCGTCCAGATTTCCACCCGTTAAATTCCGTATAGCAGGTATAATTTGGTCTCGAAGCATGTTTTTATACATTGCAGCATTTAAATTACCTTCAATAAAGAAAGGGCCAAGTACTCTTCCATTAAATATGCCAGCCCATACATTTACTTTTTCAGGATGTTGCGTGTGGTCCGCTCTCATCCAATGTGGATTGATGTTACTCCAGTATCGACAATTATGTCTGTTCACTGTTCCGCTTAACTCAAACGTGGCTTCATCAGAGAAAACAATGTTATTGAGGAGCAAAGGATCATCAGATATCATTTGCATCATTACATCACAAAACTCTACCCTTCTATCAAAATCATCTTCAGATAATTCCTGTACCAACTTTAATTTGAAAGGATGCCATTTGTTGAGTTTCAAAATTTTGTGCACAGATGCAGCTCCCATTTCATGCTGTTGTGCACAACGTCTGATGCTGCAATGGGGGTCCTCAATAAATGATTGTAATACGTCTAAGCTCTTTTCATCATTAGACGATGATTTGGATCTACCTGATTTAGGACGATCTTTAATACCACCTGTCTCTTCAAAACGTCTAATTGTACGAATTACGGTACTTTTTGAAATAGGGTTGTTTTCTTCAACTCTGAATGTTTCATTGAATAAACGCTGTACCTGTTTGTAACCTCTCTCTTGATCACCCCACCCTCGCATTATCAACAAAGATATTCTTTCTCGTTCAGTAAGATGTGCCATTTTTCACTACGATTAAAAGTACAATTATTGAAAATTAATACAATTATCTGAATTTCGAAGTAAGAGAACTTCACTTAACTCTTGAAAACAGAAAAGTAAATAGGAGTAAACAATTGTTAATTAACAATTATAAATGAACTGATTCCTAAAAAGAATAGTGAGCAAAATCTTCTAAGGTACAAGTAACGATCCTGAAAATGCTATGAATCATGCGTAGAAACTCGTAACCCTTGCAAAAAATTATTGCAATAAAAACTGTTCATGTAAAACGGTTAGATTATTTTGCTTTTGAAATTAATAACCCCCAAGTGTCCTATGTAGATCATTTCGAGCCATGACGTGGATATTGTACATATCTCCAGACCTAAAATTTAATGCTCCTCCAGAATCCGGAATACAAAATGAGTCCCTTTTTAATAAGCTGAAGATAACTTTCAAATGACCTTAAAAATGAAGGCCAATTTTAAAGTGACCATAAAGTTCGTCCTAGAAAATCAAATTATGTATTTTAGTATTAAAGTACGAAATTTTTTTTTTCTTTTCGTCAAATACACCCAAAGTTCTTAATAATCGGGATTTCTTGGCTTTCTGCTACTAAATAATCATTTAACCACTAAATGACCTCTGTAGGTCATTTTGAGCCATAACGTGGATACATATCCAGATGTAAAATTTTGTGCTCTTTCAGAATCTGAAATAAAAAATAGGGGTCCCTATTTAAAAAACTGAAGATGACCTTTAAATGACCTTGAAAATGATAACCAATAACAAATCCAAGGTCATCATTTAGTTCAACCTTCAAAACTTAACAACTTTTGTATTTAACATTTTTTTCCAAAATGCTTACTTTATGTTATAAGTGGGGGGTCCGGAACATTTCGAACACCCTGTATACTTTAAACCATCGTGTCTTTATTTTTCGTGAGCATCTTTGTGTAATTTCCCGAAATAGGGTTGTTTTCCCCACCACCCTTAGACTAACGGGCACCCTTCGGGCGTGCCACCCACACACCGCAGCTAGCCGAGCGTGGTGTTCGTGAAGTGAGTCAGAGTGTACTCCGGCTGGCACCTTCAGTGCCGGGCGCCCTGGGAGCACGTATTATACGTCTCCCATTAAAAATATCGGTCTCAGTACGAGGCCCTTTGTCGACGAGGCTTAGGGGACTCGGAAAATCATCTCCGAGCAATTACAACGTCACAAATTGGCGCCCAACGTGAGGCCATGTTAGCGTTAGACCGGAAATTTAAATTCGGCCATCTTGGCTTCGTGAAAAATCTTTGTTGTTGCGATTAGGTGTGTAGAGGGACGCGCGTGAGTGAAGGAAACGAGTAGGCGGATATCGATGACTCGATGCGTGACGCCATCGGTGGGGAAAAATTTGTAACTGGCAAATTTCGCCGTTCGTGGCGCGCATCGACGAGACGACAAGCCCTCCGCCGCACGCTCGCCTAGTAAGTGAATAAATTATATCTTATATTTGTTTGATATTTAAACTATTTTGAACATATTTAAATTATTTTGCCAATATATTTTATTTATAACGTGTGATATTAGTAGGTGGTTGCTTGAGTGGACCAGTGAATGTAACTTTTCGTTAGAGTTTTTATTTGTTGTCGTTGTCGCGCATTAGACGTGTACGAGAGTGTGTGTGGGAACTTCAAGGTGAGGTGGGTTTACTCGAACTTGTGAACCGATCATCCCAAGGCCGCGGTCAGTAAGCGGAATTGTTTTGTTTTCGGAAAATGCGACTTTCGACCGTAGCACCAACTCTCACGCTGATTTACCCTCACCCCTTTGATTTTCAGTTCAGGGATATCTACCCCAATCGCCTGGAGAGTGCGCATTCGCCACCACGGAGAATATATATTTATTTATTCTTATTATTTGTTTTTTTTTGTTGTCTACTTTCGAGACTATGGATTTCGGGAAGATTTGGCAAATTTAGCGACGTGTCGTAGGTTTTCGCGATTTCAGGAAAATTTTCAGATAATTATTCCAAACATATTCTCAAGATTTTCGTAGCTCTTTTCTATTCAGGCTACACGGTAATCTCCAGAATATTTGTATTTAATAATTTATTTAATCTGATTCTCCGTTGGTGTGTGACAAACCCAGCCCCTCCCCCACACAATAAAGTGGCTTTATTGTCTTTGGCGTCTTGCGGCTTGACAACATTTTTGAGGAGACGTGAACCTGCGCAGAGTCAGCTGTTCTCCGTTTGATGTTGTTATGTTGTTTGATGTCCGGAGAATTGTTGACTATCGCGACGCGTGTCGTAACCAATCGGTATTTTTTATTTCGTTTTGTCGGATTTAGATTTTTTTTTATGTGTTTATTTGTTTCGTCGGTCGCGATTAGATTTTTGTCGTTTTGTTGCGGTAATAAGAAGATATGAGTCAAGATCGAGGAGTCTTAGTAATGGCGACGGAAACCCAGTGTGCTCGATGGATACGGAAGCAGCTGGAGAAGAACCCCGAGGTCAGGAGATTAGGTGAAGCAATCTTCAAGATGGAACCCCGGATATTAGTGGAGACCTTAGACACCCAAGGATTCAATACCAAGGGGTCTATTGAGGTGCTTAAGGATTGGTTGCTGCGGTCGTCATGTCGCCATGTCCTTCCATTGGCCGTTCCTTGGAATAGGGTCCGGGATGAGCGAGGAGAAGAGATGCCCGTCTCCGCTAAAGGATTGCGGATGTCGGAATCAATTGAGACGCCACCCCGGGTGCCCGCCCTTCCGACGCGGGAGGAACCAATGGACCGGACGACAACCAGGCCAGAGCCACCGGTGACGAGGGCTGGATTGTCGATGACCACTGTAGCCCGCACGCAGGCCCCAGTTAAGACCCCCCGGGACCGAGAGGTTCTTCACTACTTGGAGATTGGGCCACATGTCCTCCGTGCCTTGGGAATTTCGAACCCAGTAGCTGGCGAAGTGACGGTACCTTGGCTGACCCACATGAAGTCTCCATTGACGCCAACGACGACCACGACGACGACCACCGCGACTAGAACGACGGCCGCAAGCCCCCTTACTACGAGATCCAACACACTGCCACCAAGATTGTTAGAACATGGCAGCAGAATGGCTCCAGGGGTGGCCGCAGGTGGTCAAGTACCTTCAGATGAAAGCACTTCGGATGTCAGACCCGGATCGTCAGGACTATCGGCTCATCACAGTGGGGCCCCGATTTCGTCGACTAAATTACCAAGTTAAACCAATCAAGGGGGTGGTATGGCACCAGAATTGCCGTCCACCAAATCGAGAAATAGTAGAGTAGACCACAGCGTGAACCGGATTTCCTCCAACAATGGAGAGGGATTTGAGGGCGAAAACCTTGTGGAAGGAGACGACGTGCGACCAAGCCAGGCGAGAGCATACTACCAGCTGATAGCTCAACTGGAGGACGAGACTTTAGGAGGAAGGCAGCAGGACATAAGACCTCCGCATAAGTCAACTAGGCGAGAACCAACCCGAGTGTCGTCTCCTCGGCGTGTGCCGCAACCACCTCCAACGAACTCCCTACGCCAAGGATCGGGTGAGGACCCACTTGACGACCGTTGTTCAGAAACATCGACCAGTAGCAGCGACCCCAATAGAGACATGGAAGGGCCAATTCAAGTACCTGTGGCCTCAGCGCATAGAAATAGGCAAGGTCATCGACGGGTTGACGACAACGCTAGGTACCTGAATAGGCTGGAGCAGTACCGGTTATCCTTCTCTGGGTCGGAGCGAGAAATTCCAGAAGACTTCTTGGCGAGTCTCGAAGATTGTCGCCGCGGCTGTAATTACCCAGATACGCAGCTGTTGGAAGCGCTACCCAGTATAATGTCGAAATCGGCGATGACGTGGTATCGAACTGCCAGAGACAGCATCACAAGTTGGATGGAATTCAAAAATGCGTTTCGGCGATATTTTATTGGAGAGTGGACGGATAGAGACGTGTGGGCCGACCTGTACGATCGCACCCAGGCGAAAGGCGAAAAGATTTCGCAGTACGTCGCGGGGATGAAATTCTTAATCTCCCACTTCAAAAGGATGCCGTCATTAGACGCTCAATTGGAGGTAGCGTACGCGGGCTTAGCGCCTGAGTACCGCGACTACATGGAGGATGAGACGATCGACAGTTTTGCAGCTATCGAGAGATATGGACGACGAGTCGAAAGAAGAAAAGAAACGAACCGACGGTACAAGCAGCCGCCCGCGCCCGATCGAACGCGTTTCCCCGGAGGAGCCTACTAGGATAAGCAGAAGTCGGCCAAATTAGCGGAAGCGACTGCAAAACCCCGGGAGTCGGATAGCGAGGATGAAGTGACGTCAGTGACAGCAGTGAAGACGACAACGGCGAAAAGTGGAAACATAAAGAAAGCGGGGAATCGAAAAAAGAAAGGCGACAGCGTAGACGACGAGGTAGCGGCGATGCAGGGAGCCAAAACGCCTAGCGGAAAAGGGACCCAGGTGCCTCAGCGACCGATGGCAAACCCCACCACAACGCCAGCACCAGCGAGTAGTCACCCAGGACCGCCCCCGCAAGCGTGGCAACTCCCGCAACCAGCGTGGACGCTGCCGGGGCTACCACCATGAACAACTGCGACGCCAAAGCCGACGTGGACTCCGCCACCAGCCGAAGCAACGGGTACCACCGGATTACCAGGTTGCCTCGCCTGTGGTGACTTAGGGCACAGGATTGCAAGCTGTCCTACGGTCACCTGCTATTACAGCAAGGCCAAGGGTCATATGTCCGGCTCATGCCCTTCACTATGCCAGCAGGACTTACCTTCAGGCGTCAATGGCGACAGTGAACGGCGTAGTGGACGAGACGAGAAGAGCGAGACGAGTGTGACGATAGCGAGCGAGACGAACCAGACGAGTGTAGCGAATCAGACGACAGCGAGCGAGAAGATAGTGAATTCCCAGCCGGAAAACCGGTTACGGACGACGATGTTAGGAAGATGTGACCAGGAATCCGACTAGAGAACAAGACGAGTAGAGGTGCGACGTGAGTGTGCGAGCAACGATCCAACGGCAACCATGGATGAAAAACAGGCTAGGGACTATCGCCGATTGCCGGAGTAGCGACGAGCGTTAAACTAGCTCTTTCAGGAACCGGAGGATGTGAAGGCTAGAAATAACGGGACTGCGCAAGAGTCTTGGCGCAGATCCGCCCTTTCAGGCCAGGGAGGGGGAGACGCTGAGCAGAGCTCAGCGGCAGGTAACGTCGGCCCCTTCGACCTTCAACAGGATATCCGGATAGCAGCGGCCTACCAGGATAGCAGGAAGTTCTTACATTTGACGATAGGCGGACAGCAGTACAAAACTCTGCTGGACACGGGCGCCGGAGTCTCGGTAGCAGGACTCCGATTGGCACAACTTTTCGCCAAACGAATGAAGAAGGACCGATCCTTAATCCGTGGAGTGCTGGGGATGGCGACAAAGACGATGGATCAACTACAATTTCAATTGGAGATAGACGAATACACGTGTCCTTTAGAGTGTCGTGCTGTTCGGGAGGTCGACCGTGACCTGATCCTGGGGATCGATTTCTGCAACGCCTGGAGTGTTCAGATACGACACGGGCCGGGACAATGGCGAATCCACAACGGATCATGGCACACGTTTCAACATGAAGAAACGAGGGAACCATTCATCACCGCCGAGTGCGCGGGGATCTCCGAAGTGACGTCAGACCAGCAAAGAGAAATAGACGAATTAATAGCGAAGTACGTGCCGGAACCGACCGACAACCCAGGCGCAATGAATCTGAAGACACACCACATTGACGTCCAGGGAGCAACTGCGATTAAGCAACCAATGCGTCGGATGTCGCCAAAGATGTTAAAAGTGGCGCAAGACGAAGTCCAAAATCTGCAAGCCATGGGAGTGATCGAGAGGTCCAACGATGAGTGGAGTAGCGTGCCTGTGATCATAAAGAAATCAAATGGATCGTATCGTTTCTGTATAGACTACAGAGGCATTAACAAAGTGACGAAGTGTAACGCCTATCCGATTCGTGGAGTTGACGCGATTTTCGACCAGATGCGCCGAGACAGGTACATCACGAAAATCGACCTGAAGAACGCATAATATCAGGTGATGCTGGAGGATGGAAGCAAACAGTATACGGCGATTTCGGTGCAAGGTTCCGGACTGTGGCAATTTAAAAGGATGCCATTAGGCCTAACAAATGCGCCAATGACGTTTCAGCTCCTGATCGACATGCTCTTCGGACCAGAAGTCGAACCGTACGTTTTTGAACACTTAGACGATATAATAATGGTGACGGAGACATATGAAGAGCATTTGCGTTGAACGGAGTATGTGCTGAAGAAGTTACGAGACGCCGGATTGTCGATAAATGGCGAAAAATGCGAGTTCTGCTGTTCGCAGGTGCGATACTTGGGGTATCGCCAGTGCTTAATTATCCTGCACCAACAAACATCAAGCAATTGCGACGATTCTTGGGCATGCTTGGATGGTATGCACGGTTCATCGACCAAAATTCAGAACTAAAGATTCCCTTGCTGAAGCTACTCAAGAAAGAACAACCATGGATCTCCTGTTCTAGCGAGGCCTTCCGAAAGCCTTTTACGGTCCAGTGTGACGCCAGTAATTTCGTCATCAGAGCCGTGCTGACGCAAGAGAAGAACGACGGTGAACATCCCATAGAGTACGAGAGCCGAGTGTTGTCGCCAGCGGAACGAAATGACACGTCGACGGAGAAAGAGTGTTTGGCGTTACTTTGGGTGATCGAGAAATTGCGTCCATACCTGGAAGGTTATCATTTCACGGCGATCACAGACCACAGTGCTTTCCGATGGTTGAGGAACCTTAAGGACCCGACTGGACGATTGGCGAGAAGGGCGTTGAAGATGCAGCAGTGGGACTTAGACATAGTACACCGGAAAGGTGCGCTGAACCATGTGCCAGACGCCTTATCCAGGATGTACGAGGACGAGATGGAAGCTGCGGAGTTTACGACGATTAAAGACGAGTGGTACTTACTACGGCGGCAAGACGTAAAAGAAAACCCGAAGAAATATTCAGGCTGGAAGATCGAGCAAAATCTGATGTACAGGCACCGACGAGATCCACTTCTGGACCAAATCACATACTCTGCAGAGGGATGGCGTCTAGTAGTTCCGTTGGAGTACCGGGAAAAGATTTTGGAAGAGGCGCACCGCGCCCCGACGTCAGGCCACCTGGGCGTAGATAAGACATACGACCACGTCGCCAGAGAGTACTACTTGCCAGGGATGTAGCACCAGGTCTACGAGTTCGTTAGAAGCTGCAAGGAACGTCAGGAGTATAAAATCTCCCAGCAGGCACCGCAAGGACTAATGGGCAAACGTGTCGTCGAGACGCCATGGACAGTGGTGGCAGCGGTCGTTATGGAGTTTCCGCCGAGCAACAAGCAGCACAAATACCTGCTCGTCTTTCAGGATTTGTTCACCAGATGGATAGAACAGAAACCTCTGAGGCGTGTCGACGGAATGGCGGTAGCGGCGGCGTTCATGGAGATAATTCTATTCCGATGGGAGGCGCCAAAGTACCTTTTAAAGGTTAACGGCAGGGTGTTCGTGAATATACACCTGCTGGTGACTCTGAAAAGCTATGGAGTGCAGCATGTCAAGACTCCACCTTATCACCCGCAGGCTAATCCGGTGGAAAGAAGCAATAGGACGCTCAAGACCATGGTGGCTACCTACGTCAAGAAGAGCCACTAGGACTGGGACAAGCATGTCCACGCTTTTCGTCACGCCGTGAATACGGCCACACAGGCAGCTACTAAGGTGTCCCCAGCTTTCTTAAATTATGGTAGGGAACCCACCCCAGTGAAGAGCTTGCGTCGTCGGGTAGAAGGGGAGGAGATGCTGAATCCAGGCGATCCTCAGGAGTGGATTGAGCGAAACAAACGTTTAGATGCGTTACGCGATTTGGTGGCGACATTCATCAACAATACGCGAGAGAAGCAGGCGACAACATATAACCGGGGAAGGTGGTTAGTGACGTTCAATGTTGGAGACGAAGTGATGCGGCGAGAGCATCCGCTTTCAAACGCGGCGCAAAAGTTTTCCGCGAAACTCGCGCCGAAATTTAGCGGGCCGTATCGGGTGACGAGTATTCTATCGTCGACAGTATACGAAGTAGAAACGGAGGGCAGTAGGCAAAGCCCGAAGGTTCACGAGTCCGATTTGTGACGGTACATCCCGTCACGAGATACACAAGCTGGGACGACAACCTAAAACCCTTTCCCTTTCGTTTCTGTTCACAGGTAGGCAACAAGAATGGCGTCAACGAAGAAGCTAGTGGAGCAGGCGGAGTTAGAGGAGACCTGCGTGTTAATCGAGGTGGTAGCGGAGCCGACAGGGGACGCTCCCAGTCTTCAAGCCTCGAGCTAGTCCGCTTAGGACGAGATCGAGGACTGGCTGAGTTCATTGCCGGTAGCGGAACGCGAGCCGCCACGTGAAGGAGCCGAAGAGCGTGTCGTCAAGGAGCCTGCCGCGGTGGAGTTGGCGAGTTTGATAGCGGTGCTCCCTTCCAAGGGTCCGCTGAGCGGGCCCACCTGGGCGGAGGAGGTGGACCGGGAGCTGCCCTTGACTCCTCCAAGGGCCACTGTCAAGTCGGTGGTTAGGTAGGAAACGGCACCCAAGGAGACACCCCTGGAGTAGGATGAATCCATGGGGAACTTCAGGATCCCCACCGCTCCCATGTCCGCTCAGAGGGCGGAGCTCCCCCGGCCGATGTTGCGGGCGGGAGAAGAAAGCCGGCGTACGCGGTACAACTCACGTTGCCAACTCACTGTGGACGACTACCTGTCCTAGGAGCCGGAGCCGGGCCACGAAGGCTTCGCGTCGGCAGGTGGCTGTGGTTGAGGCCGAGCGAGGGCCTGCACCTCCAACCCCGACCGCGCAAGTCAGCGCCGAGGAAAAGACGCCCATGACCAGCGTGGAAAAGACGCCCAAACCCATACTAGCAAGGCCGAGGACCCACTCACTAAGCTGTTGGAGCAGTTGCGTGACTGTGACCCAGAATATGTCCAGTGGGCCATCAGGCGGCAATTCGGTGGCTCCACGTCACCACCACCGGCTCAACGACAGTGAGTCGTAGGACATTAGGAGGGGGGGGGGGTAATAAGGGGTAGCGTCTAGTCGAGAGAGAGGAGGTGGAGCAATCTGAGAGGATGGCGTCAAGGCAAAGAGAGAGAAGTAGGCGCGAGCGTATTCGGCTAGCGTAGTGAGTTTTTACTGTTTTGGATAAGAATGCGTGTGTATGTATGGGATGATTTGATGGTGGATGTAAAGTTGTTTCCAGGTGGACGATGACGGAGCAGACGACGGAGATGAGCGATAATGCGTGAGAAGCGATTAGAACGAAAATTTGTGTTGAGTACTGGTTTTCTTTTGTTTAGAAATAATTATGATCCTTTTGAGTAGCACCCAATTATACTGTGTACTCTAAAAGGACACAATGTTAACATCGGCGGAGACGGAAGGCGCAGAAGATGACGATCGACAGTAGCGGAGCGTTTTGTCGTAGTTAGGAGTAGTTAGCTCTAATAATTTAGGCAATAAAGTGATGGCGTTGTTTGGATGAAAGGGCGGCATGGCCCGATAGTTAAAACGGTCCACTTGCGTGTCCCGTTTAGGGAGGGGGATTTTATGACATGCAAACTTAAGTTCCCTAATAAAACCCAGACAACGAGGCTCCCTGAACGACGCCACGCCAACGCCGGCTTTACTTATTTAACTGTGACGTTGCATTGCATCTAAACGCTCGAGTGATTCGGCTCTCTCTCTCGGAGGGTTATAGGGGTGAGAAGGCGTCGAGCTTCTCTGTCCATGGTAGAGCACCCACCAAAGTGACAGGTGTGGAGCGGGTGACACGCCACGACACCAACCAGCCGTGCGTGCGAGAGAGAGCACGCACGCCGATGCCCGCCCGAGCGTACACGAGCCGCCGGGAGGTTGCAGATGCCGCACCACCGAGAAGCGATCACGCCACTGCGGAGCCAAGCAGGAGACGAAGACGGCTGGCGACAAAGCGACGGAGATGACGACGGCTTGGCGACGAGAAAATCAAGGCGACGACGGCCAGCTGAGCGGCACCGCCATGTTGGCGACCTTCGACGACGCCAACGCCGCCCTGACGGGCATCCCCGCACATCACAAGAACACGCACACAAACATACACAACACCCGCAAGGATTACGACGCGCCACGACTCCCCCAGGGTGCGCCGCGCACCCGGGGAAGCATGCACTCGGCCCGCGTGCAACACGTGGTCGAGCGTGGACCACGCGTATGAGTGCGAGAGAGAAAGCGCGCGCATGCGATTTGGCGCGCGAGTCGAGGCGGCGCGCGCGTATAGGAGAGAGAGAGCGCGCGAGGGCCGAGCGCAGCCGAGCGCGTACGGGAATGGACGACGCGGGGAGAAAGAGAGCGGCTCACTGACGCTGCTCGGCGAGCTCGGCTCGTCGAGCAGGCTGCCAACGTACGCGCAATGATTACTTCGCACCGCGCTCAAATTTAACTCGCGCTCGCGGTCGAAGTAGGCGTTATCGGGTGGCTGCTTTGACCTCGGTCAGCCAATCAACTCGCGTATCGTCGGTGCGGACGGAAGTAAATCGGCGCGGAAAGACGCGGACCGCGGAGTTCACCTTTTGAGAAGGAAAAGCGCGTATTGAATCCGCGAGTGAGAGGGAATAAGGGCTAGCTCGCGACGACGAAGACTTCCGGTACGCCACACCATTCAGCCGAATGCTAGCTTCGCAGTCAGACGCACTATCGAGTTTCGTTTGATTTAGAGTTATCGCGAGGAATAGTAGTAGTTGTGACGAAGAATTCTTTCGGTGAGCCCCGCGTATACCCTCTCAAGGGTTTTCTTTCCATTTAAGTATTGTATCATCCTCCGAAATTCTCGCGACCGAAGCCTGCGCCGCGCACACATACCAAACGACAAGTGTATTTCCCCAAGCCAGGAGGCAATATATTTTTGATAGAAAATTCGCAAGTGTTTTGTGTTTGATTTGTATGTGTTGGTTGTGTTGTACGGTGGTGGGTGAAGCTGATTCTCAGCAAACCGTGAGTGCACCGGCTACATCGAGTGAGTAGCTGAGTCCGCGTCGTTGAAGTAGCGTAGCCATTCGCCACGTGTCCGTGGTGGTCTCGGGAGAACTCCCTACCCTGGGAAAAGATATCTCAGCCGGAGCGAGGAGTTCGTGACATGGCCGCGTTTACAAGGCGCCTGCCGCTCGACAAATTAACATAAGTATCGAGGTAAAGAGGTTGCAGCTTTTCAGGTCGGAAGCAGTGGAGCGGAGAAGTGTAGCCAAGCAGTAAAGCGTGAAGAGAGTGGTAGTAGTAGGTAATGCGTGTATGTCACACACATCTTTTTATTGTGAGAGAGAGAGGTGAAAACCCCCAGCCCAACTAACAAGGAAGGGATGTATCTGTCTTTCTCCCTCTCACATAACTATTAAATTCTAACACGCGTCACTTTCCCCCGAGGTACGACGGCACTTGCAGGCACTCACACACACATGCACTCGTCCCGGAGCCCAATCAGCTGTTTGCTGAGGCGACACGAAGGCGGCACCCAGGTGAGCAGCTGGAGACGCCGACGACTTCTCGGAGCAATCCAAGGGCGAAACGAAGACGAATGACGTGGTGGGCACCGGTGGAAAACCAGCAGGCGACGAGCACGTGGTCGGAAGTGAGCACAAGCTAGAGAGAGACGGACGATGCGGCGCGCGAATGAGACGGCGAACGCTATCTCAGCCAGAATTTACAGAGCGCATCTGTCTCCGGTTTGGAAAACCCAAAGTCTTCCTCTCCGATAATGGGACAGAGTTCAAAAACCAAACGATCGGCGGTTTTTTGAACAAAAAGGGAGTACATTATGAAACGACGCCCCCCACGAACGGGTTAACCAAACGATGAAGCAGATGATCACGGCTTTCATGCAAGATGACCATGATCACTAGGACGAGCATCTTACAGCGCTCGTTCACGCGTTTACATACTCCAAGAGTAGCACCACAGGAATGATGCCTGCATTCCTGGTCTACGGCAGGCATCCGAAACCCTTGGATTCGGAGTATAGCAGGCAGGTACTTGCTATACTGGAACAAACCGAAGAGGAGGATCGAGAAGAATGAGCTCTTTAAATGAGAAATCTCTCTGAAGTCCATGAAATTGCAAAAAAGGCGTTAAAAGACAAGTTCAATACGCTTGTTTTTTCTACTCCCGAATAGGCTCAATACGCCTATTACAACATTTTTTTTCAGATTTGTTCAATACGCAAATCTGAACTACTACTTTATCAGCTCAATACGCTCATTCCCCATATCAATTGATCAATTCGCAAATGATAATATTAATACTAATTAATTATTAATTCGATTAATCATTTCTAACAGTTATTTTAACAAAACATTCTTGAACAAATTTACTTGAAATTAATTTAGTTTACTTAGAAAAAAATAACAAATATTTATACAATAGAGAAATGTCGGTTCTAATTTCTTTACCCTATAACAAACAAGTGAATAAGCAAAAGTTACTATTTTTGCAAAATAAATGATTTTCTAGATTAATCTAACGAAATAAACCTAATTAAATAATATTTCTATTTCAATTACGAAATTTACATAGTTGGCCTAATAGATCGCGGCGCGGCGAGTTCAACTATTTTTGTGCTCATGACACGCAATAGTCCCCATGCAAGAGGCTCGGCTCAGTCCGCCGAGTGAACTGCTCTATTTCGGGAAAAACGCGACTTTTAACCATCGCGAGTGCGCTCGCACTCGCTCGCCAACCGTCGCTGTCGATCAAACGCGATTATATATATATATATATATATATATATAATATAATATATAATGAGTATATATTTGTATATATGTCTATAAGTAAATAATTATTTCCAAATAAAACCGACAGGGTGAATTCCCGAAGCGGTCAATTCCCAAAAAGCCCAGTACTATTTGAAGAAAAGGCACGCGAGTTCCTGGAAAAATTTGAGAAATGGCTCGCCGGTGAAGGATCCCCGCCTCAAGAGGATCTCGAGGAAGAGCCTTATATGCCAACAAGAGTGGCAGCAGAGGATACGCCAATGTACATCCCAACACCGATAACAAAAAAGAGATCGGCAGAACCGATGGAATAGCCGCCAATTCCCAAACAACGGTTGGTGGAAAAATGACGCACAGCAGCAGAAAGGAGAGAAGCAGATAAAATTATCAGCATCAGCAGCACCAGCAGTAACACCAGCATCAGCAGCATTGATACCAGCACCCGGGACGATAAACGAAGAAGTTACGGCCAACTCGAATGGTGCAAATACCATTCGGGCCGGAAGTACGTGTGCCAGTAGGGAGCCGGCAGATCCGCACAGTAGCGTGGGGTTATTGTTGGCGAATACGATTTTCCGAAACGGGCGTACCCCGTTTCATGCCGCCAGAACCGTAAGTTTGTTTGGTCTTATTTATTTTTAGTGTATATAGGTCGAATATTTAATTTAGTTTTATTATTGTATATAAAAAAAACTGCGTTTTTTTAGAGGGGGAGTAATGTAAAAGAGGCGTTTCTTGTGATTAAGAAACACGTCCGTTATCATGACGGATTATATATATATATATATATATATATATATATATATATATATAATCCGTATATATATATACTCCCCCTCTAAAAAAAACGCAGAAATATTACTTTGGAATATTGCCTCGAGTGTCACAGCAATATTTCTTTCATATTCTAGCAATATTTAATGTCCGCGACACTTTCATCACAGAAATATTGTTAAATGATGTTTCTGTAATATTGCAGTAATATTAATATTGAATATTCCACGGATATGTATACATTATAGCAATATCACTGAAATATTGAAATAATACTTTGGAATATCCTTTGCAATATCGAGTGTCGCGGTAATATTTTACCAATATTGCAGAAATATTTTATGTCTTCGACACTCACTACAGAGGTATTGTAAAATGATGATTCTGTAATATTGCAGCAATATTGCTATTGAAATTGTACAAATATTCCATGGATATCTGTATAATTTTTATACTACCAACTTGATTAATTATACTATAATTTATTTTAAATTGATAATACAAATACAAGTATATATTAAGATCGGCATCCCCTTAAATGAAAAAAACTTTTCTTTCGATGAGATTTGAACCTGCGACCTTCCGATTATGAGTCCAACACCTAGTCTACTTAACCACGAGTCCTTGATTGTATATTATATTATTATTTCGCACTTAAGACAAATTCGCAAAATCTGTCGTATTGAGTTTGAGCATTATATGAGAAAAAAAGCGTTTATTATTGAACAATAATTATTATACAAAATTTATTATTTAATTCTTTTTTGCATTAGATTTTCAGGATTTATACTTGAAACTTAATGCGACTACGTTAAATACATTGAAATTGTTTGAATATATTCTTGTTAATTAAATTAATAAAACTCAAATTATTAAATGGTCAATATTCACATATAAAATAAATAAAACTTAATTTATTCACAAAAAAAAAGATGTAAAAAAAGCTCCATAAGGGATTTGAACCCGATCCAAAAAATTACAATTCCAGGATGTTATCCACTTAACTATCATAACATTTAGTATCTCATGGCAGGACGTCGCATGAGTCCATCAGCCTACATAAATTTTAATATGAAAGAAATATTAGTGCACTCAATTTTCTAATTAACATTTTAGAATAATAATATTGTAAGGAATATTACATGTATATGATATTCAAAATGTTTTATTCTTTACCTTTCAGTTATTGATGTAATTTTTAAGGAATATTTTTGTGCATTATTCTTTAAACAATATATACATATATCTTTTCCATCCCTCATCAACAATTTAAGCTTTAAAACCAATGAAACTCTAATTTGGCTTGTTAGTTGATCAACCAAAGTTCATTAAACGACCTTTTGTTATATAACTACCAAAGTATTCTTTTTGAAAAGCTGAGCTTATTTCCTAAAAAAAGTGCTCGATACATTGTTGTCGAAAACCGTCGATTAAACCATATTGAAGTTATTATTAATACTTTTCTAAACGTTTTATCGGGTAATAAAGCATACAGTAACAATTCCAACATTATTTTTTAATTTTATCATTTAGGCGAAATGTCGACCTGATCGACCTGAAAAAGTAGGCAGTGGGATCTTCGGTAGTTTAGCTACGCGACTATCAGATCCTGCCTCTGAAATACTGCTGTCCGCATCTGGTTTTTCAAAAAGCGCAAACAAGGTTAGGATCTCGTCAAGAGCGTTCTCGTACACGCCCTGAATTCGCTCAAACCAAGCATCAGCAACATACGCGTCGGACTCTGCATCTTCCCTAACAATTATCACGGAGTGAGTTTTTCTTACCTCCGCCCAAACGTCCTTGACCGCCTCTAATCGCGCCTGAACAATATTTTTGCAAAGCGACTCCTTTGGCTTCGCAAGACGCCGCGTACGCACGCTGTTGATCTCGGCTTCACGAGCCGTTTGCAACGCGGTCAACTTTTTTAACGCAATAGGAGCCATACCGTACACTAATAAATACAACGCGCGAGAACTAATGTAAAAACGGTAATTTACACGACGACTTTAAGTTGCCCACGAGCTGTCAAGAAATTAAGCAGAAAGAACAAAAAACAAAAATAAAAAAGAACGAAATAAATCGCGCAAAAAGATTGCTAGTAGCCGAGTGACAATGATAGCAAGCGCGAACGCGCGCGCCACGATCGCGGCCGCTGCCGTTCAATTCCAAGAACGCGAGCAACGGTCGTCCTGAAACAATGCGCTAGGGTATAAAGTGTCGACTCAGCGATTTTTAGACATAAAATGCACTGTAACTGCAATTAACTACTACTACTAATTTATCGCTATTTCAACCCTTTATTTACATAAATAACATTTTATTATTCGCACGCATTTGAAACTGAACGCTAGCAATTATAAATAAAAAGAGTAAGAACACGTGCACAAAAACCAGTCAACCACTCCTTACCCGGGGCACCATGAATAAATTTACCTTGTTATGTGAAAATATGAACTCGGATCTTAAGGTGAGATCATCAAGAGGAACGGGATGAGTGGGTGACAGGTTATTGATTAAAATAAAACACACAATTGCGCGAGACTAACAAAAGTCCCTTGCTTCGGCGTAAAAACCCTCACGATTTAGAGGGAAAAGCCGTAGCAAGGACAACATTTATTATAACTAAAAGAAACAAACTATTACACAAAAAAGGCAAAATAAAGCGCGCGCGCACGAACTTAAAACTAAACGCAAAGAGAGCTCTCCTACTTACTGATATCAAGAAGTCGCACGAGCCACGTGCTCGCACACCTTCGCCGCTCGGCAGTCGCACGCTTCCGGATGGCTTCGGGCCGAATCCGGCTAACCGCGACGTTGCACCGCGTCCAAGCGGTCAAGCCGGGCACGGGGAGCGCAGAGGATGATCCGCGACCTGTGCCAAGCGCGCCCTGACGTCTCAGGGGAACCAACGTTGTGACACCGGGCAACAAGGAGGTTGCCGCTAGCTGCGCTCGCCCTGGAACGCTCACGTCGACCCGCGCACGTGGAAGCCGTTCCGCAGTAATCCCTAACTTGGCCTCGAGACCGCACTCACGCACACTACACACACTCGCAACCCGACGTAGCCAAGACAAAAAAAGAAACGCGACTCGCTCGGCCGATCTGTCACAAGGGAGTGACAGAGTCTCACGTGCGGGGCCTTCTCGCGCCTACCGGCCACCACCGGCAAGCAAGTCCACGCATGTGCCCTACTCTCATATGCGCGATTCCAACGGCGCGTCGGCGCAGCGGCGCGAAATTTAAACATACCCCGTTAGAAAACTGCCCACCCCAAACCACCTATTATAAAATCCCAAACAGACATCGTCCCCTCCAGATCTTAGAAGTAACGAAAATATCGGTTGTCAGTAAGAAGAGGCAAGCCGTGCCTCCAAGAGATCTTCAGAATTCCTTGGAAGCCGTCCATATAACGCAGTCCACGCGGCCAACAATTTTTGTGCCGCCGCAGTGTCCTCCTGTAGCCGAGGTGTCCTTATTTAATGCGAGGGAAATTGTTAAAGTGACGTCACTTAAAGAAGTTACGGAGAAGATTTCTGTGGTCGAAAGACCACAGAACAGACGAATACGAATACTCGAGAATCCATGCAGCAGCTACTCCGCTGTAAGCTCTAATTGGTCTTTTTTAGGACAAAAACGGCCCTTTCCAGAGCCATCAATTATTTTAAACGCAGGGAATAATTGTTTAATATTTAACAATATGTCTGAAAATTTAAAATATCATATCCTTTAAACTTGGGTACCTTTAAAAAATACACTAGCCTCTTAACAAATTTTAATCTTTTAGATGAAGAAAATTTTCAATTTGCTTAGTTGAATCAGAAAAGTACACTAGACGCTTAGTTAAGTAATTATTTACGTTTATTTTATACATAAAATACATAGCTGGTTCAGCGTTTGTATATATTTGGTAGCCCTGAAAAGGGCTGATTATTTTATTTTTTTATTATTTTTTTTTTTTTTATTTTAAGAGAACATTGAATTTTGAAGGGGATCCACTAGTTGTTGTATTAGCCACCTAGCAATTGCAAATGCTTTTGATGTTACACACACGGCTACTTTGCCATTCGTGAACAAAAGCTTGTGATTGATGCATGGTCCATCTTTAGCCATCGTTAGAAGCGAAGTACATCTCAGATCCTCAATGTTGCGTAGAGTGCTAAAATATTCAACCATTGTATTTATTTATTTTTTTTTGTTATAAAATGTCTTAGTGATTTATGTATATGTATACTTACACATTAGGTAGTAACTGTTGCACCAACTTGGTCTTTTCAAGACCTTTAGTGTAGACAATCACAGTGTTATTAGTATTTCATTAGCCAACGGTTAGTACATTGGGACTGTTTTGTCATCTCGTCCCAAGCAAATAGTGGATCGAATAGATAGACTTGAGGTCTTGGTTCTGCCTCGAGAGTCAAGACGGCAACCTCTTTAAAGATGAAATTACCGTCGACTTGAAAGCCTTGAACATCCATGACGAACTGCATCTTGAGAGAGTTCTTGCTGAACTATGGTTTCTACCTTAAATGCTAGTCCTTTTATACAGTAGGGTCGAGCTGCAGCCAACCAATCGCTGATGATCTTCCTTCACTTTTTTGACCAATCGCTGTCGATGAGCATCCACCTATCGGTCTATAAATGGAGAACTCTCGCGAAAATAAATCACTTTGTCAGTTCTCTCTCAGCGAGCAGATCTGTGACTGTAGATTTTCTTGCGAAATTTATTAATTTCCTAATGGCATACTACTTTAAGGACACAGCTCAGATGTTGTGTCGATCATATCTTTATACGATGGCTGGCGACGCTGACGCTGTTGACGTAAAGAGATGTTTCCTCTCGTTTGTTCGTGGCGGACAGACTGAAGATACAGGCCGCGACAGCTCTTATTACGAGTACGCTTCACCTGCTTCAAGAGCCATGATGAGGAGGTGGACTAGCTCTTCAAGAAGAAAGGGTAGCAGTTAGCTGGGACGAGGTTCAGGGCGCCTTTGAGAATCGCATCAAGACCTACGTGATCACCAACTGAAAGCATCTGGAATTGAGAAATATCTTCGTTGAATAACGAAGGACATCAAACATTTTAATACAAAAACATTTTCAATTTATTCGACTACGATATTCAACGAGTGGTTCGTCGAAAACGTGCAGCAACCAATCGACTTAGACATTGAAGAATTTTAAGAACAACAGTCCGGCTGGTGCTTGCGTACAATTATTAACTTGGTCATTAACACCAATAATTTTAACCCTGTGCGAGGTAGCTCCTACATCGATCTGCTTACTTATATCAAGAAAAAGAAAGCCTGTGATAACGTCGCTAACGATGACGATCAATGCTTCAAATGGGCGGTTTTGTCAGCTCTACATACCGTCACTCAACATGCCTATCGAGTATCTGCTTACGAACGATACAAAAATGAATTAAATTTTCACAATAATAACTTCTTGCACTATTTTTTTCCTCTCTCTCTCTCTCTCTCTCTCTCTCTCTCTCTCTCTCTCTCTATAATTTAATGATAAAATTATTTTTTAAAAAAGGAATCAAGGTCCCGCTTGATCCAAGGCATATTATCAAGTTTGTGCATCAATCTGTATTTCCTGAAGAAGAAGGGGCGTACGTTCAACGTTTTTCCTCGACAATAGACAACTGCAAAGCGTGATAAACAGGAATACTTGCTATTGATAGAAAACGACTATGTCGATGAGGATGAGGATGAGAAGAAACAAGACGATTATGACTTTGTGCGTAAAAGGGCAAAACACATTTACGATACATGCTTGCACTATTTCATAAATACCGAACAATTAACTGTACACGTCATCGATTGTGTTAATGTGAACATGTGTAAGGTCGCTCTTTGCTGCAAGAAGAACTGTACATTGCAGTTTAAAAATTTTACAAATCAAAATCGAGTCCCGCTTGTGATATCCGCTGATTTTGAATGACTTCTGCGTCCGATTGAAGATGAGAATTAACGCGCCTATCAGAAGCACGAAGCGTACAGCGAGGGATACTACGTCAAATGCAGTTTTGACGATAATCTCTCCGAGTACAAGAGCTATCAACAAGAGAACAAGACAACAGTGGCTCCAGCCACCTGAGGCGTTCAAAACCTACACAGTCTTGCTCTAAAGCTTCAGGAAATCCATAAAATCCCCAGCCGATGAGAAACTTGACTATAGAAGAGCTTATCGAAACATGGAACGGAATTATTCAGAACAACACACATACACTACAGTCGAGCCGCAAACAGATAACGAAACACTCTATCAGCCTAATACGACAAATGACGATACCACACCAGAAAATTGGATGTAACAGAGCGCGCCGAGTATTACCACTCAACTCCTTTAAAATTTGCAGACGCGGAACCGTCCGCTCAAACACCGAACCCGCCTTTGACACCAATATCTGCATTCTCACCAGCACCGACACCAACACGCGATTCAAAAACCACGGATCCAAATATCTCTTTCCCATTCTTATTTCAAGGACAGAGAACTTCCTTATCAGTCGACATCGAGAGGCAAGGGGAAAAGGGCAAGAAATGCATATTGTAATTAAAGATGTATCAGGTAAAGAAGTAAGCACCGCGGGACAACGAAGATCAATTTTGCCATCTGAATATGGGGACTGGTCCTTGGGAAGCCTTGAAAGCCCTTCACTTAATAAAAACACATCATCTTCTGTAATAACAGAACAGGAAAATGAGACGTTATCGACGCGATTCGCAGTCCATACGGAATACGATCAATGCGCCGAACCGGAAGTGACCTTACAGCATGAAACAAATATTCCTCAAACACCCTTAGGGAATTGTCTCTTTTATTCACTTATGGCAGCTCTGCAAATAACAGGCGACGTATAATCATTTAAGCGAGAATTAGCTGAGTCACCTGCAATAGACCGGTGTGGAGACCCGCAGGAAACTCGGCAAATTTTAACATCAGCAAATCTGTGGGGAAACGCGGATTGCATATTCGTCTTTTCACAACACTTCTCTATCAATGTCTGCGTGCATTACCCAAAGAAAACAAACCAGGTAATATATATCCACTACACGGTAGATAAAAACAAACCATGGATTCATTTACACTTCTGCGACATAACAAGACACTACACCACATACTTAAAAAATATACAGAAACCCATACAAAACTCACAGGATATAAGCAACGGACATAGAGATGATGAGGATGGAAACAACGAAAGTAATCACGAGGACAATAACACGGAAAATAATGACGAAGAAGTAGATTTGGAAGCATCAGAAAGGAATTCCAGTATAAATGAGAAGAACCTACAAGATTCAGATGATGACAAATCAGATCATGATGATATAAGAGGCATATTAAATGCGACCAGGTTAGCAAAATCACTAAGTCCGCATTTACTTGCGGACGCTCGAATTTCTTTCGGTCTGCCGCCCACTACTGACGAGACGGAAGAAATTCCACCGCTAAGCGTTTTACGTCCTCTTAACACGCACCCGTTTTCACACGACACCAACCTCATTTGTTTTCTGCCTCAAGATATATCTGTAGTCACGAATGTTATAAATGCACGAATAGAAAGGAAATATATTATGGAGGAGGACATAAAAGACTTCAATCATCCGATAGGTCATGTCATAATATGGCAAAGGAAAGATTACCTCATAATAGGGGTAATTGTCAAAAATCATGCTGACGATAAGATATTACGAACAAATCTGACTAAGAGCACCAAAGAGGTATGCAAAACTATAAAACAGCAAAATATAACAGCAGTAGGGGTAATTCGCGACTTAAATATGATACCATTAACAGACTGGACTTATATAGCAGAATCCATGGCCCAAATCTTCAAAAATAACAGAATATTGATATCATTATTTTTGGACAATCTTCCATCTCCGAAACCGGAACAAATTTACGAACTTATTAAGGAATACTATGAATCATCCATAGGAGGTCATAAGGGAATTCGAAAAATATATGAGAAATTAGCAAAGGATTATTATTGGAGGAACATGCGATTAGAGGTAGGGCAAGTAGTTAAAAGTTGTCAAGCGTGTCAAGAGAAAAAGCTCGTACGAATAAAAACCAGGCTTCCTATGCTTATTACAGATACTGCCAGTAAGGCATTGGATAAATTATCTCTTGATTTTTACGGACCCTTGGAGGCCAGCGCGTCAGGAAATAGGTTTATTCTGACAATGCAGGACACCCTAACAAAATTCTGCATCTTAGACCCAATGAAGCAAGCAACTGCTAAAGAAGTGACTCGCGCAATTACAAACAGACTTATTTGTAACTTTGGACCACCAAAATCCATTCTTACAGTCCAAGGGACAAACTTCTTGAGTAAAACAACGGACGAAATTGCGAAAATTTTTAATATACAAAAATACACGACTACTGCATATCACCCGCAGTCCAACGGATGTATTGAACGCATGCATCATACGCTGACGGAGTATTAAAACAATTTTGCGCCTCAATAAAACCGGACTGGGATGTGTGGGTACCTTTGGCACAGCACGCATACAATACAGCGGTTCATGAAAGTTCACAATATTCAACACATGAGCTTGTTTTTGGATACAAAGCAAGGACACCATCATCCTTCCCGACTCCTAAAGACGAAGTAACTCATGAAGAATATCATCAGCAATTAGTAGAGGTCATTACCAGGCCAATGCATTATCCGCAATCAATCAAACGCGAGAAAAATATAGATTCAAGCATTATTTTGACCGACGGTTAAATACTAAGCAGTTTAGGCAGGGGGAAATGATATTTTTAATAAATGAACCACAAAAAGGAAATTTTCATTATGAATATACAGGACCGCATGAAATATTAGCCATAGATTACGACAAGCGAAATGCAGTTCTTGATGTTAATGGACATAACAGAACCATCCATATTGATTAAAATAAAGCGATCATTTGAGGTACCGGCAACAATATACTTAAAGTACAGATGAAACCAGGTTAGATTAGCGTATAAACAATTTCTTTTACCGCTGCTTTCGGACACCGCAGTAAAATGTCATTAGTATAGATATAAATATAACAATTCTTTCTGTAGTTATAGGAAAAAGGAACTATATATTATAAGAAGTTATAATGAGTAATTTTATAATGAGCAATATTATAATAAGGAATTTGTAAAAGGAATAGAATATTATAACGGAGAATGAGCTATATATCTTAATAGATGTCGAATTTTCTTCCCTTTCATATACAGGGTGTTCAAAAATGAACTGGCACGACCAGTATAACCCTGTTCAGAAAAATATTTTAAGCACTTTTTCGCTTTTGGCATTTTTTGATATTATGGCTAATTATCGAGTTATCGTTAATTAAAAACTCTGATAATTAGCCAATCAGCGCGCGGACGGGCGCTGGTGGGCGGCGCTTTTCCCAGCGGGGAGAGCGGCTTGGGCGGGGCGTTGCCTCACAATCCTCCCCACTACGCGGGCCCATCGGCGCACATACACGCACGCACACTCGCGCGGCATCGCCGTGAGTGCGTGTCCGTGCGCCGATAGGCCCGCGAAGTGGGGAGGCTTGTGAGGCAACGCCCCGCCCAAGCCGCTCTCCCCGCTGGGAAAAGCGCCGCCCACCAGCGTTATCAAATTTTTCTTCATGACAAAAAATGTATATACAGGGTGTTCAAAAATGAACTGGCACGATCAGTATATTCGTGTTCAGAATAACATTCTAAGCACTTTTTCACTTTTGGCATTTTTCAGAATTTGGGATAATTATGGAGTTACTGTTAATTAAAATCTACGATAATTATCCAATCAGCGCTCGATTTGATGATGAACCCCGCATGACTCTCCCCGCGCGGCCCATGCTGCTCGAATAAACCCCGCCTACCAGCGTCAGCTAGAGCGCTGATTGGCTAATTATCGAAGTTTTTGATTGACCATAACTCGATAATTAGCTACAATTACGAAATATGCCAAAAGGGAAAAAGTGCTTAGAATTTTATTCCGAACACGGATATACTGGTCGTGCCAGTTCATTTTTGAACACCCTGTATATAAATGTTTGCTCCAATTAAGTAACAAGCACACGAATAAATAACTTTATTCGCTTCACTGAAATAGTGAACGCACGACCAAACGTGATGATCAAAGAAAAAATACTTACTTCAACAAAATTGAATACGCACGCAAGCATAACGTCATCAGGCCGGGAACCCAGGGTACCTAGGATAACGATTTTTTCCGCAGATGCCTTACTTAACGACCTGCTCATCCATTAATACTCGCTGCATTAATAGATGGTGCGTCAAGTACCAATTTCAGTCAAATTGGAACTTAGCCATATTTTCTCACTTTTTCACATATGCGGAGGGGACTTAGAAAAATTTCGATTCTTGAATACGTAAATGACTCTCGCAAAGGGGAACCACCTTAAATTTTGGCAATATCGAAATACCGAGTACACATATATGTTCGGGACCTCACATACACTTACTGAGCAATAGTTGCAAAATAACTTTGAAGGCTCATATCTTGCTTCCTATGGGACCTAAAATTTGCACAATATGCTCTAATTTGTTAATTAAGCCACCTCTACACGTAAATAATTTTTAATTGTTTATAAAGCTATTTTTTAAGAAACACATCAGTCATACAAAAAATCAGTATAGCCATCCTATTCTAATTAGATGCCTTAATTAAAGCATTTAGCCAAAAATAATAAATTGTTAATTAATGTTTGTCGGTCATAACTCAGTCAAAAATAATACTACGACTTTCAAATCAAGCCGTAATTTTACAATTGAGGATCCTGAATCAACATGTATAAAAATAATAATTATTGCTTTTTAATTATTTATGCCGTTAATTTGTTTATAATTTTAAATTACAAAACAGAAAAACCATTTACATATATGAATATACCAACGCCAAGTTAATACACTCACCGTATATAATTAAACATTTTTTTAAAATGTTTAGTTAACAAATTAATATCTCGTAAATTTATAGGGCAAAACATAGAAAGAAATTGTTAACACACTGACACACACACGCGATAGGCCAGTAGAATATTCGAAATTTCTTTTCTCGGACGTGTTACGGAGACAGGATCTTGAGGGCGAGATCCCCGCGGCTTTGGACGTGTTATGGATCCTGACGATGCGTGATTGGGAGCAATGCACTCCGCAACACAAACGCCGAGGAATTCGTGGGTTTCACAAGAACCTGGCAAAACCTCTAGGCGCGGAAGTAGCTGGCTTCCCCTACTCCAGATAATTAAGGGGGTATTTATGGAGGCGCGAACTAATACTCGGGGCTCTGATGTTTTGATAATCGCGACGGTCCGCACGTTGCTCTGACGTTTGACAATCGCGACGGTTCGCACGTCGCGCTGACACTCGCAACGATTCCACGGCGTCACGCTGCCCGACGACCACAAAAACTATCTCTCTCTCTCGAGGCGACCAGAAGACAATAAACGAGCAAAGTATCCACGTATGCATAAGTATTTATTCAATAGCTTTAGTCCCATCCTCAATCATCTCGCGTACTTCGGTACGTTTGGAGCGACACCAACAAACCTCCGCGAACATATAAAGGATTTCACGCGTATAGAAAATCCGTAACATAAACTTAATTCAATTTTCGACAAAATTAAAGAAGGCAGTAACTGCCTTAAAAAATTGCAAGTTAATCGGAAAACTGCAAACCCTGAATTAATTAAAAGTGTAGGCAGTAACCGGCCGTCGGCTTTAAAATTCGCGTATAATCGCTCCGCGGCAACCGAAGCGACGGGCGAAACTCACCTCAAGAAATCAAGTTATTTCTTATACATGGAAGCCGAACTTACCGATGATGCAGGCCTGTTCGACTTGGATGATTTGCCTGCCGCGCCAAAAACAGATTAGACTCATGGCCGCGTAAAAATGCGAAAAGTTTTGCAGCATTAGCGTGAGAGTCAGAGGGCGCCGCGGAAAAATGCAGTCGCCAGAAGGAATGCAAATAAGTACTTCGTATTTTGTAATAGCGATAATCATTTTTCATACTATTGCTTGTTTTTCAAAAAACGAGCTTTTGAGTGTCGGTGGGACTCTGCCAGAAAGGATAAGCTTTGCTTTTACCGTCTGAAGCCGGAACACCGACGAAGCGAGTGCAAGGGTGCGCCGTGCGAATTATGCCGTAGGACGCATCACACTTCTTTGCATAAATAGAAATACACAGTTAGAAGGGTAAATAGCAACCCAATTGGGGTTTCCGAATCTCAGACAGGCCCGTGTATCGTGAACACCATCTCCGTGCCTTACAAAAGTGAATGACTTAGTACGAATAGTGTTCTCTTAAAGATTGTACCGATACGATTGCACGAACCGAAATAATTTGTGGACACCTTTGCCCTATTGGACAAAGGTTCTACAGCAACTTCAATAAATAAAAAATTGGCCAATGAGATAGGAGCTCGGGGCCAAAAATTAATCCTATCTTTGAAAGGGATTAATGAGCAAGTCTGAAAAAATCGATCTACTCGTGTCGGGGTGCTTTGAGAGACACAAAATTACGGGCGCGGTGACGCTAAATAACTTTAAAATTCCGTCGCAATCGATTCCGAAAAACTTGTGGAGGATCATCGGAAGCGAGAGCATCGCGCCACTTGAGGTGGTCAGCCATTATCAGTCCCATCTCTTAGAGCTGTGCCTTAAAAGCGCGACAAGAGGATCCGCGATCATCCCTCTCCTAATTCCTCCCCTCTGCCTGGCTGTGTATTTAAAAACAGCGGATGGAGCGGGAGCTCTCTCTCTCTCTTACTCGGAAGCGGCACTGCAAGGACGACCTCATCTAGATAAGCAACAAGAGCGCTCGACTATGCGCCCAAGGTCGCGTCCTTCCCGTGCTCCGGCTAGAAGATTCTACAAAGTCAAATTTATTGTGTTTGTCAAGAAAGTTATTTATTATAATAATCAAGTTACTCTCCGAAATCTCAAATTGTTAAATAAACAGCGGGAGCCACTCTCAACAATTTTATCCTCCTTGAGTTCTCATTTAGACGCACCTTAATTCCCGCTAAAGACTTAAATTACCTTTGTTAAAAAATCAGCCTCGTTTTTAAATTTTTAAATAAAACTTTTTGAGAAAACTTGCACTCAAGTTTTGATTGGTCATTGGATAGGATTGTCGAAATCGCCGATTTGAACCTTGGATTTTTGCGTATGCGGCTCGGTTGGATTTTGCACGGTAACTCACAATCTCGTAAAAAACTGATTTTGTTTTTAATATTAAAAATGCGCACCGCGAGATCAAAAATTTACCTTGCTCCGAAAAATCAGGTTTGGACGCGAGCGATCGAGAAATATCGCTGGATGAATTAATTAAATATTCTTTTCAATTAGATTCTCTTTGAGTTTCAAATAGTTTGGCGCAAAAAAATGAGCTCGAGCGTGCCAATAAAATTCTAGAGAAAACAAGCAAATGCGTCGGGAATCGTTGCGAAATAGGTCTTTTATGTAAGTCCGATCTCGCGTCGAATACCGACGGATTTTCGATGTTAAAAAGCCTAGAGTCCCTCGAACGTAGATTAGATCGGGATTCGACGTATGCAAATCTTTATTATAAAGTGATGCAATGCTTCATAAACAACGGCTACGCAAAAAAAAGGGGATAGAATGTCTGAGCGCTCGCAATATTGGTATTTGCCGCATTTCGAGGTGACAAATATCAATAATCCAAATAAAGTAAGAATTGTCCGGGACGAAGCTGCAAAAACAAACGGCGTAAGTCTTAATGATTAGCTCGACCTTCCGAGTGTGCTGATCAGATTCACGCAATTCTCGATCGCCTATGAAGATGACATTTCCGATATGTTTTTATGAGTAAAGGAATTAAAGAAGAACGAGGCGCTCAGCGTTTTATCTACCGCGGAACGGATCGCGATCTATATTAAAAATAAACATGCGCAATGCTTCATTTTGACAAATCCAATAGCGGCGAAAACTATAGTTAGAAATAGTTATATTGATGATTTTTTAGCTAATAGTTGTGACACGGCCGTTTCTCCCGCTATCCTTAGACGCTGGGGGCGTACAGCCGCGCACAAAAATTCTTTTCGCGTTCGTATTCCCCCAAGACCGAAGTCCGGGCCTCGCGCCGCACGAATGCTGCTATTAACAAAGGCGCGGCGCCTTCCGTCGCCGTGCACTCCACTAGCCGCACACGAGCGCTTCTCTACTCTTCCTAACGTCCTCACGACTCCCAGACCGCGCTAAAAGTCTTCACGACTCCACAGGCTCTCACACACTCTCTCCCTCTCTCACTCACTCTCTCTTAATTTCCTCGCGCTCTATCACGAGCGACCCGGCGTCACGGCGGAGCGAACTCTACGCCGCGCCACCGATCGCTTAGATTAGCCGCACTATCTACTAAACTCTACCAACCTCTCGATACACGAAGAACGTCGAGGATTCGCCAACCTTCGACTCCACTCATGCCTAGGCCTCCACTCTCTGAAGGTCTCGGGGAAGTCCTGAGATTGCTCGCTGAGCCTCGGGCGGAGTAACTCGACGCCCGGAGGAACTGCGGTGGCTCGTCAGGTATCCAACGGTGGTGTTGAATGGATGGCGGAGATACCCTCTCGCTTTCTCTCGATGGTCGTACACTGCTCACTCGCTTCTCGAAGTTTCACTCTCTCTCGATGTTCGCTCACGTCCGAATGGTTCGGCTAGCTAACATCGACTGCCGCGCTCGTCGCGCGAGCTCCTCTCCTCCGCTCGTCCGGGCCGCCATCTTGCGAGGAGGGGGAAGGTCCAATCGGGCCCGACCGACCGCTCCATTCCACGACACGGCGGCGGCGAGCTCAGCTACCGCAGACGCTCCCCTTCTCTCTCCTACCTCTGACTCCAAGACTAATCTACCTCTCGCGCTTTCGCAGCGACTCCACTACCTATCTCTCTCTTGCTCCCTCGGCTCTATATTCACTACGTTACACTCCCCCCCCCCCCTAGGCTGGAGATATCGCCTTCGATACCTCCAACTACTCCTCCTCCATAACTCCTTCCTTTCCTCTTCACTTTCTTGGCTCTTCGCTCTTCCCCGTCGGCCCCATTTGCAGCCTTCGCTCGGCCCGCGCTCGGATTCGGGGGTCGATCCTCTGCAGCAGGGCCAGAGCTCTCGCCGCCTCTATTTCCTCCCAATCCTCTGGCCTTGGGCCAGCAGGAAGCGAGGGTAGCGAAGGCTCTCCTCCTTGATCTCGGGTTGTAGGAATCCGCCCCTCCTCTACGAGCGCTCCTGTTGATGTCCTTCCGCTTGCCCCAATTTGCATGGGGGCAGGATCCGTTGTTGGTGGAGGTAGCGCTTCGATGACCGGAATCTTTCGCCACGCGGAGGTCGTTGCAGCCCGCGGAGGCACTGGCCACTGATCTCCCACCTGCTCTGGAAGGTTCGTCAGAGCCTGACTTAACCACTCCCTCAGCTCCGCCTCGCGCCGAAGGAATTCTTCGCGTAGCCTGAATTTTGGGAAGAGCAAATGAAGCGCTTAGAGATTATTAGAGACTTGGTAGGTAAATTTGTAGAGAGGGCTCATAAGAGACAAGAGGAAGCTTACAATCGAGGGCGTAGAGATGTGAGTTTCGCCGTAGGCGATGAGGTGATGCGGAAGGCTCATTTCCTTTCTAGCGCGCCTGAGGCCTTTTCGGCCAAGTTAGCGCCGCGTTATGAGGTGCCTTATCGGGTCGTTAAGGTATTACCTCCGACCGTATACGTGTTGGAGCGAGTCGAGGGAAGGGAGAGAAGGATCCTAAAGGTTCCAGTTGTGGAGCTAAAGAGATTCGTGCCTCCACGGGGAGTCAGAGCGAGTGTGTAGATGAATGTGTAGTGAAAATGGATACGTGACTGTTTAGAGCTCTGAGGCAATAGATTAATGTTGAGCACAGGCCGCTCGTGCGCACGCGGCCGGAGCAGCCTGCGCTCGGCGCGCGCGCGGTGCCCTCGTGACTCCACTTACTCCGCGCGTATTCGCTGCGGGTTCCTCCCTAACCTCTGCGGCTCCACTTTCTCTTCTCCCTCTAGAGGATCGGTCACTTCCGACCGT
This sequence comes from Sycophila sp. Sp_5, assembly GCA_018906775.1. Classification (NCBI taxonomy): domain Eukaryota; kingdom Metazoa; phylum Arthropoda; class Insecta; order Hymenoptera; family Eurytomidae; genus Sycophila; species Sycophila sp. Sp_5. Next base: position 159,060 of record JACCID010000166.1, on the reverse strand, counting down.
CCTGTTAAGAAGGTGAGTCGCGGGAGTGTAATACCGCTGGGTATCACCCGACTCATCCTCCGAAGTTGCCCTCCGCGCTCTACTTCTACCTTGCTCTCACTATTCGATTCGTTGCTACTTCGAGGCAACGGCGCGCTCCTCGCTTCTTCCTGATGTACGTTTTCGGCCATAATACATCGCGGCGGGGGACGCACAGGCGTCTGAACTTCCGCCCGATTAATTTGGCCGTTAACGCCCTCCGATCGCAGACCACGCACCATTCGAGCCGAAAAGTATTCAAAGTTGTTCGGCCTCTCGATTAGTTCGGCTAATCGAGATGTCGGAACAACATTGTGTGAGTGCTCCGGTAACACTCTATATCATGGTCGGTACGCCGGAGATACGGTCGTCATAGCGCGCGACGATTATGAGCCGGCCGTAGTCGTAGCTATCGACTCGGTACTCGTCGTCTGCACCATCACTCTCGCAATCGTAAACTACGGCTGCGCGGGCGTCTCAACCGGCCGTTCGCTCGGCGAGCCGCGCCGCGCGACCTCCCCCAACCTCCATTTCGCCTCGCGCGCACGTTCACGTTCAATTGCACTCGCGTCCCCCTCCTCCGTCTCAATATTTCCCTCAAGTCCGCTCCCCGCGATGTCGGCCTCTTCCCTCTCCGACTCTACGACTTCGCGCTCTGACGGTGCTAATTTCCTTGGCCGGCCGCGCCGACTCCTTGCTGGTAATGCAGGTTCTGGCGTCGCTGGCGCTGGTGGGACGACGGAAGAATTCGCATTGTCCCACACATACCAAGGAACGCGGCCACCGTCTGGTTCGCTCTCAATAAGCATCGCGCGAATCAGTCGGTCGCGCAACACCTCCTCCTCTCCAATACTCGCTGCCCCTCTATTTTCCAATTCAAGGCGCAGCTCCTCTAAACTGCATCGGCCGACTTCTCTTTTAAGGATTCGGCCGTCTCGCGAGTTGAGGAGCGCAGCCATGATTTCGTCATGCTCACCCATTCTCTTAAAATTCTCTAATTCAAAAATAATAAATCAAGGTGACTCGCCTCAGTCCTTCCAACCGTGCTTGCAGTCGCGCGATTTGTTTACTTCGCGACCGCTTCGCGACCTTCCGAGAATCTCTCGACCTCTCGCTTTCCGCGGAAGCGAGGCTCGGCAGTTCTCAGCCGCGTGCTCGCACGTCTTCCCCCACTCCGACGCGGCACGCGCTGTAACGCGTTGCGACTTGCTCTGCTGGCTCTAAGGCGAGCCCCGCGTTGGGCGCCAATTTGTGACACGGACGTTTCTCCCGCTATCCTTAGACGCTGGGGGCGTACAGCCGCGCACAAAAATTCTTTTCGCGTTCGTATTCCGCGATTCTCCCGGCTAGCGCGACTCGGGTCGCAGGTCCCCGGGACCGAAGTCCGGGCCTCGCGCCGCACGAATGCTGCTATTAACAAAGGCGCGGCGCCTTTCGGCGCCGCCGACTCCACTAGCCGCACACGAGCGCTTCTCTACTCTTCCTAACGTCCTCACGACTCCCAGACCGCGCTAAAAGTCTTCACGACTCCACAGGCTCTCACACACTCTCTCCCTCTCTCACTCACTCTCTCTTAATTTCCTCGCGCTCTATCACGAGCGACCCGGCGTCACGGCGGAGCGAACTCTACGCCGCGCCACCGATCGCTTAGATTAGCCGCACTATCTACTAAACTCTACCAACCTCTCGATACACGAAGAACGTCGAGGATACGCCAACCTTCGACGCCACTCACGCATAGGCCTCCCCTCTCTGAAGGTCTCGGGGAAGTCCTGAGATTGCTCGCTGAGCCTCGGGCGGAGAAACTCGACGCCCGGAGGAACTGCGGTGGCTCGTCAGGTACCCAACGGTGGTGTTGAATGGATGGCGGAGATACCCTCTCACTTTCTCTCGATGGTCGTACACTGCTCACTCGCTTCTCGAAGTTTCGCTCTCTCTCGATGTTTGCTCACGTCCGAATGGTTCGGCTAGCTAACATCGACAGCCGCGCTCGTCGCGCGAGCTTCTCTCCTCCGCTCGGCCGGGCCGCCATCTTGCGAGGGGGGGAAGGGCCGGTATTTTTGGTTTTGGTATTTTTGCCCCATTTGCATTAAAATCGATAATTATTATGCAGGGGATTTGGCGCAGCGGAATAAAAATTTAAAAATTTTAAACGACTGTCGCATACCGCGATGCTACACGCCCGCGAGTATGCAGGATGAGAAGGCTGAACTTCACGTTTTTTGTGATGCCAGTCTGTCTGCATATGCTGCAGTTGCTTATTTACGATTTACAAATGAAAATAATTAAAATAATCCCGCACACGTGACCCTGATAATGGCTAAAAGTCGCGTCGCACATCTGAAGCTTTTATCAGTCCCTCGGTTAGAATTACAAGCTGCTCTTTTGGGCGCGTGATTATTTCTAGGGGTGCCATGCGTTTTTGTCTTACGCTTGCTGATCCGGAGACTAAAAATGGCTCGTTGACTCCGACGGTTTCCAAGATTTCTTTTATCTGGGAATGCATATTTTCTAGCTGAGTATGCTTTAAGTTCAAATCTGTACCTAAGCCAAACTGCATTCTCCTTCGTAAAGAAGGACTTTGCATTTCTTTTCCGTTTCCTTAAAAGTGGTCACAGGTCCATGGGTCTGGAGCAGGGATCGGCATTAATCATTACTTCGTTAATATTTTTGACTAAAATTAATATTACATTTGTAATGCATTAATGTTCAGCTCGAAATAACCCATTACTTTTGTAATGTGTAATGGTCGGATCGAAATTTTCCATTACTTTTGTAATGAGTAATGGTCAGCTCGAAATTTTCCATTATTTTTGTAATGGGTAATGGTCGGCTTGAAATTTCCCATTACTTTTGTAATGTTAATGGCCGAAAAAAAATTAATATTACATTTGTAATGCATTAATGATTAGCTTGAAATTTCCGATATTATAAAAAAATAAATAAATAAATAAATAAACAAATAAACAAACAAATAAATAAACAAATAAATTAAATTGATAAATCAACAAATAAATTAAATGGTTCATTAAATAGGTAAACGAATAAATAAACGAATAAATAAACAAATAAATAAATAAATAAATTAAATTGATAATTGATGATATAACTTAGTCCAGAAACATTTTTTCCTCTTCGATTTTTTTCTCAATAACCAAGATCGGGGTGGGCTTCCCTGTAGACGACGTTCCGTCGTCCTGAGGGTGTTACTAGACACCTGGACATCGTCTAAAGGAACAGCGCCCAATTTTTTTCTCAATGATCAAGTTCGGGGTAGGCTGCTTTGTAGACGACGTCCAGTCGTCCTGAGGGTGTCAAGGTGTCCAGGAACACCCTCAGGACGACGGGACGTCGTCTACAAGGCAGCCAACCCCGAACTTGATCATTGAGAAAAAACTCGAAGCGGAAAAAAAGTTCCTGGACCAAGTTACATCATCAATTATCAATTTATTTATTTATTTATTTATTTATATATTTATTTATTTATTGTTGTTTGTTTGTTTGTTTGTTTGTTTGTTTGTTTGTTTGTTTGTTTGTTTGTTTGTTTGTTTGTTTGTTTGTTTGTTTGTTTGTTTGTTTGTTTGTTTGTTTGTTTGTTTGTTTGTTTGTTTGTTTGTTTGTTTGTTTGTTTGTTTGTTTGTTTGTTTGTTTATTTATTTATTTATTTATTTATTTATTTATTTATTTATTTATTTATTTAGTTATTTAGTTATTTATTTTATACTATCGGAAATTTGGAGCTGACCATTACACATTACAAAAGTAATGAAAAAGTTTTTAATTACAATTTTGCCGACCCCTGGTCTGGAGGAAGCTTTCTACTTCCAGGAATACTACCAGTTGCCATATGCTACGTTTGAAACGAATGGTACTTATCCATTCATAGTATAATCCGGGTTTGCTTTTAATTATTTCTAATTCGTTGATTAGGAGCAAAATTTTGGATTTTCATCTCTATAACATTAATAAACTGTTAGAATGAACTTACAATTACGGGGTTTTTAATTAAATTGACAAAGGCACGGGCTTTACTTTATCGGTATGTTTCCGAATATGTTTCCCATTTGGTAATTCTAGGATAACATTAATTTTATTTATTCATTTTTTATTTTTGTTATACCAAGAATCTTGTGCAGCCTCATGGGCCCAAGCACTACCTGCCGACGCTTGTTGCTGACTACCGAGCGAGGGGAGGACACAGCTCTGACCCCCCAGCCCCGCTTAGGTGTGATGGGAGGACACGGCACTAACCCCACCAACCCTGTAGCCCAGCGTTTTCCCTAGACCTCTGTTGTCGGCAGATCTCACTTTCCGCCCTAAGTCCCACTCCGCATTCGCCCAGGATTATGCCGGTGGAACGGGGAAAACCTGTGGCCAATCCTATACCAGGGTAAATGCCGATTAGGAAAACCCGTTCTAGAGTGGGTCTGTATATTCAGAATGTTCAAATTAGATGCCCAGGTCATATTTCGTAGGCCTGAGCACCGAATTTGTCATTCTCATACCTTCCGCTCTCTTTGTGGAGTGTGGAGAAAAATACGTAAGAGATCGGGGAAGTGCATCACAACTGCCAGCGGTCACCCATCCAAGTAGTGTCCGCGCTGACAGTTGCTTAACTTTCCCGAGGTGCATCATCAACACTCCGCCAAAGCGTCAGTAACATTATCTTTAGTTAATATTCCAATTCTTTTTAATGGTTGTTTATAATAAGTATCGAATTTATTTGTCCGTGGTTCATTTGAAACCCAAGCGTTATCGCCTACTTTTCCGGTAAAGCATTTAGTTTTCTTGTCGTATCTTTCTTTACTTAATTCGTTACATTTGATCTGTCTTTCTCCTGCCAGAGTTCTCATTTCTGTGAGTCTGTGGATTAGGTCCTGCAGGTACAGATTATAAGTGCGTATTGTTTCTTCGGGCGGAATCTTCATAGGAAACCGGGCCACACGACCGTACACCAATTCATGGTGTAAAATTTGTTGCAGAATCTACACTCGTATTATAGATGAACATCTAGTGCGTTAGAGAGAACTCCACTGCGGGAAATTCGAAAAGAAGTTATTCTTCGTATTTGCAGACCGTATTTAAGATTCTCCAGTGCCATTCGGAACTCGCTTAGGAGTAACGTAATGTATTGTTTGTTTTTAACAACTACGAGAAAATATGGTAACGTTTGTATGGGGTTACCAGAACCGGCCCAACCTTTGGTCTTTTTGTTTTTTAGGATTTCGGATTAATAGCACCTATTTTTTATAAGTCTTGTTGTATGTGAGCTTATTTCGCCGTCGCATGTAGTGAAATGCACTAAGTTGTCACGGTTATACGTCAGGCCATGTCGCGACGTCTTGACGTTTCTCCTTAATAAAGGCATCGGACTATCCTGCTCATTTTCCGACTGCGTTTCGGAGGACGTGATTGCCTTTCTATCTTTCTTTACGAACCCTCTTCTAATGGGTAGTGGGAAAAAAGTGGCATGTCTGGCACTGCCGGTTGTGAGAAATTGAGCACAACGAGTTCGGAGGATTCCAAACGTAACGATTGTTCTTCTTTTTCTATTTCTTTGGGAACTTCTAAAAGATTTCAAAAATCCAGTTGATGACGCGACACGATTTTCAAACGAAGCTTTAAAAACTAATGCTCAATGGTTTAACGGGCCTGACTTTCTTCGTCAAACTAAAGAATTTTGACCCGTCGATAAAGTATTCAGCTCATTAGAGAAAGCTGCTGCCGAGAAATTCTAATTTGGACAGCATACATTTGGCTACAAAATTACTGATTACTGAATACCATCGCCGTTTTTATCATGCGAGCACCGAAACTGTGCTAATCGAAATTAGGCAAAAATATTATATTATAGGACCTAGGACCGACTTGCGATCCCTGGCAAGCAGGAGTATTGTGCGTCGTTTGCGTAGGCGTAAACTGTCGAGCCCGCTGATGTCTGCACTGCCCTCAGGTCGGGTGGCTTTTAGGCAAAGACGTTTCAGCCACTGTGGCGTTGATTGGTTTGGCACTATGAATGTCAAAATTGGACGTCGCAGAGAGAAAAGATGGGGCGTTTTATTTACCTGCCTCACTACGAGTACGGTTTATTTGGAGCTTGCACCCTCGTTAAGTGCAAGCTCGGCAATCATGGCTTTGCAGAAGTTAGAGGCTCGAAGGGGAACGCCAGCGGTAATGTATTGCGACAATGGCACAAACTTTCGCGAGGGAAGCAGGGAACTCCAAAAACATAAAAATAAATTTTTAAATCGCCGGATGCGCCTCATATGGGATGCGCATATAAGCGCTTAGTTATATCGGTAAAGGTCGCTTTGCATGCGATTTTGGACCAGCAAGCGCCAAGCAAGGAAGTCTTGTACACGGTTTTAACCGAAATCGAACACACTATTAACTTCCGACCTCTGACTCATGTTTCGCTACATCCGCGAAACAACGAAGTACTGACTCCCAATGATTTTCCCATAGGCGTATCCGTTGGAGAAGTTGAATTGGGAAAATACGATGCGAAGAATTTATGTACGCAAAAACAATATTGTATCGCACTATATTTTGCAGATTGTTTTTGGCGTCGTTGGCTTAAAGAATATTTGCCGTGTTTAATTCCTCAAAAGAAATGCATAGAGAAGGAAGATCCATTAGAAGTAGGAGATATAGTCTTTATAGCGGATCTACAGGCTCCACGAAATCTCTGAAAAAGGGAAAAGTTATCCGAGTTTTCAAAGGCCCAGATAAGCAAGTGAGAGCCGCGGAGGTTTGAACGTCCACTGGAACGTTTACGCGTGCATTTTGGAACTTAGCTAAGCTATTGGGAATGAAAGAGGTGCAAAATTAGAAATCAATTTTGCACGAGGGGGAGTGTTTGTAGCTGACAGAATTAACTTTTTAAACTTTATATATTTTAAGGCACCAAAGATCAATCTGCGAATTATTTTTTATGTTCAAAAGAAAAACTTTTTTGAGCTAATATAACTTGGCATTAAATATTTTTAGCATTAATATCATATGGCTTTAAGATAATCAATTAAATGTACATGTGTGAGTATGGAGAGTTGAGTAGGCGTTTAAAATTAAAACAACAGGATAATTAAAAGCTAAATTCAAATTTATTTATGGCATAAAAAAACCTCCACGGAAGGAGGAGGAAAAACCCGAAAAGGAGAAGATATTACAATACAAGTTAATTAAAATGCTATATATATACCATGATAATATAGATGTACGCGAATTGAATGCATTCAATAATTACTGTAACGATTCCTTTTTTAATTCGTTGAGTCCTCGTTACGCAGAGTAATTCAAATGGTCCGAGTGGATGCATTGAGGAAGGACACGATCGTTTACCTGCGTCGGGCAGCTGGTCGCCGGAGCGCAGATTGCGACGTATAGGATCTGGTAATTTTTAAAGACAACCCCTCTATTGATCGAGGATGCACTCGAGCAAATGCTCCGTGTATTACGGTGCGCATTCGGCAATTGCGATGGGTAGGAGTTGTGCTTGACATCAGTGACGGATTGGGGCTCCTTCTTTCGAAGGAGCCCCAAGCCGTCACTGATCTTCGCGTGCACACGTCCAGGCTGTACTGCCCGTAGCGGGCCGCGCGCCTACCATCCGCGGCCGTCACCGCGCAGCGGCGGCCAACAAACACGCGCGATTTCTCGATCGTACTCGCACGCACGCCGACTGGCGAGCGCGAACTGTCTCGTGAGGGGTAATTAGGCTCGCGCTTGCGCCCTTATCTACAAACTGTCGCGGGAAAATTTGACTGGCGCTCGCGCGCCTCGTCACATCAGATCTTCGTAGCTTTTTTTACTAGTTCTTAGAGAGGTGGTTTCGTGTGTCACAGGCCATGCATCTTCGGCACTTACTAACGAAATATATGCGGAATCAAGAGTGTCACTTTTTCCTTCCATTTTTAATGATTTGTAACAATTCTTGTGTGTGACCCATTTTGATACCCATGTATACAAAATCTTCTTGGGTACAGTCAAGAAAAGATTTCCCACTGATACATTCATCTACAATGAAAAAATATTTAAATATGTTAATAGGACAAATTTTATTATGTTAAGTAAAAAACTTGTTATACTCAACAATTTCAAGCAAATGTCATGGTTTTTTTCTACCAATTTTAAATTTTAAATAATAATTACATGTATTTTTTGTCAATTTATCATGCAGTTATTTATTGGAAGTTTAGTAAAATTTTAAATCTTAAAAACAGAGAAAAAAAATTTTCTGAGAAATGTTTCTTGATAAATGTTTCAGATTACATAAAATAATTTTCATAAGTTTTTGATTATTTTTAATGCGCAATTTTAATGCGAATATTTTATTCTTTTTAGAATTAAAGTTGCCATTTAGTGTAGAATGCTATAAAATACCATTTTATAATGATCTGTTCATTGCGCTCATTAAACATAGTTTACAAACAACCATTGTATCTTTAATTTTACTACACAGAACGGATATGGACGTGGATCAAGTGTGTATTTTTTATAGATAAAACACCTATACAGGGTGTTCGAAATGTTCCGGACCCCCCACTTATAACATAAAGTAAGCATTTTGGAAAAAAATGTTAAATACAAAAGTTGTTAAGTTTTGAAGGTTGAACTAAATGATGACCTTGGATTTGTTATTGGTTATCATTTTCAAGGTCATTTAAAGGTCATCTTCAGTTTTTTAAATAGGGACCCCTATTTTTTATTTCAGATTCTGAAAGAGCACAAAATTTTACATCTGGATATGTATCCACGTTATGGCTCAAAATGACCTACAGAGGTCATTTAGTGGTTAAATGATTATTTAGTAGCAGAAAGCCAAGAAATCCCAATTATTAAGAACTTTGGGTGTATTTGCCGAAAAGAAAAAAAAAATTTCGTACTTTAATACTAAAGTACATAATTTGATTTTCTAGGACGAACTTTATGGTCACTTTAAAATTGGCCTTCATTTTTAAGGTCATTTGAAAGTTATCTTTAGCTTATTAAAAAGGGACTCATTTTGTATTCCGGATTCTGGAGGAGCATTAAATTTTAGGCCTGGAGATATGTACAATATCCACGTCATGGCTCGAAATGATCTACATAGGACACTTGGGGGTTATTAATTTCAAAAGCAAAATAATCTAACCGTTTTACATGAACAGTTTTTATTGCAATAATTTTTTGCAAGGATTACGAGTTTCTACGCATGATTCATAGCATTTTCAGGATCGTTACTTGTACCTTAGAAGATTTTGCTCACTATTCTTTTTAGGAATCAGTTCATTTATAATTGTTAATTAACAATTGTTTACTCCTATTTACTTTTCTGTTTTCAAGAGTTAAGTGAAGTTCTCTTACTTCGAAATTCAGATAGTTGTATTAATTTTCAATAATTGTACTTTTAATCGTAGTGAAAAATGGCACATCTTACTGAACGAGAAAGAATATCTTTGTTGATGATGCGAGGGTGGGGTGATCAAAAGAGAGGTTACAAACAGGTACAGCGTTTATTCAATGAAACATTCAGAGTTGAAGAAAACAACCCTATTTCAAAAAGTACCGTAATTCGTACAATTAGACGTTTTGAAGAGACAGGTGGTATTAAAGATCGTCCTAAATCAGGTAGATCCAAATCATCGTCTAATGATGAAAAGAGCTTAGACGTATTACAATCATTTATTGAGGACCCCCATTGCAGCATCAGACGTTGTGCACAACAGCATGAAATGGGAGCTGCATCTTTGCACAAAATTTTGAAACTCAACAAATGGCATCCTTTCAAATTAAAGTTGGTACAGGAATTATCTGAAGATGATTTTGATAGAAGGGTAGAGTTTTGTGATGTGATGATGCAAATGATATCTGATGATCCTTTGCTCCTCAATAACATTGTTTTCTCTGATGAAGCCACGTTTGAGTTAAGCGGAACAGTGAACAGACATAATTGTCGATACTGGAGTAACATCAATCCACATTGGATGAGAGCGGACCACACGGAACATCCTGAAAAAGTAAATGTTTGGGCTGGCATATTTAATGGAAGAGTACTTATTGAAGGTAATTTAAATGCTGCAATGTATGAAAACATGCTTCGAGACCAAATTATACCTGCTATACGGAATTTAACGGGTGGAAATCTGGACGAAATTTACTTCCAACAGGATGGTGCTCCTGCACACTACGGTATTCATGTTCGCCGATATTTAGATGCAACATTTCATGATAGATGGATTGAGCGGAGAGGTACAATTGAATGGCCACCTCAGTCCCCAGACCTAACGCCTCTTGATTACTTCCTTTGGGGATACTTGAAGGATAAAGTTTATGTTATAAAACCACGTGACTTGGATGAATTACGCCAAAGAATCACTGATGAAATAGACTCGATACCTCAGCAAATCTTGCGAAATGTTGTTGCAACCTTTTACAATCAGTTAGCACATTGCCAAACTGTTAATGGGCAACAATTTGAACAGTTGTTGTAAAAAGTTCCTGTCAACGACATTTTAAAAAAATTCAGTTTGGGCGAATAGTCCACTGTCTTGATTTAGTTAGCTGGGCCGCCGATAGTCCTGCCTTAGCTGACTGGGCCACTAGTGTTCTTGTCTTAGTAGGCTGGGCCGCCGATGGTCTTGCCTTAGTTGGCTGGATCACCCATGATGTTACCTTAATTAGTTGTACCTCCCGTGCCTGAGCAATAAGGCTCATTTTGATTAGACATTTTTTTATTTATCATTTTCTCCCCGAGGTATGTAGTTGTTAGGCCTAAGGCTTATTTTGATTAGACATTTTTTTATTTACCATTTCCCCCCCCCCCCCCCCCCCCCCGAGGTATGTAGTTGTTGGGCCTAAGGCTTATTTTGATTAGACATTTTTTTATTTATCATTTTCCCCCCCGAGGTATGTAGTTGTTGGGCCTAAGGCTTATTTTGATTAGACATTTTTTATTTATCATTTTCTCGCCCGAGTTATGTGGTTGTCTGGCCTAAGGCTTATTTTACGCCAGTGTCAATTACACCTTCTACAATCCTAATGCAGAATTTAGCGCTGGTGCAAAATGGAGAATTACAACTAGGAGGCTTAATTTGGAAAACTAAAGTTAACCTTCAAATGACCTTGAAAATCAAGGGCAATGTCAATTTAACGCCACCATAAAGTTTGTCTTGCAAAATCAAATTACTTTAGTATTGGTCAGATACGCTCAAAGTTCTTAATAATCGGGATTTCTTGGCTTTCTGCTACTAAATAATCATTTAACCACTAAATGACCTCTGTAGGTCATTTTGAGCCATAACGTGGATACATATCCAGATGTAAAATTTTGTGCTCTTTCAGAATCTGAAATAAAAAATAGGGGTCCCTATTTAAAAAACTGAAGATGACCTTTAAATGACCTTGAAAATGATAACCAATAACAAATCCAAGGTCATCATTTAGTTCAACCTTCAAAACTTAACAACTTTTGTATTTAACATTTTTTTCCAAAATGCTTACTTTATGTTATAAGTGGGGGGTCCGGAACATTTCGAACACCCTGTATAATAAACATATGATTCACCACACTAGCTTATCCATAGTTTCGTGTCACAATATGATGTGACGAAGGCTGATGTATAAAGTATCGGACTTTGCTTTGGTCCAACAGTAAACTGGTTTAAAATAATGTAGGTTTAAAGCTTCTATAAAACTAAAGTCAGCATTATCAATATGTAAAAGAAAAATCCGTATCAAAATAATCAGTTTTAAAAACTGAAGTAAGTAGAAACACTTTTCCCTCTACTACAACTATTTCTTGGATGCGTCCAAGCAATAATCGATCATTGTCTTTTCAAGTAAACAAAGACATTTTTGTGGTACTCAACTCCATTGATTCTTACTGATATAGAACAAATTACTTTGTCACTATCTGTACAACCGTAATCTAGAAGATTTTTCCTACTTAAGACACTATGTACTTTACACGTTTTTCCTGATATAACTTTAAGCCTATTTATTTCAATTTTTTTCATTGTAACTCTGAATGTATTGAGAAACGCGGATTATAGTTTTTGGCAAATTTTTATAATTATGTACATTTACATCACGTTGTTTTATTTCATTATGTTTCCGTTCGAATCCCATGCAGTAGAACTGTCACAATGGTCCTAACTAATAAATGCAATTCGAATAATGACTTAAATTGTGAAACTTGTTAATAAAGTTCACATCAGGATTTATAAGCTCATCCAAATAAGGCAATTAATAGTGAAGAATTTCTTTTAGGCGCAAATACTATTTCCATTATTCTTAATAGGTAATTAAATTCATGTGCTTCCCAGACGACAAAATCTGTTCTGAAAGAGTTCTTTTTGTGTTCGAGTTCCCGAGCATGAACTCCTCATTGTAATCGGAATCAGTTTCAAAAGAATAATTAAAGTATACCATAAGAGTTCATGCTATGTCTGCTATTTCGATCATTACGAGTTCTTAAACAGTTCTTTACGATTTTTTGTCGCGATATATCGCAAAAGTACTATTAACGAAGTTATAATAGCATTCTTAGAGAGTTCTAATAGAGCTCGTGAATGGAGTCTTCATGAAGTCTTCTTTAATGAATTATGATATTCTTGAATAATTTTAAACGAAGTCTTTTAGTGCGAACATTGCGATTTATTGGCAAACAATAAACTACCCTTATTTTTAATTAATAATGAACTCTGTATGAGTTCTCAATGAGCTCGCTATGGATTCGCTAAGAATTCTTATGACACGAATTATAATATTCTTGACAAATTCTGAATCAAGTCTTTTAGTTTCTAGAGTCCTATTAATCAGATAACAATGATCTATCCTTAATTTTTTACTAATAATGAATTCGGTAAGAGTTTGCAATGAGCTCGCTATGGATTCGCTAAGACTTCATATGTCACGAATTCTAATATTCTTGAAAAATTCTGAATAAGTCATTTAGTGTTAAAATAATATATTCTGATACACGTATCATGAGATTAAACACACCATAGAAGATAATAAAAATGGTCTCAAATTGCCTGAAAATTACCAAATATGAGGGTGGCTAAGGAGCGATCTGAGGCACTTTATTTACCTTCTATACAGGATGGACCATTTTAATCGCCCCACCCAAATATGTCGGAAAGTAAGGGAGATATAAAAAAACTTTAAAGACAAAAGTTGTAGGGTTAGGAGGGGGACAAATGATGGTGACCTTGACCATGACCTTGAGGTCAAAGGTCAAGGTCATTTGAAGGTCAAACCGATTTTTTCAAATAGGAACCCCTATTTTTGACCTCGGAAATGGAAAGAGCAGAAAATTTTACGTTCATATATGATTTTTTAAGGTCATGGGTGGAGGTCATTTGAAGGTCAAATCGATTTTTCAATTAGGAAACCCCACTTTTGATCTCGGAAATGGAGAGATCGGAGAATTCTACGTTCAGGTACGACCATGGTCAAGGTCATTAATAGGTCAGAGGGTTTTTTAAGCTGGAAACCTTATTTTCGACCCTATTAACCCCGAAGATACAAGTTTCGTGAGAAATATGTATGTTACTCCGATATGTTCACGTGGCATACTTATTTCGGGAGAAATAAGCCACCTTCTTAGTTCGTCGCGAATCCGCTACGCGGCTATACGAGCAGGAGTATGTGGTAACTGAGTAGCTCGTACACGAACTAGCGGTCCATGGCACATAATAAGGGACTGATATGCCGAGGAAAGGTATACCATGCAGAGGTGCTTATCCTAGCATAAAATTTACTCTTCTCATAAGCTTTGTAGATTCTAATCGATAATTTATTATTAAAATTTTTGAAGTTTTGTTAAACCAGTACAATTAAAAAAACACCCTTAAAAACGGCTGACTATCAACCGAATGAGATTGTGGATATGATAATGATTTTAGGGGAAAGTCATAATAATTATCGAGCTGCAGCAAGACTTTACAGTGCACGCTTTCCTGACAGACGACACCCAGATCATAGAGCAATAAGTCGCTTGACTCAAAGAGCTCGTGAGGGTCATATGGTTCGCCAACGTAGGAACCACGAATATGATGAGAATGATCGAAATGTTATTACTGTTCTTGCTGCCATTTATCTTGATCCTCATACCAGCTCTCGACGAGTTCACAGAGAAATTGGCATAACAAAATCAACTTTTTTGAGAATTCTTAAATCCCTTAAGTATCATGCTTACCACATTACGTTGGTTCAAGAGCTTCAAGATAATCACTTTCAACAGCGAATTGAGTTTTGCCAATGGGCTTTACGTATGATAGAGAATGATCCAGATTTCTTTAGGTATGTCCTTTTTTCCGATGAGGCTAAATTTCAGAGTGACGGAGAACTCAATAGGCACAATTGTCATTATTGGTCGGATGAGAATCCTCATTGGTACAGAACGGTCAATCATCAAAGGCGTTGGAGCATTATGGTATGGTGTGGGATCATAAACGGTTATTTGATCGGTCCTTATTTTTTCGAGGGCAATGTTGCTGGGATCTCCTATTTACATTTAATAAGAGATCAGTTTCATGAATTGATAGAAGATGTTGATCTAGAAACGCGTCGAAGAATGTGGTTCCAGCACGATGGTGCACCAGCACATTTCGCTGTAATCGTACGAAATTTTTTAAATCAATATTATAATGGTAGATGGATTGGACGAGGAGGTCCAGTTAACTGGCCTGCTTGTTCACCCGACCTCACATCTCCTGACTTTTATTTATGGGGGTATTTAAAAATGTTGTTTTTAAAGAACGACCCACGACTAGAGCAGACATGCAAGAACGTATTCGTCGAGCATGCGCAGCTATACCAAGACAGATATTGCTCAACACCGTTCGCCATTTCCAGAGGCGTTTGAATTTATGCCTTCAAGCTAATGGACGCTATTTCGAACATTTAGGTTAATTGACTACCGTAAGAGGCAAGGGGACTCACATTAATCAAGCACCCCGACCGTGAGAGGCAAGGGTACTCACGTTAATCAAGCACCCCGACCGTGAGAGGCAAGGGGACTCACGTTAATCAAGCATAAATAGGGGTTCCCATTTAAAAAATCCTCTGATCTTCAAATGACCTTGACAATTGATTCTTGAAGATCATTCAGTTGACCGCCTTTGTCGTGAACCATTTTTAACATTCACTATTCTAAATATTATTCAATTAACCTCGAAGTTAATGTTCGAAATGGCGTCCATCAGCTTGACCCATGACCTCGACCCATGACCTTGACCCTTGACCCATGACCTTGACCATGGTCGTACCTGAACGTAGAATTCTCCGATCTCTCCATTTCCGAGATCAAAAGTGGGGTTTCCTAGTTGAAAAATCGATTTGACCTTCAAATGACCTCCACCCATGACCTTAAAAAATCATATCTGAACGTAAAATTTTCTGCTCTTTCCATTTCCGAGGTCAAAAATAGGGGTTCCTATTTGAAAAAATCGGTTTGACCTTCAAATGACCTTGACCTTTGACCTCAAGGTCATGGTCAAGGTCACCATCATTTGTCCCCCTCCTAACCCTACAACTTTTGTCTTTAAAGTTTTTTTATATCTCCCTTACTTTCCGACATATTTGGGTGGGGCGATTAAAATGGTCCATCCTGTATAACGTATACTGTTTGCTCGCCTGGCAAGATCGAAATTTTATTCTTTGCGTACGGATGCCTGGTGTAAAGGTTATGCTTTCGAGCCACTAAGCGAAAATAGTATATTATTATGTACCTAGCCCTGCATAATAACTATAATTATACAGGGTGATTCATTTTAATTGCCCCAGGCAATTATCTTGAAAAGTACGGGAGATGGAAAAAAACGTTAAATGTAAAAGTTGTAGGGTTCAGAGGGGGAAATTGGTATTTAAAGTTTTTCTCAACCTTGCTCTTTTCAAGATATTGGCCTACGAATTGTGTAGACAGCTTGATTTGACCTTGATGCGACTGCAGAGGTCAACTGGACCCCATGACATAACATCATGTTTGAATGTAAAATTTTCCGCTCTTTTAATTTCCGAGGTCAAAAGTTGGTGTTCCTATTTAAAAAAACTACTTTGACTTTGAAATGACCTTGATACTTGACCCCAAGGTCATGGTCACCATTGGATTTCCCCCTCTGAACCCTACAACTTTTACATTTAACGTTTTTTTCCATCTCCCGTACTTTTCGAGATATTTGCCTGGGGCAATTAAAATGAATCACCCTGTATATGCATAATAATATATATTTTCATTGTATTTTGTCCAATTTGTGCAGATTTATGCTCTTAATATTACAAACAAAAATAAATATATTGTGAAAAATTATAATACATTTGTGAATAGCATTAGAGGTACCCTCACTGGTGCACGAATAATTACGTCTACAATTGTAACGTGCATAAATCAATGGGGGCCGAAATTTGTCATTAATATTTTTATTTTATTATACATGAACTTGTTTACATTTTATAATGTGATGGATACTGCGAGAAATATACCTAATCCTCGTGGATGTGGCACTTTTGAGTGTGACGCAACTATAAAAAACAATAGAGAGAATGCAGTAACATGGTACGAGTGAGTACAATCTATTAGACTTTATTGTCTCTTGATAAGTTGTCTAGTATATACGTACCACGAGTACAACGGAAGGTCCATGGATGGTAAACCTTACATTTACTTAATCGACTACAATATTCTTTTTTTTTTTTAATTAAGTAGTGTTTGCCCATATATTTTACCAAGTTTTTTTACGAAATAGTAGCTAGCAAACGAGCACATAACTACTAAACTGATTAGCTCGACCCCTCAATTTCTTACCAGGGTATAAAAATCAGTAATATATAAGTATTGTCACGGCTCGGTCTAAAGACCCGCGCCGCGAAGGCGCGAGATTAGGAGAGACACATGAGGCAGGCGGGAGGAGAACTAGGGGCGCTCCTGGCAAAATATTAGAGAAAATGTCAGATTGATTCGAGTGATCCTTAGAAGTTCCTTGGAACGAGACCGTCGGAGAACGAGAGCGGGTCGACCGACCAAGGTAGGAGGATTGCGCGAGTCCTGGACAGACGCGTCTAGAAGCACTCCTCGCGCATATTAGCGTGGCGCAACGTGCGCAAGCTCGTGTGTGTGAGGGCAATGGCCCAAACAGCGCGCGCGTTCGTGATCAACCTTGACCTGCGCGACAATGACGCGTGATTTGTATTATCTTGTTGGTTTGATTTGACGAAAGAGAAATAAATCTCTTTAATATTTATTTCGTTCTTTCGATTTTTTGCCGGTCACGTCCAACCTTCCCGTGAACCGCGACCGGCAGCAGCCGGCGCGGGTGATTTTCGCGATCCATTTCAGTACTGTATGAACTCTATACGTATTCTATACGTATTCTATACGAGTACTGCATGAACTCATCCTGATCTCTTAACGGTTAGAAAAAATATATTCATAAATAAGTGTAATGAGAGTTCCAAAAGAATACCTATAGTACACTTTACGAACTTATCATAGTATTTGTAGATGCTATGATAAGTTTGTAAATAAAGAACTCAATAAGTATACGTTTTGTACTCTGCATATGAGTACATACTCACATGAGTAGATCTCATTTATCATTCTTCTTGAACTCATTTTTAAAGAGAGAGATTCTTCACGAATTATATTATTATTCTGTATAAGAAAGAAAAAAAAAGGACATACCCTGAGTACTTCAAGAATTATATATTATTAGTTTTCGATCAAAATATGAACGGAAAAAGAATACTTAATTAATCCTTAATGAATACAATGTATTCATTATGAATTCTTTTATAATTCTTACAAAAGAGTTCTAATAGAATTCTTTTCAAGAGTACTTAAACAATTCAAACCGATTATCTTTGACGTCTGGGTTGTTTCCATCGTCTATTTTTTCAGAAAGTATGAAAGGAACTACTATCACTAAGCACTACATTTGCATTGATTTCTGACGTAGTGTGTAATCTGTTTATCATATCATAACATTTAACTACATACTCATGGAGCACTAGCTTCGCGACCATAGCGCAAATGCCACATAAAAGATCGTGTACAATGTCAAAAATTTTTTCTCCATCCCTCGGGCGAAAGTACGAGGTTTCGCCTTTTGTTTACGGTAGAAGAAGAAGCATTTTTAGCCACTGCATGCGCATAATTTGTATTAAACTTAAAAGCTCTGTCAGGCAGATTTTAAAAGTCTAATCTCTTTAAGTTCGATTATATTCTATCTAATAGACATTCATCAAAGAAAATCTATATAGATAATTAGCGCTCTTTAAATAATTTAAATACCACAGAGGTGAAGGTTGTGTTTCTAGTCGTATGATGTTCGATTTATCCCGCTTATAACGCAAATAAAATTCAATCCATATGTTAGCTTTTTTTAATTATCAAAAAGACTGCTAATCAAACGTACACTTAAATAAGAACATTATTGAACGATATTAAAATGTAGAAATAAATACGAATACAGTAAATTGGTTAAAAAATTCTTGCACTAAATATGAAAATTGTACATTTAAAGGCAATATTGTTCACAATTTTTGTGGTAATAATTGTAAAAAATAATTGTAAGAAAATTATAATAAAATTTCTGTTTCAAAAACATTCAATTACGTTTTTATTAAATATTTAATTTACAAATATTATGTTTATTCTGCTTGTTTATGTATTTTCGATGCCCGCCCCCAACCAGCAGTATGAGCTACGCTCGTACTATAAACGCGCGATAGATACAATAAAAAATATACGCAGATTACACTAAAGGAATCCGTGGTGAAAGTAAAAACATGGCTGCGCAGAGAAACTGTCAGTTGAGATCAGTTTAAAGGTTAGCAATTGATTATTTTACTATTTTCTAATCAATAGTAGCCGTACTTTCGCCTGGGGATACAAAAAAATACTATTTCTCCCCCTTGTAAGAAAATTTACTATATTATACCAGTTTTAGTTTTCAATGCATCCGAATAATTAGAACGTCTAAGCAGGTGTAAATGTTCATTGTATATTTCCTCTGTTCTTTGTACGCCTTTCTCTAAAGTTCTTGAATGTAAATCATGTCTATCAACAAGCATGACCGATAAAATTTATTAGCTGATGGTTCCATTAAACTGAATACATCATGTACGGCTAATCCATCCCTACAAAAACTTTCCAATGTCGCTCGAAGAATAAAGTTGTCATTTTCATTTTCAAAATTAATAGATATACCTTTATCAGTCTTTAGTCTATATAAATCTTGCAAAAAGCTGTAGTCGATAGTCAATAGTCGATAGTCGATGTCAGAGCGGAAGCGCACCCGCGGCCCCTTGCGGGGACATGTAGGTGATGCACCTAGACCAATTAGTCCATTGCGCTCGGTCTTTTCATCATTCATCCCTCATCAACCTTCCTATATAATTTATCAGTCTGAGAAGTCTGTTTAGCCCCATAGGGAAAACATTCCCAGGCTTGAGAATCCACTCCTCGCACACTCCACGCCTTCCGCCCATCAGCCTAGGGCAATGACATAAGAGGTGCATGGGAGTTTCCTCTTCTCCCCCACAGAGTCTACAGATGTTCTCAGTGCCTAATCCTATCCTCTTTCTAAAGTGTGACAGATCGCAGTGACCCGTCAACCACTCCGCTACCTTCCTAATGTCTTTTTTGGGAAGATTTAACATCTCATCCACCCACTTAGCTGGGACAGACTCTGCGATGAACGCATTGGTGTGTCTGCAGTCCTGGTACCCTATCCATTTGTTGATCTGCTCTTTTCTAATCCAGGCCTGAACTCTGCTATCCAGTCTGGTAGAGCCGTCTCCACGGCGATTGCCCTGAGCCCCGCCGCTCCCCTTTTAGCTAATCTGTCGGCCTTCTCATTTCCTCGAATGCCTGCATGCCCAGCTACCCATTTCAACTTGACGGCGCATCTCTTCGTCAGATTGTCGAGTGATGTCCTACACGTCAAAACCTCAGATGAGGTTATCGTTACTTTGCTGAGAGCCGCGATGGCAGCCCTGCTGTACGAGTGTATGACAACCTTCCGGTTTGAGCACTCCTCATCAAGCGTAGCCTTCACGCAGCTCCTGATAGCCCTCACTTCCGCTTGGAAGACCGTGGCATAGGGCTTCAGTGAGAGCACGATTTCTCTGCTGCTTCCCTTTAGCTACGCCGCCGCACCTACACCCAGTTCGTTTTTGGAACCGTCCGTGAACTAGCTAAAGTCTTGCTGGTCCTCCTCCTTTTGGTGTAAGCCCGCTACCTCGAAGTTATCTAAGCTAGCGCCTCGCTTCTGATCTGAGCCGATATTTTCGACGATCTCCGTGTAATCGTGCCTAGGTCAGTCTTTAGAAACTCTAATCTTCGCTTTTAGCGCTACCGCTCTAACCAGTGTCTCAAGAGGTGGGAGGTCTAACATCACTTCTAATGCTTTCAGTGGTGTAGACTTTCTGACCCCCATTATGCCCCTTGTCACAATACCTTGCAATCTATAAGGACCGCCGTATAGAGCCACAGGATCATCTTGGATTTCAGACCCCAAGTTGCTCCAAAGGTTCTTCTGCAAGCCCAGAAAGCAGCCGTAAAGCTCCTTTCCTTGCTCTCCAAATGTTTACCCCAGTTCAGCTTCGAGTCGAAGATCACCCCTAGGTACTTTGCCTCTCTCGACAATGAGAGTAATTTTCCGAAAAGCTTAATAGGTCCCAGTTCCATGACCTTATATTTGGTGGTGAAGTTGACTAGTACCGTTTTGTCACGGTTAACGAACAGCTCAACTTCCTTACACCATGTCTCCACTATGCCCAATGCAAAATTCATCAGACCTGCTAGCGTCCCTTCGTTACGTCCTATTATCAGGATTAAGACGTCTATCGGCATATGCCTGAGCATAAATGCCCACTTCATTTAGCCTGACCAGCAGTTCGTCCACGACCAGGGACCACTCCGTGGATAAGAGAACACCGCCCTGTGGACAGCCCCTCCACACCTGGCCGCCTCCAGTCGCCAACCTCAACTGAGTCTCCACTACTCTCTCGGTTAGGGAGCTATGTAGCCACCTGATAAGAGACCTGGGAATACGATGCCTCTCCGCATCCCGGCATATACTCCTTCCTGTCGTGAAAATAAAGGCACCTTCCACGTCCAGGAACGCAGCTAGTACCACGCCTTTATTTCTCATCCCCTTCTTGATTCTAGTGACCGCCTTGTGCTGATTCCACTGACTTCCCCTCTCTGTAAGCATGCTGCGCGGTATGCAGCAGGTGAGTCGTTAGGGCACCATCCTTGATTCCTCGGTCCGCCAGTCTCTCTAGGGTCTTAAGCATGAACGACGCCAAACTAATTGGTCTAAAGTCTTTGACGTTTTCGGTATAAAGATGACCTTAGCCTTCTTCCATTCGGTTGGTACATAGCCAATCGCCAGACAAGCTTAGGGCTGGAAAAATGCCATCGGCCCATGCTGCTTTATAGGGTTCGAAAGACTCAATGGCCCATTTAACTCTATCGCATGATAATAACTGATCCGCTACTGCCCAATCCTGTCCAGAGAACTCGACTGTTGGTTGTTCTGGCAGAACCTGCGAGTCTAACCCTGGAAAATGGTCCGACAACACTAGGCACTCAAGAGTCTTCTTATTGTTAGATGCCCATTCTCCTGAGGATTTCCTTTTTTTTTTACCTGTCGGGAAGTATATTCTACTGAGAATCTTTCCCCCGACTCCTTTTTAACGGTTCCCCCGGTGCTTTGAGGAGGACAGGAGTGTTAGCCGCAGACCCGGCAGGGCCTGGTGCTCCCGGTGCATTCTGATCCGCCTGCTCCAGCCTCTTCTGACGCCTCTTCCTCTCTGCGTTAGAGATCTTTTTCTTTTTAAAAAGCAGTCAGTCCGTGTAACCAACGTCAGCGGGATTTCGCAACCCGAAGGACAGCTGAAATCAGCCTATGCCGTCACACAGACCTCCATCTGCGTCCTTCCTTCCTCACTGATCCCGGGTCCTAGGGGCCCTGTCGCTGTGGGAAGTACCTTTGAGCTAGGGAGCTCAATGCAAGACGACACGGTGTACTCGCTTTCTTTATTTGTGTGTGTATCCATGTTGTTTAGAATGAATGGTTTAGGTGGAGTGTTGGTGTGTTAGTAATGATGGGACGGCTCAAACGAGCCCAGGCAGCATCAACCGCCCCCACGCCCTTTGGCATCTTCGCTCCGCTACGGCGCTGTGGCCTCGAAGGAGCCCCCCCCCCCCCCGGTCCAGCATGGCCCTGCCCGGGCGCCATCCGGTACTACTAGGTCGAGGGGGATTGTTCGCCAGATGATAGGGCAGCCGGTCCGGACGGCTACACCGTATCCTGGGCCCTTGTCCTGTCTGGCGGCCTAGCCGTGTCGAACTTAGTTTTTCCCCTGTACCCTCAGCGCCGCGCCAAGACGCCTCCGCCTCTAGGTCGGCGGCAGCTTATCCCAGCGCAGCCAAGAGACCACCGTCCTGTAAGTGTGAGTGTGTGTGATGTGTTTCGCGGGGCTCCAGCAGACCACCACGAGGGTTGTTCCTTGGTCGCCTCGTTAGCCTCAGTCACATGCTAAGCCCCGCAAGCAGGTCCGAGCACCCCTTGCCCCAGGGAAAACCCTAAAAGCACTGCCTCCTGGCGTGTTCCTACAACCATACACCATACAGTCTCCTTATCCACATGAAGAGCCATTTTTACGGGGATTCCTTCCCATTCACTGAAGAGCCCCTTTTACGGAGATTCGAACATTCACGTGAAGAGCCCTTTTTACGGGATTTCCGTCTCATTCATACACATCCATAACTAGCTACCATCCACATGAAGAGCCCATTTTACGGGGATTCCGTCCTTTACACATACCTTTCAGACGGTGAGAGAGTAAGTGACCCAATGGTCTGACGAGGCTCAAGCCCTTTCACCATCGTCAAGGTCTCACAACCTATAGAAAGGGAAAAAAGGTGTAAGAATTTTTGCAAAGCCATACTTTTGAACACCAACGTGGTTGTACAGTATACGAACATGTATACTATCAACTGCAAAATTTATATGTACCGGTACATTTTATGCACGCCTGTTTTAGATCCTAAAGGGATAACAATTTCCAATTCATCATAATACAGTCTTAATCGAATGGCATGTTTGTTTTTGAAAGAAGCTATGATTTTTAAAATGCTGACCATCGATAAAAGATCCCAGTATACCGTCTGGACTCGGTTCTTCTTGATCAATACATTGTCTCACTTCTTCGTTAGACAAAATAAGTCGAAGAGAATCAAGGATTATTTATGTTTACATCTATTATTTACAGCATTAATTATCACAAAATCTTCATTTTCAATCGGTTGAACATTATGTTGTATTGGTAAGTTATTTTCTCCTCGTGTGTGGGTCTTCTGTGTATGTCTCCTTAAATTATAAAAATGTTCAAAATTTCTATTACACCCATCTTGTCTACAAACAAAACCAGTATCTTGTATTCCACGTGTAACAGTAATCCCATGATTTCCGATAAACTGTTGAACTGAACCGTTTAACCCACCAGGTACCCGTTGCTCACATACAGGGTGTCAATTAAGTCCCGGGACGGCTGAATATTTTCAGAGGTAAAGTAATTCTGATAAAGGTCAAGGTCATTGCTTAAGTAACTTTCAACGAGGAATCTAATGGTGACATTCACTTTGACCTTGTACTTGACCTTGAAGGTTATTTCAAGGTCAACTGTTTTTTTTTAAATAGGAATCCCCATTTTTAAGACTGGTAATCAATAGAGCGGGAAATTTTACATTCAGATACGTAATTAAGTCAGAGCTAGTGTTTGAACTTGAGGGTTACTCC
Source organism: Sycophila sp. Sp_5 (assembly GCA_018906775.1). NCBI lineage: Eukaryota > Metazoa > Arthropoda > Insecta > Hymenoptera > Eurytomidae > Sycophila > Sycophila sp. Sp_5. The sequence continues at coordinate 135,247 of JACCID010000166.1, read as the reverse complement.
AAGGTTATTTACACTCCAGCAAGGTTCTTAGATACCTCTGAATATTTTTGCAAGCGGTAAAGCTATTCCTCGTGTAACTTTCAACGAGGAACTCAATGGTGACCTTATACTTGACCTTGAACGTGACCTTCAAGGTTATTTCAAGGACACCTATTGTTTTTAATGGAAATCTTCATTTTTTACACTGGCAATCAATAAAGTGGGAAATTTCTTTTCGAAAATAGTATTTGACGTGATCTTTAGAAGGTCAAATCAAGGTCAATTATGGATAAACTGTCAAAACATTGTCGTATTCAAACTTTAGAGGATTTATGAAAGACTAAATGTTTGAAAAAGTTTTGAAACCAACAACATCGACCACCTTGACTTTGAGATCAGCCGTTGAGTCGTTGTTTCTGGGTAACGCTAAAAGTAAGAATAAGGGCGATAGTAAGGTTATTAATTTAAAAAGTGCTTGAACTTTCAAATAATGTGCAAAGCTGATCTCAAAGTCAAGGTGGTCGATGTTGTTGGTTTCAAAACTTTTTCAAACATTTAGTCTTTCATAAATCCTCTAAAGTTTGAATACGACAATGTTTTGACAGTTTATCCAAAATTGACCTTGATTTGACCTTCTAAAGATCACGTCAAATACTATTTTCGAAATGAAATTTCCCACTCTATCGATTGCCAGTGTAAAAAATGAAGATTTCCATTAAAAACAATAGGTGTCCTTGAAATAACCTTGAAGGTCACGTCCAAGGTCAAGTATAAGGTCACCATTGAGTTCCTCGTTGAAAGTTACACGAGGAATAGCTTTACCGCTTGCAAAAATATTCAGAGGTATCTAAGAACCTTGCTGGAGTGTAAATAACCTTGGAGTAACCCTCAAGTTCAAACACTAGCTCTGACTTAATTACGTATCTGATTGTAAAATTTCCCGCTCTATCGATTACCAGTCTTAAAAATGGGGGTTCCTATTTAAAAAAAAAACAGTTGACCCTTTACGAAGAGAGCCTAAGAGACGACATCAGGAGTCGTTACCAACACATCGGGGAATCGAGCAGCCATTACATAACATGCATGGAGAGCATGTTATGTGAGATATCCCCGAGGATGACTAGGCTCCAAGAGCTGGAGAAGATTTATATGAATCTTCTCCCAGAAATCAAGAGGATTATCAGGATTGAGATCTGCAACACGCCAGACGAGCTAGCGGACCAATGCACAAAAGCTGAATATATCCTGGATAGGGAAAAGGGCGATAGGACGCCAATTCACCCATCCAAAGCGGTAATGCCAGAAACGGTGTACAGACCGCAGAACGAGAAGACAGGGACGTCTTCTCATGTAAAGGTAGCGGCAACGGCCGCTACATCCCCGGACACAAAGGAGAAGCCCGATGCTCCGATAGCCGGGACAGGTCAGCAAGACATAGCCGACCTGATAAAGAAGCTTAGTGGAGATCTATTGAAAGCTTTCCACGAAAGCAATAAGCAAAGGCAGGGAGGGGGAAACAAGGGTGCTTCCTCCTCGGCGAACAAAAAGGGCCGTTCTGGAAAAGGCAACGCCAAGAAAAACAATGGCAACAAGAAGAACGTCCAGAAAAATGGGCAAGCGAAAGAACCTATTCGCTGCTTCGGATGCGACAAGGAAGGCGTAATCCGAGCGAAATGCCCTAATTGCTCGCCGGAAAACGAGCAACGGGGGAAGTAGGGCACTCAACTACTTCCCCAAACGCCAACGAAGCTAGTCAGGAAGCTTCGGGAACGACCTCCCAGGGCGTTAGCGGGACGGCACTACCGAACGCTCCTGCGGAGGAAAGCCTGGAAACCAGATGGTGGTTACAGGTGGAAGTGGAAGGTTTCCACTTCCGCGCGCTGTACGACACAGGCGCATCGGTCACAGTGATGGGACCGATCAGCCTGCAGTTGATAACTGCATGCGGCCGAACGCTTATGCCAAGCGAGCACGCAGGTGCTAAGCTCGCTGACGGTAGCACGAGCCCAATCGTGGGCTGTGCTTACCTTCCCTTCACAATAGGTGGCATAAGCAGGGATATCAAAGTTTCGATTATCCCTGCACTAGATGCGGATTGTTACTTGGGCACGAATTTCATGCGGGAATTCGGCTCAGTACACAATCCGCGATCAAACCAGCTGACGTTGGTGGACGACAACGTCAGCGTGGATCTCCAACTGGCATCAGTTAAAGAGATTAACATGATCCAGATCGTTGCAGTGGGCTTAGGCCATGTAACCGAGGAGCAACGAGCACAAGTCGAGGCACTTGTGCACGAAATGGTCGGCATGGAGCCGACCACACTTGGGTGCACCACGTGGGTGACCCATTCGATTGTTGTGGGAAATGCTCGCCCCATCAAACAGCGATATTACCCATATTCACCGGTAATAGAAGCTGAAATGCACGCGCAGGTCCGTAAGTTACTGGACGCTGGCGTCATTGAACCATCCACGAGTCCGTGGTCAAGCCCGGTCGTGATGGTTAAGAAATCCGGTGGAGGATACCGGATGTGTATTGACTACCGACGAGTCAATACACTCAACGTTTCGCCGGACGGCTACCCGGCGAAACGCATGGACGCGGCTTTCCGCAAGGTCAAAGCGGCAAAGTTTTGCACGACGTTAGACGTCAGCAACGCGTACCATCAAGTACCTCTGGACGAGGCGTCCAGAGAGATAACGGCTTTCTCTGTACCTGGAATGGGCCACTTCCAGTACAGGAGAATGCCATTTGGCTTGGAAGATGCAGGAGCATCTTTCCAGCGCCTAATCGACATGGTCGTCATTCCGGATTGCGAAGACTTTGCATTCGCATACCTGGATGACGTCGTCATAATGTCGAAAACGTTCGAGGAGCACCTCGAACACCTTTGTAAGATCTTAGGCCGTCTACGAGAGGCGGGCCTAACGATCAATCGGCAGAAAAGCCACTTCTGCCAATGCGAAGTAAAATACCTGGGAGTAGTGCTGAACCAAGACGGGTTCCGCCCTGACCCAGAGAAGATAAGGCCGGTACTAGAGTACCCGCCGCCTAAGAACGTAAAGCAGCTAAGGCGCTTCTTAGGCATGGCATCGTGGTACAGGAGGTTCCTGAACAACCTCGCCACGATCGCCGAACCACTTACGCAACTAACGAAGAAGGAGCGTAAGTTTGAGTGGACTGAAGCACAACACTTTGCATTCGAGCGGACAAAGGCTCTCATAGCCTCCGCACCATTGATTTCAACAATGAGTTTGTTGTACAAACAGATGCAAGCGACTCGGGAATCGGAGCAGTTCTACTTCAGTTTGAAGACGGCAAGGAGCGAGCACTAGAGTTCGCCAGCCGCGTCCTCTCACCTGCCGAGAGGAACTACAGCGTGACGGAACGAGAATGTCTCGCTGTAGTATGGGCGATAAAGAAGTTTCGCCCATACATCGAAGGCTACGCATTCCGCGTAGTCACGGACCACAGCTGTCTGCGTTGGCTGCGCACACTGAGTGGTCCGACAGGGCGACTAGCGCGGTGGGCCTTGGAGCTGCAAGGCCACCTATTCACTGTTGAGCATAGAAAAGGCGCGCTCAACAATGTTCCAGACGCCCTTTCTCGAATGTACGAGGAGGAGGGCGAGGAGACACCAGTGGCAGGTGTCTCGTGGACGGGAAATTCCCAGGATGAGTGGTACCTCCAACAGCTTAAAAAAGCCAAAGAGGAACCACTCACCGATCCGAAGATGAAGTGGGTCGGGGGGAGACTGTTTTATTACAACGCCGACCAACTTATGCAAGGAATCCTGGAAGAGGACGACGAGGCTTGGAAGCTTGTCGTTTCTCTAGAAAAACAAGGGGATATCATGAAAGAGTGTCATGATAGCCCCACAGCAGGACACTTGGGGCGAGAGAAGACTCTCGCACGAGTTGCCCGTCAATATTATTGGCCACGTATGGATGCGTGCATCGCCAATTACGTGCGGCAATGCCAGACTTGCCAGCAGATAAAGGCTGAGCAAAGGCCGCCGACGGGACTCATGGACCGCAGGGTCATCGAACGACCCTGGCAGTATGTCGCAGGCGACATTATGGGCCCGCTACCCAAGACGAGTAAAGGGTACGAATACATCCTAGTTTTCCAGGATTTATTCACACGGTGGGTGGAAGTGATTCCGCTCCACCGCGCCACAGGCGAAGCCATACTGGCGGAGTTTACAGAACGCATCTGTCTCCGGTTTGGAACACCCGAAGTCTTCCTCTCCGACAACGGGACAGAGTTCAAAAACCGAACGATCGACGGTTTTTTGAACAAAAAGGGGATACGTCATGAAACGACGCCCCCGTACCATCCGCAGGCTAACCCTGTCGAAAGGGTTAACCGAACGATGAAGCAGATGATCATGGCTTTCATCCAAGATGACCATGATCGCTGGGACGAGCATCTTACAGAGCTCGTCCACGCGTTCAACAACTCCAAGAGTAGTGCCACAGGAATGACACCTGCGTTCCTCGTCTACGGCAGGCATCCGAAGCCCTTAGACTCGGAGTATAGCAGGCAGATGCTTGATATACTAAAACGAAACGAAGAGGAGGCTCGAGAAGAATGGGCTCTCCGAATGAGGAATCTCTCCGAGGTCCACGACGTGGCAGCGGAGAATTCCGACAGGGAACGAGATCGACAGGCGCGTTACTATAACGCGGGCCGACGTGAAGCGAGCTTCAAAGTCGGAGATCTCGTATGGAAAAGGAATAAAGTCCTTTCCAATGCGGCAAAAGGAGTAGCTGGGAAGCTAGCTCCGAAGTTTGCCGGACCGTACGATGTTACGGAAATCTTGGGCAGCAACACGTACGCGTTGCGTGACCAAAGTGGACGGACAGTGGGTCCGATCCACTCAGAACAGATGAAACCGTACATCCCCGGCGCAGACGTTCCTGCTGAAGAAGAGGACGTCGAGACCAGCGCCCGACCTCCGGGGGAAGGCGGGAGTCGTGTGGATGCGCCCACGACTCCATCAGCAGAGGCTGATGAGAAGAAGGGCGGTGCCAGCGGGCAAGCGTCCCAGGCTGGGAGCGCCCAGCCTGAGGAAAAACCTGTAAAGCGCAAACGCGGACGCCCGCGTAAAGGGTCCTACGCCGTCACGCAAGTTAGAAACGCGACGGGAAAGCGAGGACCGGGTCGTCCACCCGGTTCTAAGAATAAGGCCAGCGCGGCCAAAACGTAAGACGCGAGGAAGACACAGTTGACAGGAAAGAACCGACTCTGAGAGCCATTCCTCACCATCCCTCTTTTTCTTTCTGTCCCTTTCCTAGATGGACCCTTACGAGCTGGAGGAGGGCATCGCCAGTCTCCTCAGCGAGGACGCTGAGGAGCACCCAACGGAGTTCCTGACCGGGGGCACCCTGGAGGGGACCCCCAAGGCGACGGAGGCGGTCGGGGAAGAGCCCCAATCCCCGTCGAGCCGGTCAGGGACGGAGGCGAGCGACCAGGAGGTCGCCCGCGAGACGGAGGCGTGCGGCGAAGCCGCGTCCCATCAAGCAGAAAACCAGGAGGTCCCCTGCGCGACAGCGAGCGGCAGCAATACCGCCCGCGAAAACGCCGAAGCGAGTGGCCAGGAGGCCACCCGCTCCCTACGGCGACCCCACGTCCCCGAGCCAGGGGCCGTGGCCTCGATGACGGTGAGCGTCGCCGAGGAGGGGGACGGAGAGAAGCTCCGTTCCCAATCATCCCAGCGAGGAGGCGCCGAGGACGGCGCCCCCCTTCAACAGCGGCCCCTTTCCGCCGCAGAGAGGCTGGAGGAGTTGGAGAGTTGGCTCCGCTCCTCCACCGAAGACTATCGGTGGGCCGTCGGACAGCTGGAGGAGACCCACCGGGCACTCCTGGGCTGTACGGAGGGGGCTGAGGGGGAGCTGGCGGAGATGGCGCGCGCCTCCCTCAGCCTCGTGGAGATTCGCGCCCAGCAGGCGGGCCTGGCCGCATCTCGTCGAGCCTACGACGAGGTGTACCAGGCCCACCATAAGAAGAAGGCGGAAGAAGACCGGGAAAGGGCCGCCATGGAGGCAAACCGGCTGCGGCTGGAGGAGGAGCTACGGCGACAGGAGGAGCGCCGCCGCAACCGGGCCGCCGAGAGGAAGAAGGAGGAGGCGGAGGAGCGTAGGCGCCTCGCCAACCTCCAGGCCCGTGTCGACGCAGACGCCAAGGAGAAGCGGCGCCGGGAGCTCTTTGAGCTGTACCCGGGCCGTTTCTTTTGTTCGGTGTGCGCGGAGCCAGGCGTGTTCCGCGCGAATCAGTGTCCGAAGAAGGACCAGCACGGGTGGTACCTCAGCAAGAGGAGGTACGAGTAGACTGCCCGTGCTGGACCCTTCTTCAAACCCCCCTTTTTTGTAGATTGAGGGCCAAATAAAGGCCTCGCGCCCTTAATTTACACCATGACGATGTAGTTCGTGTTGGATTTATTTACCTCCCCTAATCCTCTAATCCCTAACCTGTAGAGGATTGACTCGCGAAGAGTAACAGAGGCCGTAAAGTCGTAGCTTAACGGCGTCTGGGAGGAGGGTGTGACGCGAGGTACTATTGGGTACCTCGCGCCGTCGCGAGCCTTCGCGGCGCGAGGGGGAATTAGGCCGTGGCGCGCGGGAGCGGCGGCCATCTTGGAATCTCGGGGGACTCTCTCTAGCCGTCGGCGATGACGGACGCGCGTGCGAGCGGACCACCCGGTGATCGTGCGGATCGAGAGGAAGCGAGCGACAGCAGGACGTGCGAACGCGGAAGCAGCCGAGGACGAGCCAAGGCTGCGACAACTGTAAGTACCGCCCGTGATTGTAAGCGAGTGCGGGCGCGTACCGGCGAGGAGTCGAGGAGCGCCTCGACTCCCTGGTGTTGACAGTGTTCTGCGGACGCGGGGGACGTATCCCCGGCTCGTCATTTTTCTCTCTCTCCCTAGTTCGCGGTCGCGGACTCCTGTGCGGTGGGAGTCGCGGTTCTCGCAGAAGAGCCGCCGCGCGGTACAGCATCGGTACCTCGAGCACGAACTCGAGGTCGGGTTCGCGAGTCGTCGCGCGGAACGGGAGCGCGGTATTTGTTTACGTGGAGCAAGGTCGCGCTCCGCGTAAACATCACCGATCGCGGATCGCGCGATCGGCCGGCGAATTCTCGGCGCGGCCGAGAATTCGTAGGAGCGCGCGCGCTTGCGTTCAACACTCGGGCGGGCTCGGAGCGGTCGGCTCGCACGCCCGACAGCTACTAACCATTCGGGACGCATTCACTGTAATTTCTTTTACGGAGGCAATAAAGGCCTCCGACTTGCAATTTTACACGACCGCGTTATTCTTTCGAGTCGTCTGCGGGGCTACTCGACAAACCCTCCTAGTCCTTAGATCTCCCGGATACCGCCACTCTATCGCAGAGCTGAGCGGCCGGCATCAGCTGTCGTGAAGGAAGACGACAGCCATGCGAACGCGAGGAGCGCGTTCGTGCGACAGCACGCAAGTACAAGAAGTGGGAGTACAGACGTACTCTCACGTTGTATACGGGCCGCGGCGACGTGTATTCGCCGTCGGGTGCTCGCGCGCACCCCGAGGTAAGGACCTCACGGGGCACTCGTGCGTGCCCCATTGCACCCATCTCGCGGAGACAGGTCTCCTCCGCGAGGTGAAACAGTCAAAGGAAAACCCCGTTACAATATATGTATATATCAATATATATATATATACATAAAATTATTATAACATTATTTAATATTAATAAATTTGTTATTTATTATTTTTCTTTGAGATTTTTCTTAACGTAGGTTCACTCAAAATTAAGTAAAGATCCATTTGGATTATTAATATGTCTATGCTCTTCAAAAGCTACTCTGTATACAGTTAAGATGATTCACTATACAGTCGCAGTGAACATCTTTTGGAATTTAAACATTTTTACGTTCCTCAAAAGCCACTATTTGAATAGCAAAAATTCACTGTAGACACAGTGAACACTTGGATTCTCATAACTTATAAGTTCCGAAAAAGTCCTTATTTAAATAGCGAAAAGTCACTAGATTGCACAGTGGACGTCGTTTGGATATTCAAAATTTCTAAGTTCCTCAAAAGTCACTTTTTAAATAGCGAAAATTCACTAAAGATACAGTGAACAAAGACAACTTTTTCAAATAGTTGACAGCCACTAACATTATAGTGAACGCATAAAACAGTACTGATTCTGAAATAGTAAATATTCGCTATGCAAAATAGTTGCTAGCATTTTTTTCTGAAATACACTATTCTAAATAGTGAATCATCACTGAATTATATTAGTGAAATATCGTTTTCACTAATTGTTAAGTGATAATTTCGCTATTTCATCAGTGAAAAATAGGTTCACTACCACGATCAGCGAAATTTTCACTGGTTGAACTTAAGAGAGTATATAAAATCAAATTTGTAGTACAAAAATTGTTCATTGAACGTATATGGTCTAGGAGTTAGACTTTATATATAGGTTCAAATTCAAATCAGATAATTTTTTTTTTAAATTTAACCAAAGCATTAATGTAGGACATAGAAAAATAATTCAGGTATATAGTTATGAAATTTGCTTCCAGTACATTTACATTAATTTTCAAGTAATTTTTTTGAGAGTGTAAATTTCCACATTTTTCTTATGTGAATATGACATAAGAAAACTGTGAATATTCACATATCAAAAATTTGAAATGAAATTTCACATTTTTAATATGTGAATATTCACTTTTTCGCAGTGGACGAGATTGGACATTTTCAAAATGCGACTATTCACATCTAAAATGTTTCGTCGGAAACTCCTCCTTAAGCGGTTGAGCTTCCGTAGTTGTAGGACGGAATGATGGGGAAATAAGGACACTCGCACAATTTGCCTAATGGGGGACGAAGCCCTTTATTAGCCAGGGGAAAAAAGCCCGAAGGCAAAAAACCCCGTTGAAGATACAAACAAGAAAACGCACTTTAATACGTGCAAAGAAGAAATATTTAATTTTGTGCTGCCGTTGCAGCTGATTAGCGCCGATGCGCGCCCACCACCCGATGGTGCAGGGCCGCCGTCTCCGTCGAGGAGAATAAAAGAAGGCTGTGGTGAGGTTAGCCCGAAATTTTCCGTGATTTGTTGCTGTACGACGTCCTTTCCAAAAGAAATCAGTCAAAGAACTGAACTGCGACCGATCGCCCCCCTGCTAATTCGTTGTTTCGTCCCCTCCCTTGTCATGACGTCATCGTGTGCGATTGTCTTTTCGATGCGCGAATAACTTTCGGAAAATCGCGTATCGCGAGCCCCTTGCCACAAGCCTCTTCTAGCGAGTTAAATTAAAGCGCTCGAACACAAAATGTGAAATTTCACATATTCAGATTTAGAGAGTATTACTGGCATAAAAATGATTATTTCTCAACAGAAATTCGTTTTCAGCTTTTTATATTTACGTTCTTGTATAAGATCTGATTTTAACGGAGTTCGTCGAGCAAAATTTACACTGAAAAAAAATTTTGTTGATCCAACTAAATATATTTAGTTGATTTAACTAAATGTTTAGTTGAATCAACAAAATCTTTAGCCAATGCGACAAAATAGAAAACAGATTTGTTGATCCAACAAACCGATTTAGCCACTACAACTAAATACATTTAGTCGAAGTAACTAAATATGCTTAATCAAATATTTTGCTAAAATAACAAAATATTATATTATTCTAACTAAAGATTTTGTTGAACCAACTAAATGTTTATTTGCAGGTAGCTATCTAAATCGTTTGATTAAAGAGCTACTAAATTTTTTGCTGCTTCGACTAAATAGTTAATTCACTTAACCAAATATTTTGAAAAAAATTATCAGCCGATAATAAAACAAATTTGATTGACACAACTAAATATTTAGTTGCAAGTAACCAATGCTTTAGTTAAAATTACAAAAATTTAGTTAATGTCGCTGATTTTTTTTTTGAACATTTTGCTGCGTATATTGTATATATCTACTATATTATACTTATTTTTTAAAATAGGACGTTATTTATTATTTATAAAGGTTTTTAATTAATATCTAAAATATATTTTTTATCATATATTACGTTAAATAGAAATATTAAATTATATTGAGTTAACTTTATAACTAATTATGTATTAGCAATAATAATAAAGTTTATATTATGATATTTTTCTGTAAGCTATATGGATAAAAAAAAGACTTCATGCAAGCGTTGCGTAGTGTAATGCCCCACACAACACAGATATATTGCAGCAATATCTTCACAACATTTCAATATCACTGGAATATTACAACATGTACATAATATGGCCAAAATATTCCTTAAATATTAAATTATAAGATATGACTTTGCAATATTGCTACAGTACTACAGTGATACTGCTAATGGATATCTATCGAGCCTAATATTTCTAAGGTACTGCAAAAATATTTGAATGTAATATATGTCAAAGAAATATTGTGATGATATTTCAGCAATCCTGCGTTGAAATATATCACAATAAAATATTACTGAGATATTCCATCTATATTAAGCAGAAATAATCGTCTTTAAAATATTCACAAAATATTTTAGCAATATTCAATTATGCTATTTTATTAAAGCTTGCAATCAAATATCATAATAATATTGCAAAAATAATGATCAGATGTATATCATGCAACAATATTCCCGTAATATCACAGCAATAATTTAAAGATGAAATGATTGAATATCACAATGCAATATTACAATAATACTTCGAGAATATTAAGTAAAGTAATATCGTGCAGAAATATTCCTAAAATATTACATCAACAGATTTAAATTAAATTATTTTGAATATCGCACTGCAATATTGGAATAATATTACGAGAATATTAAGTAGAGGAATATCGTGCAGGAATATTTCTGCAATATTATATATATTTTTTAAAGAATAATGCACAAAAATATTCCTTAAAAATTACATCAATAACTGAAAGGTAAAGAATAAAACATTTTGAATATCATATAGATGCAATATTCCTTACAATATTATTATTCTAAAATGTTAATTAGAAAATTGAGTGCACGAATATTTTTTTCATATTAAAATTTATGTAGGCAGATAGACATATGCGCCGTCCTGCCATGTGATACTAATAATGTTATGATAGTTAAGTGAATAACATGCCGGAATTGTAATTTTTTGGATCGGTTCAAATCCCTTATCGAGCTTTTTTTACATCTTTTTTTTTGTTAATAAATTAAGTTTTATTTATTTTATATGTGAATATTGACCATTTAATAATTTTAGTTTTCTTAATTTAATTAGCAAGAATACATTCAAACAATTTCAATGTATTTAACGTAGTCGCATTAAGTTTCAAGTATAAATCCTGAAAATCTAATGCAAAAAAGAATTAAATAATAAATTTTGTACAATAATTATTGTTTAATAATAAACGCTTTTTTCTCATATAATGCTCAAACTCAATACGACAGATTTTGCGAATTTGTCTTAAGTGCGAAATAATAATATAATATACAATCAAGTACTCGTGGTCAAGTGGACTAGGTGTTGGACTCATAATCGGAAGGTCGCAGGTTCAAATCTCATCGAAAGAAAAGTTTTTTTCATTTAAGGGGATGCTTAACTTAATTTTCGTGCTATACTATACCGACGATTCTCTATGTTCTTTGCTAACCTCTAAGGCAAATTTGATATTTCAAATAATTTTGAAACGGCTTACTTAATGGCAGTTCTGTTTGCATCAAAATATTATTTATAATTCGTAGAATGTGCGTAGACTTCTTTTTTGGCTGATTTCATTTCTATTGCTGAAAACACTGACTTATTTTTCAATTGGAATTGAAATTAGCCAAAAAAGAAGTTTACGCATATTCTACGAATTATAAATAATATTTTGATGTAAACAGAACTGCCATTAAGCAAGACGTTTCAAAATTATTTGAAAAATCAAATTTACATTAGATGCTATAGCAGAGAATATAGAGAATTGTCGGTACAGTAGAGCGCGGAAATTATGTTCGGCATCCCCTTAAGGGGATGTCGATCTTAATATATATTTGTATTTGTATTATCAATTTAAACTAAATTATAGTATAATTAATCAAATTGGTAGTATAAAAATTATTCAGATATCCATAGAATATTTGTACAATTTCAATAGCAATATTACTGCAATATTACAGAAACATCATTTTACAATACCTGTGTGGTGAGTGTCGAAGACAAAATATTTCTGCAATATTTGTGAAATATTACCGCGACACTCGATATTGCAAAGGATATTCCAAAGTATTATTTCAATATTTCAGTGATATTGCTATAATGTATACATATCCGTGGAATATTCAATATTAATATTACTGCAATATTACAGAAACATCATTTAACAATATTTCTGTGATGAAAGGGTCGCGGACATTAAATATTGCTAGAATATGAAAGAAATATTGCTGTGACACTCGAGGCAATATTCCAAAGTAATATTTCAATATTTGTGTGATATTGTTGCAACATATCTGTGTTGTATGGATGGTTAGAGCGTTCGTCAGCGAAGAAATTTTGTGCGAAATGTTATAATGTAATATAAATGTGCGAATATATGCATCAATGTGCATGTATGCGAAATGTATAAATAAATGTAAATCAGCGAAATAAAAAAAGAAACATAAGTTAGGTTAAATAGCAATGTAGCATTGTCGTCGTCTAAAGCAGACATCAAAAGCAAATTAGAATAGAATTTTTTTAATGAGTTGAATCAACAAAATATTTTGTTATTCCGACAAAATATTTAGTTGTTCCAACAAAATATTTAATTAAAACAACAAAATGTTTATTTAAAAGAACAAATTGTTTAATTGAGCTATTTATTTTAAACTTAATTAAATAATTTAGTTAAATTTTAATATAACTAAAAACTTAGTGAAATTCTACCAACAAAATTATTTAGTCAGATCCTCCTTACTAAGCATTTATTTAAACTGACTAATTGTGTTTAGTTGAGTCAACAAAATGTTAAGTTATTTCGACAAAATATTTTGTTAAACTAATTCTAGGGATTTTTTGATTTAACAAGATATTTAGTTAATGCAAATAAATAATTTAGTCCAATCCTCATTAAATATTTTATTGATTCGACGAAATTTTGTTAATTCAGATTTAGGGATTTTTAGATCAACTAAATATTCAGTAAATACAATAAAATATTTCGTTGTTTTAATTAAATAATTAGATAAATTAGTTAAATATTTAACTAATTGTATTGAAGTCTTAATTGATCCAACAAAATATTTAGTTAATTCAACTAAATATATTTGTTTATTCAACTAAATGTTTGATAAGGAGGATTTAGCAAAATTATTTTGTTGGTTCAACAAAATTTTTGTTGGATTTACCAAATTTTTTTTTCAGTGTATTAATAATTTTGTCCCCGTTTGAAATACGCGCGCTTCTATATACGTAAGCACTCGTACTCGGTTTAATGACTGACCGCGAGATGTCGCGTGCATGGTCTAATTGAAATATCACAGCATGCTAGCTTTCTCTCACTGTCAGAGTATTTGTACTATTAAAATAGAATAAGCTCCTACGAAAATGAATATGTTCATGCAGTAAAAAATAAATAAATTTCATAATACAAATCATGTAATTATAAATGATTGAAAAGATTAAATAAAATGTAATATAAAATGTAATACTTAAAAGATTAAATAAAATATAAGTTAAATATAATAATGTTTCTAATAATGGTTTACGTAATAAAATACATAAGACATTTTGTGCAACATGACAAAATATTATACACTGAAAAAAACTTTGGTAAATCCAACAAAAATTTTGTTCAACCAACAAAATAATTTAGATAAATCTTTCTTATCAAACATTTAGTTGAATAAATAAATATATTTAGTTGAATTAACTAAATATTTTATTGTATTTACTGAATATTTAGTTGATCTAAAAATCCCTAAATCTGAATTAACAAAATATTTTGTCAAATCAATAAAATATTTAATAAGGAGGATTGGACTAAATTATTTATTAGCATTAACTAAATATCTTGTTAAATCAAAAAATCCCTAGAATTAGTTTAACAAAACATTTTGTCGAAATAACTTAACATTTTGTTGACTCAACTAAACAGAATTAGTCATTTTAATTAAATGCTTAGTAAGGAGGATCTGACTAAATAATTTTGTTGGTAGAATTTCACTAAGTTTTTAGTTATATTAAAATTTAACTAAATCAGTTAATTAAGTTTAAAATAAATAGCTCAATTAAACAGTTTGTTCATTTAAATAAACATTTTGTTGTTTTAATTAAATATTTTGTTGGAACAACTAAATATTTTGTCGGAATAACAAAATATTTTGTTGATTCAACTCATTAAAAAAATTCTATTCTAATTTGCTTTTGATGTCTGCTTTAGACGACGACGATGCTACATTGCTATTTAACTTAACTTATGTTTTTTTTTTATTTCGCTGATTTACATTTATTTATACATTTCGCATACATGCACATTGATACATATATTCGCACATTTATATTACATTATAACATTTCGCACAAAATTTCTTCGCTGACGAACGCTCTAACCATTACACTACGCAACGCTTGCAAGAAGTCTTTTTTTTATCCATATAGCTTACAGAAAAATATCATAATATAAACTTTATTATTATTATTTTTTTATTTATTTATTTATTTATAGTCGCATCCCACGTTTGGTGTATTAGCGACTACATAAACATTACAATTATATTTATAATTTTACATAACATTAGAATTATAATTACCATTTTACATGTTGTTTACATTGATTTATATTTGTGTTTTATAATTGATATCTTCTAAGTATTTGATGATTTTCTTACACTGTGAGATGTCGTTAAGCATTTCAATAAGGTTATTTTTTAATTTGTGTTTTCTGCGAGATTGTTGAAACAGTGGGCATTCTATTAATACATGTTTAATTGTTACTGGAGTTTTGCAGCCGAGGCATTCTTGTTTCTTCTCCTTGTTGAGTATGTGGTCGTGTGTGAATTTTGTATGTCCGATACGTAATCTTGTTATAATGACTTTTTCACTTCTTGGTAGGCTGCTTGATGGATTATTCTGACGTACTGTTTTCTTTAAGATTCTTAATTTATTGTTTTCGATTTTTTCCCAGGAAGAGTTCCAGTTGTTGTATATTTTTCGGTCAATTAATGTGTAGTAGTCTTTTTTGTCGTAGGTGTGGGGTTGATTGTTGTAGTGGAGTGGAAGTGCTTGGTTGGCTGCTTGTATTATTTTGTCAGAGATGGGAGCGGGGCTGCATATTTTAATGTTGAGGTTATTTATTTTTTCTTTAATTATTGCTGTCCTAGGGTGATTACTCTGTATTATATTTAGGAGTTGAGGTTGGTTTATACAGATGACTGAGCTATTTACATTCTCATGTTCTAGAATATGTTGGAGTAAAATTTCCATGCTGGTTCTGGTACTTATCCAGTCTGGGAATTTCAATAGTGTTTTCTTCGTTGGGCCATACTGCAGTATATCCAATTGAGTTTTTACCTTTGTTAGTGTATAAATGTATCAATTTTTTTGATTGTTGTATCTTGTTGTAGTCCTCTATTTTAAGGTTGTTTTCAACGACTGTCCAATCTGGGTTTGTGTCGTAGTTTTCTATAGTTACGGAGGGGGATTTTATTCTGTATTTTATGAAGCTTTGATTTACTCTGTAGTAGATGGGCTGTTATTTATTTTTCTGTCTTGTTGTGTTCTTGTTTATTTCTTTCATGATTATGTCATATATTTGATCTTTAGGTGTGGTAAGTATTTTAATTGCGTACTTCATTGTTATTTTATCTCTACGTAGGTTTAGAGGATAATATTCAGCTTCGCTTAGAACACTGACATTAGGACTTGTCCTGTGTGCTCCGATTGCTATTCTCATGCTGGACATAAGTATGGTGTCTAGTTTGCTGAGATTACACTTACTTACTGAGCCGTATATAGAACATCCATAGTCCAGTTTGGGTTGTATTAATGCACTGTACGAATTTCTTTATTAGCACCCCAATTTTTCGCAGATAGACTTTTTAATATGTTAATTTTTAGTAAACAGTGTTTTTTAAGATTTTCTATATGTGCTTTCCAATTTAGTTTGTTATCAAAGATAACACCTAGAATCTTGATTTGTTTTACCACTTTTATTTTTTTGCTTCCAATAAATAGCTGTATTTCTTCGGATTTTGTTTTTCGTCTTTGGAAGATAATTGCTTCTGTTTTTGTGTCGGAGATCTTAAAACCAGATGTGTTGCAAAATTTTTGAATATTATTGATTGTTTCTTGAATTGTAGTTTCACTAGTTTTCAGATTTTTGCCCCTGACAAGAATTGTTTTGTCGTCAGCGTACATGGTACTAAGGGTTGGTGGAGATACACAGTGTATAATGTCGTTAAAGGCGAGTAAGAAGATGGTTACACTCAGTATTGACCCTTGTGGAACTCCGTTGTTTAATTCTGTTAATTTAGAGAGTCTGTGGTTTACTCTAACTTGTATGCTTCTGTTAGATAGAAAGTTTTTTATGAAATAAAACATATTGCCTGTTATTTTGTTTTTGATCAATAATTCGAATACTCTACGGTGCCAGATTAAATCATATGCTTTTTCCATATCAAGGCATACTTCTATCACATGTTGTTTATTATTCAGTGCTTCGCAGATGTTACTTTCTAGTAGTGCTAGACAATCTAAGGTAGAGCAATTTTTTCTAAAACGACTTTGTTGTTTGCATAATAAGTTATTAGATTCAAGGTACCATCGAAGTCTGTTATTTAATATTTTTTCGAGAAGCTTGCAAACACAGCATGTTAAAGATATCGGCCTATAGCTATCTTTGTTATATTTATTTTTGCCAGGTTTGAGAATTGGTATTACCGTTGCATGCCTCCATATATCTGGAAAAGTGTTATTTGTCCATATGAGATTGTATATTTTTAAAAGACTCTCGAGTGCGTTCTCTGGTAGATTTTTTAATAGTACGTTAGGAATGCCGTCCGGGCCTGGACTGCTGTTTTTCGTACTCATTAGTACTGCTTTTACTTCTGTAATACTTATTATTTGATTTAAATGTATATCGTTTAAACTATTTGTTGGAGGTAGTTTTAATTTTTCGTTTAACTCTATAGATTGCTTATGTGCTAAAAATTCTTGGTTATAGTTGGCGTCGCTCGAGTTTTTGGCAAAATTTATAGCTATTAAATCTGCTATTTTGGATGAATCCACTACAGTATCGTTTTGGTCTTCTAATGCGATAATATGTTGGAAATTTCTACTTTCCATCGCTTTAATTTTGTTCTATATTTCTTTGGAGGGGAGCGAATAATTTATGGATTTTAGAAATTCCAGCCATGTATTTGTTTTACTGTTCTTTATTGTTCGTTTCGAGATAGCTTTTAGGCGCTTAAACTCTATTTTATTTTCCAGCGTTCTGTGTCTCTTGTATCTGTTTAATGCTTTTTTTGCTTTCTTGGTTGCATTTTCGCAATTGGTGTTCCACCAAGGGTTGGTTCGTTTAGATGTTTTACCTTTTGTTTTGGGGATACTTTCGTCAGCGGCCAGTAAGATGGTACTACTTAATTTGGTGATTATTGCGTTTATGTTGATATTTTTTGTTGCTATACAATCGTCGATAAGAATATTTAATTCGTTAATATTCTCTGATATAGCTGTTTTGTATTTGTTCCAGTCGGCTTTTTGAAATTTAAATCTCGGGGCATGTTGTTGACAGTTGTGCATCACTTGGTCGTATTTTATGTATATGGGGTAGTGATCGCTTCCGTATGTGTAGTCTAATGTATCCCATTCGAATATTGAGGCTATATTTTTAGAGCACAGTGTGAGATCTATGGCGCTGGATTTGCCGTTGGCTGGATTAATGTATGTTGCCGATGAATCGTTTAGTAAAATTAAATCGTTTTTGTATATAAATTCTTCCATTATTTTACCTCTACAGTTAGTTTGGTGCGATCCCCATAGGGTATTATGGCAGTTCATGTCCCCGAGCAGTAAGAATGGTGTTGGGAGTTGGTTAGTTAGTTCTTCGAGGTCGGTTGCATTTATTTTGTAGCGATTGCTGAGGTATAAGCAACATATGGCTATCGGTCTTTTGTTTATTATGCACTTGCAAGTATTGCTTCTAGGTTGGCGTTTAGTTTAATTTCTTGATTGTAAATTTGGTTGCTTACACATAGACCTACGCCTTTACTAGCTACAAGGCACGTGAAGCTTTTGAGATTTATTGTTTCGTCTGCTTTTAAATTTGTTTCTTGCAGGCATAAAATGTCAATGTCGTTGTCTATAATTATTTTTTGTAACATGTCGTACTGGCCTCTGAGGCTATTTAGATTCCACTGTAGCATGTTGGCCATGTTATTGCAAGACGCTACTCATTCTCTTCCATGTCTGAGTTGTCTGGTGTGTTTTCTGGGTGTGTTTCTTTTTCAGGTGAATTATGCTGAATTCTTTTATGAATTTCGCGAGCGCTTTTGTGTCTTTTGCGTACAATTTGGTCGTCTCATTAAGATTTTTTGATCCTTTTATATTTTCCATCAGACTTTTGAACTGAATATAATTCAGAGCTGTGTTGCCTTGATTAAGGTAGTTTTTTACATATCTAAGTATTTTATCTAAATCATCTTCTGGTGTTGTGGGTTGCTTGGAGATGTCTGAAGAGTTATTGGATCGATCTTGCTTTATTTTTGGGTCAATTGGTTTTTTAAATTCTGTTTTTGTGTTTTGATTAAGTTTTTTATTTTGATGCATAGTTCCTTGGGATGAATCGTTTGAGCTTATAGTTGAGTGAGTCCTTTTATTGGGATCTTTGTTACTTGTTAGTCCGGTGTTTCTATCTTGTTCGCTAGTATCGGGAATTTCAGTATGTTCCATTAATTCGCTATTATTGATATCTAATCTATTATTAACGATCTCTGATTGAGTATCGATCGCTTGTGCGTTGTTTACATTCGGACAGTATTTCGCTAAGTGGCCTTCGTTGTTACATAAGAAACATTTGGGTTTGTCTGTACCGGTGAAGATAAAGTATTTGAATTCATTGTGAATAATTTTAAAAAGTTCTGGGATTAACTGGATTTCTTCTGGTTTAATGAATGTTTGTCGCCTAAAGCTTATTACGTGGCCGTATCCTTCCTTTTCAATGATAGCTTTGAGAGTTGTGATGGGTGCACACGGTTTAACTTTGAGATCGTCCATGACATTTTCTAGTGCATAGTTGGGGATATCGGGAGATGCATTAGAGAAGATTATCCTTTTTAAACGAGAAAGTAGTGGACGAATAGTGACGTTCTGATCATTGATAGATAGGGATTCATGTTTATTTGTTAGTTCGGTAACTAATTCCTTAGATGAGAGATATATACATACTCGGTTTTTAGATATTCTTGATGCTCCCAGGATGTTTTTAGGCTGTATTAAATCTCCAATCGCACATGCATAGTCTCTTAATGACAGTCCTTCTATACAGTCCAAAATCAGGCCTTGATCTCTCTTTGGAACACTTTGAGTAACTGTGGCGTAGCTGTTGGTTGTTGGTTTGGTTGTAAAGGTAGGTATTTTTCCTGGTTCTTGGTTTGGTTGAGATTCCATGGTTAGCTGATGGTGATATTGAGGGAATAAATCCCAATATTCGATTCGGTTGTTCACTCGTATCTCGCACAGTAGTACAGCACGACAGGTAAACACGTCTGCTCACTAGCAGCTCCGAATTTTTTTTCCGAATTTTAATTTTTTTATTCAGAAAATGAATAAGAAAAAATTAAACATGAATTTTTTTCGTCAACGTAGCCTTTACCTGCTTCTTCGACAAAAACTGTGACGGTGACACTGCCCCAAACGGGGACACCACATTATTTTTGGGTAATCGCAGAAGCCCAAATTTCAAAGAAATTGTATCTAAAATGGTTGAGAACTATGGGAATATGGGTTGCCTAATGAATTACAAACTACATTTTTAGCACAATCACTTGGATAGTTTTCCTGAAAACTGTGGCGATTATAGCGGAGAACAGGGAGAGCGTTTTCACCAAGATGTTAAAGTAATGGAGAAGCGTTATCAAGGTAGATGGGATGCTAGTATGCTGGCCGACTACTGCTGGATGTTGAAAAGAGATTGTGGGAAAAAACGTAAAAGGAAACCTTTGCACCGATCATTTGATGAGAAACGTGTAAGGTATAGTAAAAAAAAATAAATGGCATGAAGTTTGGTTTGTTTTACAAGAATTTTGTCGACTTTACCTTCAAATAGCCTTCACTATATAGTGATGGAGTCAAACGGACCACGGATTCGGATTCGGCGACCCCAAAAACATATGTATACTGTTAAACCTTGGTTCCCGTTAATTTTGTAAATTTGACCTTGACCTGACCTTGACCCTGAGGTTATGGGGTCAAATAAATTACGGATTCGGAATCAGCGACCTCAAAAACATAGGGTATATATGGTCTGGTCCGTGGGTTTTGATATTTTTTTTTGTGTGGCTGTGTAAGCAACTGTCGCGTAAGCTTTTATACTCGCGTCACAAAATATATGTAATTTAGCCGGATTAATTTGAGTCTCTAGCGATAATTGATAGCAACGATCACCTTGAATTAATTTTATTTTGTTAAAATCGTGAAGCCAAAGCTGCCAACGTTTGAATTCCAGATCGCATAATTTATCATCCCAGCCGATTTCGCTTGCCCAAATATCTTGCATTAAAATTCGAGCTTTAACTGTAAAAGGAGAGATAAAACCGAGTGGGTCGTAGATCGACATAATTGTAGCGAGAAATTGACGTTTTGTGGGTTTTTCTTGTCCTGATAATATATCTTTATCAATTTTTGACAAATTGATATTAAAGGTTAATTTGTCGGGCGAACAATGCCATCTTAAGCTTAGTAATTTTTCTCCACCCTGATTTTCGAAATTTGATTTAACTAGTTCACATGTTTTGTTTTCAAACTCTATTTCTTTTAAAACTCGAGGATCGTTGCTTGACCAGTCATGCATTTTCCACCTCGCGCTTGCATTAATTTCAATTACTTCTAAAACTCGTTTAGAGGCTTCTTCGAGAGACGTGCAGCTTTCTAATAAATCATCCATATAGCAGTTATTTTGAATACTATTGACTATTTCGGGAAATTTGTTTCTAAACCGTTCTGCATTTTTATTATTAATGTACAAGGCTAAGAAAGGAGAAGAATTTTCTCCGAATAAAACTCAAGCCATGGCATATTCGTCTGGAGGGTTTTTACGGTCATTACCTCTGTATAAAAATCGCTGCATATCTTGAACCTCTTTACGAATTTCTATAACTAATAACATCTCCGAATAGTCAGCTTTAATGGCAAAGTAAAATTCCCTATGGCGCATAAGAACTCCTGTTAAAGATTTTAGTAAATCCGGTCCGGATAAAAACATTTCGTTTAAGCAAATTCCAGCTGTTTTCGCGGCGGCGTCAAACACAAGTCGAACTTTTCCCGGCTTATTAATATTTTGCACACCGAAATGGGGAAGATACCAAATTTTTCCTTTATCAGGAGTTTTGTCTACTTTTTTGCGTAACCCTTTTCTATTAACTTATCCATTTCCTGATAATATAATTTTGCATATTCCGGATCTCGATCAAGTTTTTTCTTGAGTAATTGTAAACGTCGTAAAACGGTCGGTCGACTGTTTGGAATATTTAAATTATCATCCGCCCATGGTAATCCTACTTCCCAGTAATCTACACAAAAGCGACTCGAATTATTTAAAATTTGTATGGCTCTTGTTTCTGACGGATTATGTTTAGTTTGCGCGATTATTTCCGGTTCGTTAAATTCCAAGTACGTTTTTACAAGTCTTTCTAATTTGTCATTGCAAGATTTATTTTGTAAATGATTCTTTCTCTCGATAAAATTAATATGACCGAGTTTGACTTTATTAATTTTATGCCCGTGTATTGACCACCCTAAACTGCATCGTGAAAGAAAAAGAGAATTATCTTGTATAATATAAAATTCACGAGTAATTATTAACTCAAGCGGGTCACCCGAAAATTTAGATAGAACTTTAGATGAAGTCATTCGGTGTAAGAATTTTGAATTTTCTAAATTTGTAGCGGACTGAGAATTAGACCAATTCTTTTCTAAAATATCGGCTAATCGACTCAAAGTATCGCCGTTTGTAAGGTTAATATTTTCATTTTCATGAGTCACCAAAATTCTGGAACGACTCTCATGCGAAGTGCTATGAGCGTGTTCCTGAAAATGTCTAAGATGATCATGAAAATCTTCGTTGCAGAGTGAATAGCTATAACCCGAATGGTTATCTTCTAAATTAAAATTGACAACTTGTGCGGGCGCATCAACTCTAGCTCGTTTCTCAGCAACGTTACATGGTAATAAATTTCGCTTTCGAGAATTCGCGAGATACTTAGACCTAATTCTTGCCGCGGAAATCTGCAGTTGAGCTCGTAGATTCATCGGAGTCGACAACATCATTCGACGACTGCCGGCAGGGGTGGCGGCATTTACCTCTTCTTCAGGAATAGGAGGGGCGGCGGGTGGCCCATGATCTCGCGCGCTCGCAGCTTGTTGTCCACGGGGTGGTGGGTCGGCATGCGCACTGTCACCAGCAGTCACAGGGGCGGCGGGTGGCGCATGATCACGCGCGCTCGCAGCTCGTCGTCCACGGGATGGTGGGCCATCATGCGCATCGTCATCAGCAGTCGCAGGGACAGCGGGTGGCGCATGATCTCGCGCGCTCGCAGCTCGACGTCCACGGGATGATGCGCTCACAGCTCGTCGTCCACGGGATGATGCCCTCACAGCTCGTCGTCCACGGGATGATGCGCTCACAGCTCGTCGTCCTCGGGATGGTGGGCCAGCGTGCGCACCGTCATCAGCAGTCGCAGGGGCAGCGGGTGGCGCATGATCTCGCGCGCTCGTAGCTCGTCGTCCACGGGATGATGCGCTCACAGCGCGGCATCCACGAGAAGGTGCATCTACTCGCACGTCTTGATCGGGTATTATCGCCGCCTGACAACTTCGAACTACTGGTGGTCTAGCGGAAATTATTTTTCATCCGCCGGCAGTTGCATTCTGAAAGGGACGCATATTGGGTTTTCCTCAAATTTTCCTGGTGCGGCTCGAATTTGATTTCCAGGTTAGAGAGAGAAAAAAGAATATATAAATATTCTCGCCCGGGATCCGGCTCGAAGGACCAAAAATGTTTCTGCTACACAAGTAGCTGCACCCAGGATGTTCTTCTTATTTCTTTTTAGTAAAACAATGTTTGATTATAGAAGTTTTTTATTGCAATAAAAACAATGTTTTTCTACAATTCAAAATGTCGACTGAAGCACACCGCAGTCAAAAACAAGAATGATTTCTTTTTTATAATAAAGTAAAAGAAGCAATAAAACAAAAAAAAGGAAAAGGAAAAAACGGCCGTTCACTCCTCACTTCACTTGATTGGTGCACCCTACGCCAGACGGTCATAGATATATTTATGCGTTCTATACCGTGGCTCTCCGATTATCGATCTTAATCGGGGGAGAGGGGATGCGGCCCCGGACGATCCTCTTCGATCGCCGAGCGCGCGGTTCTACATGAACAATTCCATGTGGGGTGCAGGTAACTTTTCTTTTTTGGGAAGTTCCTCCTAACTATAATAAGTGTTGATATCGGGAACACCTACTGAAATATTTGGTTGATTCCAAAAAGTATTTAGCTGATTCAATAAATGCAAAAAATCGATTCAATAGTAATTTAGAATGAAATCAAATATTCTTTTTATTGATTTGATTATATGATATTCTCAAACGAATAAAACAAAATTTTTGGAAATTATTATGTTTCAATTAAAGATCTAATTCAATTAATTATTTTACCTAATGAAATCAACTCTATATCTAATAAAATTAATGACATTAGTTAATAAATAATGATATTATTTACATTATTATAATAATATTATTTAATAAATAATGTCATTTATTTTATGCACGAGCAAATGAAATATGTTGAAAAATGTAATTGAGTGAATTCAATTATTTAATCAGTATTTCCCAATAATATATTTCATAGACCACATTACAGATACTTTTTGGGGATAATTGTATATCTCATAACAGCGATTAATGGTCGATTAACTGATATTTAACAATTTACGGAATGTAATTGCAATTCCATATAGTAAAATAATATATAACTGAATGCAAAAGGTAACACTTCAAAAATATATCATTTCTAATTTAAAGAAAAACATTTAAATTAAATAATAATTTGAATTTCGCACCAGTCGTATCACCGTTTATACGTTAGATGTCGCATTGAAAACTTGCCAACTCGCAAGTGGTTGGCGTTGTGGTCAGTTAGTATATAAGGAAAATTTTTAGCAACTAGGAATATCTATGTAAATTGCGAGCGATGCGTTAAGTTAATCATTTGTAACATATATTGTATTCGTATCATTTCTACCGCTGCATTACAGCGTTTGGCGTATAAGGTGTTATAACAATTAAATGTGAGATAAAATGCGAAATTTAACCCTTTAGCGCCGTATGTAGCAAATTTGCTACATTCACTAAGACATTGATAAAAACTTATTAAACGAATAAAAAACGTTGTGTTACATGAAAGATCCTTAAAAGTATGCCAAATGCAACCTGTAGACGTATTTCTTCCCGCGTGAAAAAAATGACTGTGGCAAATATATATGCAGTATATTTGCAATATACTTAGTCAATATATGGGTGAAGCTTCTTCCTATATATGGCCCATATATATGCACATGTACAAGATCCCATATATTGCATACATATTTGAAAATTTATGATCTATGGCAAATGTATATGCAATATATGGATGAAACATATTTCGACAATACATTAATAATATATTGCTAGTATGTGGCGTCTAAATCGCCAATTTCGTCTTAATATATAGCCAACACATATGCAATATATTTGTAAAATACTCTATATATATATGTGCAATTGTGCAATGCACTTTTGTAATTATAATTGGATTACTTAATTTTACAAAATAATTTACGCTATATTAAATAATACCTAGTAATTTTTTTACATAAACGAGTATATTATTCAAATTTTAAACTATTTACAGGTTCTACGACAATTCTTACGTTGTTAAATATTGTATGAATACATACATCTTTAATAACAGATATTTTGATGAGTTGAACTTTATTAATTCTTATACATTGATGTTTAAAATTTAAAAAATGGGGGCGTTCGGAAATATGAACCTTAAATGGATTGATTGTTTCAAACTCTTTCACGCACGCATAATTTGTACTAAGACACCCACACAAATTCTTACAATTACAGTTTGTACAGCGTAAATAGTATTGCATGCTCCCAATACATATTTTCGCATTCTTGTCAAAAAATGTAATGAAATGTGATTCTGTTGCTTGAGTTTTTTTAGCGATCTCAGAAGTAAATAATATATTATTTTTATACATTTTCTTAAAACGGAATATATTATTTTCATTCAAATTATGCTCTATTTTCATTTGTTCATGTTCTAAAATATTTAATTTTGTAATTTTACCTACAGCATAAATGGAATTTTTGATTACGGTAAGTTGTAAATATTTATTCGGTGATGTAAGGCATGAAAAGAAGTAGTAATCATCGTTTCTTTCTCTATGCCATTTATATTTTAAGGAATGAACTTTAATATACAAATCTAAATTAAACATTATTTGTAATTTGGGATTTTTGCTACTATGTACAAACGATTTCAATTTGCCATTCTAATCCTCTAATGGGAAACAAGATGTGACCCACAAAGGACCTAAACGACGAACTACTATTGGCAAATGTCGCAAATTATGCAGATTACATGACATATTTAACATTATAAAGGCTTTGAAATCTACTTGTAAATTCGTCCAGTAACTTTTCATACTGATAGTAATTTTTGGTTGACATAATAAATGTACACCAAAAACTAATAATTTATAATGTACAAAATAATCATTTGGTAAAATATTGAATAGCACAGGAATCGAATAGTAAAAAAACCAGTTTTTAAGTTCAGATGCTTTCCAGTATGCGAAATGCTCTTTTATAGATCTTGGATGTCTAGCAATAAATGATGGTGGCTTTATAGAGCAAAGTTTTTCATCTACTATATCTGTAAAGTTTGTTATATTAAAACTTTTACCGTTAAATTTTGAATCAAACCACAATTAATTTTTTAACAACACCTTCGAATACACAGTGCATGACATCTACTGCTGTTGAACATATAAAATTATAAGCCAGCTTTGATAAAATACAAGGACCTATGACACCGCATTGTCTAGCTTTAACACGTAAAGTTTCTAAAGAGTCGCGTTTAAAATCTTGTGTACTTCGATAATTTAATTCGCGTATAAATGGATACACTCGTGATCTACCAACTGTACAGCCTTCCTGTACACAAATTTGACATCCAAATCTTCCATTGTATTGTGTCATATTCATAAATAAAGATTTGGCAGGAAGATCGGCTGTACCGCACATAAGAATACCGCTAACTTTTATGCTTCGATTCAAGTCTCGCACGTAAATATTTATTCCTTTATAAAATTTTCTCAAAGATTCTTTTAGTGGTTTTAAAAATAAATTTGGTACAGGTTTTTTGTCACCAAACCACAGAGAAACCAACATAATATTTTCTAATTTAAATCTTTCTTTATACGGTAAATCCAAAATAATTATAACAAATGCCCATATATTAAATTTAGACGATTTAAAAATTCTAACCCCATCAGTGTACCACATAAAGGATAGAGCAAGATCACCCTTTATGTAAAAGTTCTTTTCAGCTAATTCTTTATAAACAGAACCACTAAAAAAATATTGATAGCAATCATGTTCTAGATTTAAAATCGCATTCCTTCTAATTAATTTATTATAAAAATTTGGACGTTTAAACGAAGACTCTATTTACTGAATTAACGGAATTTCAATGTAATAATTTTCTTTTACGTTACACTCACAAGGCATGTTCGAATTTTCATTTCCATTTTCATCCTCCATCGACTCATCGTTGTTAACATCATGATCAGTATTAGGTCTACATTGAATGCAATTAGGACAAAAATAATGTTTTTTAATTTCTGTTGCTTCTATATCAGCTAAATATTTCTTAAATTTGTATAAAGTTGAAGGACTTTTGTTAGGCTTTGGTAAAACTACTGAAAATAATTTAATTATATAGGAAATACTCGTATCTGTTAAATCTAGTTTTGATTTCAATGCCGCAACACACAAAATAAATTCACGCACAGTCATCGAAGCTTTCGTATACAGCTCTTCTTCCAACGGAGAAGTATCATTCTCGTCTTCCGTATTGTCCAATGTCCAACTTATATTTTCGTCGCTGTCTACTTCAATATCAACTTCAGAAGAATCATCGTTACCTTCGTAGGATTCTATATAAAATTAATTACCGTTAATTTTTCGAAAACGCACTGTCGCGTATAATCGCTAGACTTTCTCCACCTATAATGCTTGTAATGGATCGACAGCCGATTAAGTTGCTGCGAAAAGCTGCAATCGTACGGAACTGTCATCGGAAAGCCTATAAGTGCTTGTCCGCGATAAAAAAAATAATGAATAAATTTAATACTAAACCTGATTTAGCGTAATCTACGCAAGAAATAATATTTTCTTGTTCTGTTGCATCACACTGCACAAGGTTATTGTTGCTGATAAATTCAACACCAACAGATGCCAGCTGAGCATTTTCTCCTTTGCCCTCTAACGATTCATCACCTATTAGATGCGTTGAATTTTTATTAAATATTCTTCTTGATCGTTTTTTAAATTCAAGGCTGCATGCATCAAACGATGATCGCTTCGACATCTTTGTTATTAAATACAATGTTGTACAGAGTAAGTTATTTACTGCATTGTTTTGTTTAATTTTCATTTGACGACGATATCTTGCTGTGACATAATTTTGGTTAGTCGGTCGATGTCTTTAAAAAAAATGTATGTAAAAGTGTTTTGGCTTGACAGCAAAACTGTCAGCATAGTGGAGGAAAAAAAGTTATTCCCTAATGCAGAAGAAGGCGAAGAAACTTTAGTAAAGTACCACAATGATATAAAATACAAGGCTAATATCATCAAAAAAAGCTGTAAGTACATTAATTTTTACGCGCAATATGTGTATTATTTGTTATATATTATAATTTACAAAACTTTGATTTTATAGACGATAAACAATTTTTGGAAAAAGTAAGCGTTGATAAGGAAGGTAACGTAATGTGTGCCACTAAGGGTAAAAAGCTAAAATCAGCAACGTCTAAAAAATTAATGTTAGAAGATAAAGTTAAAAAAAGGAAAAAAGTGAAAGAAGCTGTTGCCCAACAAATGTATAGAAAAATAGCAAAAAGTCCTGCGGTTTTTTCTGATGATAGTGACGAGGATATTGCGTCGGCTATAGAAGCAAACAGCGACAGCTTTGAAAGTGATGACTCGAATATTAGCGATAAATTTATAAAAAAATCAAAATTCTCTGACAGAGAAATTCGACAAGAGCAAGGAAAAAATAATGAGGTTTTATGAATTTTATTTACTCGTACGTATAGCAATTCATATATAATTCTAATACTAATTATCTATTCTACAGCATAATTATCAAGAGAGTCGGAACAAGAAAAGTAAGGAAGTTAAAGATCATGAACAACGAAGTCAACGCAGAACCAATGAACAAGGACAGCTATTACAGTTTGAGAGGGATGAGCTTGAAGAACAAAATAGCGAAGTAGAGCAACAACGAGAACGAGAAAGAGAGACGCAACGTGAATGCGAGAAAGAACAACAAACTGGACGAGCAGGCAGTAGGCTTGAGCGAATAAGAGAGCTTGAACAAGAGCTTGAACGAGAACGACAAGCTGAACGAGAATGCAATAGGATTGCAATTAATGCGGTTATACAAATTTTATTTACACAATTTTCTCTTTCTCTCTCTTAATTTTTCGCGCACACACGCAGCTGATATTCTATTTCTGCAACCCTACAGTTATATAACACTTTAAAAAATTATTATACAAAATTTATATTTTACAGTATCAAAATCAAGAACCGGATAGAAATTGCCAGGTTGAAGAGCAAGCATTGCAACGAGAAAGAAATCGGCAAAGAAATTTTAATGTCCAAGGAGACGAAAGAAATGAGGTAATGATGACCTAATTATCATTCATATTCCCATAAAAAATCAATGCCTAAAGTATCTTTTTTTGCAGGAACAAGATGATCCCCTTGTGATTTGTCGTAGAGCAGGCAACGGGTATGTACAGCTTTACAGCGTTTATAACGTTTGGATCGACAAAGCCAATCTTACCTTTATGCAGCGTTGGATAGATTGTCCGAAGGAGTTAACGAGAAGATTATTAATTAACCTCGTTGGCAAAGAAAATTTAAAAAACATGTGTGCACGAGGGCGATCAAAAAATCGTAGAGCGATTCCGGATGATATATTTAAAGCAGTTGAATGTAAATCTTAATTCTTTATATGTATATTTCTTTTATTTTCATATTTTCATATCTTAATACTATATTTATGTTGCAGATTATGTGAATAAAAAATGTTCTTCGAGGTTAAAACCTGTCGAGTTCACAAACGTCGTTAATATGATGTGTGCTACTTTAAGGAATCCTCGACGATGACTTAGAGATGCTCTTTAGGATATTCCTATAGTTATTTAAAACTGTTGTTTACTTGTAATTGTTGAAAGAATCATCTTAATTAAATTAAAAAATACTATTAATTAAAATTATATATTTAGTACGTTTGCTAATAAAATAAAATATTCAATATTATTTAACTGTGATGTAAATTACTTTATAAAATTAAGTAACTCAATTGAAATTATAAAAGTACATTGTTCAATTGCACATATATATTAAGTATTTGACAACTATGTTTGGCTATATATTATAGACGCCACATACTAGCAATATATTATTAATGTATTGCCGAAATATGTATCATCCATATATTGCATATACATTTGCCATAGATCATTAATTTTCAAATATGTATGCAATATATGGGATCTTGTACATGTGCATATATATGGCCCATATATAGGAAGAAGCTTCACCCATATATTGACTAAGTATATTGCAAATATACTGCATATATATTTACCACAGTCATTTTTTTCACGCGGGTTTCTTTGAAATTTTTTTTATTGTTTTGTTATAACATTAAAATAAATAATAATTTTTCAAATTTATTATGTTTGACAAAATGTCAATTTTCTTTTTTTACAAAAAAAATTAGGCATAACATTTTTTTTTATTTATTAATGTTTAATCTTCTTAAATAGAGTCCAAATAATGTAGTGATTGTGTATTTAGTATTTATTTCAATAATTATAAAAAAACTATGATTTTTGAAAATTGAATGTAGCATATTTGTTACAATGGGCCTTTAAGGTATAAAATTAAGAAAACTATTTTTGTTATTAAGCGACACGTTGTGAATTTCTTGGAACTAAATTATAGCTTTTTTATATATTAAATTATTTATTGTTTATTATATTGTTAAAAGTAGTGTAAAATTAGAAATTTATTAATTTAATTATATTACTATTGTGATTTTGTGTTATTTTTCTACACTTATAAATTAATATTTATATACTCTATTGTAACATGTTTTTATAACAGAAATATAGATTTTGTATGATTAAATTTACATAAACATTGTTTTCATACATTTATACCCTAAACGCCCAATGTAGCAAATTTGCTACATATGAAAAAATGCTTTGTGTCGTAAAAAAAAAAAAAAATTATAGGTTCAAGAAGTCTCATAGACAATTATTATCAATAATATTCAGGAAAAAAATTATTTTTTTAACGCCAACAGGGCTTCGGTCTTAAAGGGTTAAATGTAAAAATATTGAAATACAAGCACAAAATAAGTCGAAAACGACAAGTATTGTAATGAAAGGTTAAGTATAAAATACAATACTTAACAAATCATATTATTCAATTATTTCTATGATAAGTTCATTTCAATTAAATAATTCTATATTTCTGTTCATTAAATATTGAATTAATGTACTCCAGCTCCAATTGATTTAGGAAAGTTTTTTTATACTAAAAAATTATATATACAGACCTGATTAAATATCTAATCATTTACATGAGATATTTTATAGATTTCAATTGACATTTAATTCGTTGAAGACCATACCTATTGAATAGTAGAAAAATAATTCTTAAGTTGATTAAATATTTCTCAATTTCCATACAATATTTAATTGCACGAAACTAATATTAGATTCGATCAGTGCAATACTTATTGCGAGCTATCAATTGGTCTTTGAGTTTAAACATATATTTAATATGTTTAATGCAATGTTTTTCTTAAACAAGTCAATTTTCTTGTTAATTCAATAATATATATATTTTGTTTTATTAAATATGGTTTATTTAACTTCATTAAATATATTATTGGGACATTATGATTAAATATTTAATAAAATCTATTACAATTTTCTGAAAACTATTAAATTTTTTTGTCAGTGTATATTTAAAAAAATTAATTAAAAGATAAAAGAAATGCTCATGTCCTACCCGTGTAGGAATTTCACAAGGAATCTTATTGGATTCTGATAGGGAGTCCTGTGATTTTCGCATAATTTTCCTGTGATTTTCAATTTCTATATTTAATTAATTAATACACTGCTATTTATTATAATGTTGTTTATTTCATTACCTAAATTAATTTTAACGCACATTGCATTAAATTCCAAGTGTATACAAATACAGGAAATTTCCCGTGTAAAAATTTACTTGCGTTCGCCTAGGTTTAAGCTAGACTCTGACTAGATTTACATAACTAATCCCTATGTATGAAAAACTAAGGTGAGTTACCAACCTAGAATCAAAACAAAACTGAGACTCGTCGAACGCGAATTTTTCTGTTGCGATTCTAACCTAACGATCCAAGCGTTTACTCAGCTGACGATTGGAGCGTTGTTTACTAGGATTTCCTTATTGAAATCTCATTAGTTTGTATAAGGTTGATACTGATTAGAAAAGTGTATGTGATTCCGATAAAAAATACTTTGCTAAAGCGTGCTTTCATTCATATTTCATCACGAGAGGTAACTGGCACCGTCGATTTCTTAGAATTACCGCATTTTACAATCTTTGTATGCAGCACGAGAAGTGAATAGCATAGATTATTGTTAATCTTAGTGAAGATTATTTTTCATCATATCCTGGCTTATTCAAATTTTGCAAGTAAGTTTAATTATTCTTATGAGTAGTGAATGTACCATAAATATGAATGGTAATATTACATTTTATTACAAGCAGTTTCTGTGTAAAGATTTTTAGGTTAGGTTCTTAGATTTTAAATTCAAAAAATTAAGATTTCTTAATATATATTCTTATTTAAAGGTTAGATTTTGTAAAAAAAAATTATTTTGTATGTATTTATTTTATTAGGTATGGCAAGCAAGAAAAAATATACGTATCAAATATGTGAGTTTATTGATCAGAATGAAGAAGGCGAGACAGATTTTGAGGTAGTGCCAAGTTCCTGGATTAGCTATGATAACGTAAAGAAAGTTATCATGACTGCTTACCCTGCGCCACCATATAATAGCAAAACTAAGAGCCTCATACAATCTAGAGTTAAATCTAACCTGGGACCAATATCGTCATGGCCAAAATCGCCAAGCAACCTTAGAGGAGGAGCTGGTAACCAAATATATCACTGCTAAATTAAATAATATATTTTAATAATTGTAATATAAACATATATTTTTTGTGTGTATTTTAAAGATTCATATGACCAAGCTGTTAAAAGTATGTTGAAGACGAAAGAAGAGGCATATGCATATACTACTGATATTGATGGAGAGACCCAGGCTGCTGAACAAACAAATATATTTAAAAACGAACATTTGAAGTCTATTATGGATATATCAAATTCAAATGATGATTCCCATTCTGATTTTTCCTTAGAAAGCTCTTCGAGTACAACTTCACTTGAACAGGAGCCACGGACAAAGACAGGTAAAAGTATTTTGATTCATTTTACTTCTATTCTGCTTATATTTAGTCCTTTCATTGGAATACTTTATTAGAAAAACAAAAGCCAAAGAGGAAAAGTGCGTCAAATAAGTTATTGGGAAAAACATGAACTTTGTTACGTGCGTAGCGCGTAACCATATGCTTAAGCATAAGGTCGCACCCCGCACGCAATTGTATTTAATTTGTTTTCCGCGGCAAATACGGATATGTATGGAGTTTATATATCAGAACAAGCATATGATGCTGCACTGAGCAGCATTATAAGTAATGCCAAGGACTGGGGAGGCCGAAAAAAAACGCAAAGAGAACCCGTAAATTAAACACAGTTTTAAGTATATTTAATTTACTATGTAAATGGAAAATAATTATTAACATAATAAATATTATAAATGAAATTCTATGAAAAGTATTTTTTATTTTAAAAGCAAATCACTACATTTGATATAGCAAATAAAAATACTATTTATTAGTAGTAGCAAAGTTAAAAATAAATAGTATTTTTATTTGCAATATTAAATATATTAATTCTATTTTTATATTTAATAATAATATTATTAATAGGAATCTGGATAGAAAACCCTTCTAAATGCTGATTAGGAAAACTGATCAGTATCCTAGATAAAAATGGGACATTACCCTACGAGTGGCACACCAGAAACACACGTTAGGATCCGATTAGCTTTAGGGAAAACTAGCCCGTTTCCAGTTAGAATCCAGGCTGAATTTTTACATTACAATTTGTACATAATTATCCGATTTTAATTTGAACCTTCCGCGCACAAGTCTTAACTCCTAGACCATGTATATATTCAATGAAGAATTTTCATACTACAATATTGATTTTATGTAGAATTTAAATTATATTTTAATTCTCCTATAATTTATTTTAAATTGATAATAATACAAATACAAATAATATATTAAAGATCGGCATCCCCATTAAATGAAAAAACTTTTCTTTCGATGAGATTCGAACCTGCGACCTTCCGATTGAGAGTCCAACACCTAGTCCACTTGACCACGAGTCCTTGTTTTTATATTACATTTATTTGACACTTAAGATGAATGAACCCCAATTCGCAAACGCCGCCGTAGTGAGTATTATATGAGAAAAAACTGTTATTATTAAACAATAATTACACTGAAAAAAAATAGGGGAAATTTTACAAAAAAATAGAGGAATTTTTACAATAATTCATATTACCTGAGGACAGACTTCAGAAATAGCAAATTTTATAATGTACGGTTTGTAAATTTTTCAATCCTCCAATTGTAAATTTTACATGAAATGTTTGCAAATTTTACTATATTTTTTTGTAAATTATACTATATTTATTTGCAAATTTTACTATAATTTTTTGTAAATTTTACTACATTTATTTGCAAATTTTATAATTTTATTTCGTAAATATAATTTAAATAAATATAGAAGAAAAATATTTTATAGGAAACACCGACCTAACCTTTTGGTTAGAATAAACGTTTGGATTTTTTTTAATTCATCGCTTATATGCATTATTGAAATCGAGATACAAGTGAACGCTTACTTAAATTTAGAAAGACCTACCCGCGTAGAAATGATTCCTATGGAAAATATGTTGGCAATATATTGGTAGGTTCTAGTACCAATATATTGATAATACAATGGCCAATATGTTGGATTTATAGTGGCAAACGACCATATCCAATATATTACCAACATAGTACCAATATACATGTTTTAAATTGTACGTGTTAGCGATATATTGCTAATATATCAACAATATGATAAAAAAATAAGAAAAAAATTTCATAAAAGAAAAAATTTTTACTTCTGTCTGGATTCGAACCCACGCACTTCTGCTTTCTAGGCTAACGTTTAGCCGACTGAGCTATTTGATTATTTTTCTTAAATAGTTAGATTCAGGTTAAAACATTAGAATTATTAGACCTAACCTTCCAAATTTCGTTATATTTGGAATTTAGTCATTTGACAAAAACAATTAAATAGCTCAGTTGTCTAAACGTTAGCCTAGCAAGCAGAAGTTCGTGGGTTCGAATCCAGATAAAAGTAAACATTTTTTCTTTATAAAATTTTCTTTTTTTTTAAATTTTCGATTATATTGTTAATATATTAGAGATATATCGCTAATAGAACGTATCATTTAAAACATATATATTTGTACTATGTTGGTAATATATTGGATATT
The DNA here is from genome assembly GCA_018906775.1 of Sycophila sp. Sp_5. Lineage (NCBI taxonomy): Eukaryota > Metazoa > Arthropoda > Insecta > Hymenoptera > Eurytomidae > Sycophila > Sycophila sp. Sp_5. The sequence continues at coordinate 99,994 of JACCID010000166.1, read as the reverse complement.
GTCGTTTGCCACTATAAATCCAACATATTGGAGATTGTATTATTAATATATTGGTACTAGAACCTACCAATATATTGCCAACATATTTGCCATAGGTATCATTTCTACGCGGGTACTTAATTTGTTAACGCTAAAGTATTATTCGCAATGATCGCACCTAATTAACATTATACATGGTAATCGCATTTTATGAAAGAGATACATCAAAACGCTCTTATATACTAACTGCTGTCAATCCTAACCACTTGCGAGTAAGAAAAACGGTGCGACATCTATACAAAAATTAATTAAATATTTCATTTTGATTTTCGCCGACCGATCAATGGCTAGCTCGAAGAAGAAACGAGAAGTCTCACGCTCACTGTGGGTTAGCCGGTCGCGCTTGCGCCGTAGCGCGAACAATAAATTTTACAATGTAATTTTGTAAAATATCCCAAGGTTTTAATAAATATTCCAAGAAATCATTATAAGTTGTATACTTCTTGTATATTTATCGATTAGTTACAAGAAATTATAGTAAAAATTAATAATAAAAATGCAAAATTTGTACATTTTACTGGAATTTTCTTTAACAAAAATTGGAATTTCTACATCAGCAAATAAAATAAATTGTAATAAAAAAATATTGTGCACAGTCGTCGTATACCAGTGCACATGCGGATAACCTATGAGATCCGAGTCAGATGACTGTAGCGCCAGTGTTTTCACACTAGGGAATCCTGGCGAGATCCGTATCCGCAATACGCGCCTGCGCAGACGTTCAAGCAATTCGCGGAGTCCTCATCGGATCCACATTAGATTCATATGCGATTTCCTCATTTAGGGATAAAATACGGAAATCTTATCGGATCTGTACCTAAAGATAAAATTTAGAAAAAAATAATTCCTTAGTGATGTAGTTTTTGAAAAGAAAAATCAAAATTTATTCTTAGAAAATTTATTCTACACATTAGCAACAAAATTAATTAAATTAAATTAATAAAACAAATGTTATTCTAGAACATAAGCACCACGCAGAGAAAGCCTAAAAATATGAGGAAAAAAGTTATGCTTAGTAAGATGCAAAAAAACGACAACATATATAGCTCTATTTGATCTATTACGCACTGAAAAAAAATTTTCTTGATTTAACTAAATATATTTAGTTGATTGGTATTTAGTTGATTTAACTGAATATTTAGTTAATTAAACTAAATGTTTAGTTCAATCAACAAAATGTTTTATTAAATCAATTGATTGATTTTGTCACGTAATATTTAATTGAATCAACAAAATCTTTAGTCAATGCGAAAAAATAGAAAACAGATTTGTTGATCCAACAAACCGATTTAGCCACTACAACTAAATACATTTAGTCGAAGTAACTAAATATGGTTAATAAAATATTTTGCTAAAATAACAAAATATTATGTTATTCTAACTAAAGATTTTGTTGAAATTGCTATATTTAAATAATAAATAAACCATTTAATTAATCCAACAAAATATTTTGTAGATTCAAATAAATATTGAGTAATTGGACCAACAAGTAAATAGTTTAGTTCACTTCAATTAAAGCTTTTGTTGGTTCGACTGAATAGTTAGTTCACCCCTGGTGGAAATCCAAATAATATAAATGGTTGGAAAACTAAGAACTAAGTATGAAAAATATATAAAGATGTTTACATTTTTAATGCTCAAAAAGTACTGAAGTCTTGGCTAGGTTTAATAGGGAAATATTTGAATAAATTTAGTCCCCTTTTAATACACGGAGAGAAAAGTTTAAGTAAAAAATACAAAAATTTTAATAAAAATTACTATACTTTTTAGAAGTCCGAGGACAGACTTGAATTCTAGTAAAAATTACTTTACAGTATAGTAATTTTTAAATACAATAAAAATTAACATATATTTTACGAAAATTTACAATACAACATAGTAATTTTTACTATACCTTTTATTTAATCCTTCTGGTCTTTTCAAACTTGGAACCTACGAAGATTTTATGATTTTGACATCTTGTACTTATTTATTGTATATTATATACTTTACGATTGGAAATTTGCTCGCTTACAAATATAATTTTAGCCTGCCTACACCTACACTAACTGATTATTTATCGACGCGTGAGAATAATATTTTACGCAACATATTAACGCAAGTTCACAGTGTTGAAGATTATTCAAATCGTCTTTATATACTAACTGAACAGATGTCTGTCCACTTGCGAGTTGTACAGCGGGGATAGACGCCATCTAGTTCTGTCTTATACGATTGAATGGCACTAAATTTAAAAATGTAACCTAAAAACATTACAGTGAAAAGAAAGCGTAGTCGCGACCATTGTAAACTCGCCGCAGATCGGAGGTGCAGGTCACGTGACATACCGCGACATCTGTATTTTCGATACAGAGTTACTTAATTTTTACTATTCTGTATTGTAAGACTTGTGAAGACATATAATAATATTTCTAAGCTTTAAATTTTACTATACTGTATAGCAAAATTTTAATATAAATTGTAGAAAAAATTACAATAAATTCGTTTAAAATTTCCAAGATCGTATATCGTTTATTATATCTATAATTTTTACTATGCAATCTAGTAATTTTTACAGCATTTTTAGTATTCTTTAATATTGTCTGTGTTAAAACTTTCAAAATATGTAGCAATTATCATTATAATTCGAGTCTGTCCCGCGCCTACTATGGAGTATAGTAATTTTTCCTCGAACGTTTCTCTCCGTGTAGCTACAAAATAGTTAATAAATAGTAATTGTAAACGAAGAAGATTTTCAACAATACTATTGATTTAATATCTAGAATGAAGCCAGTAAAAATGTTTAAATCATGTAAGTTTATTACAGAAATCGACAGTTCCTAGGTATTAAATATCTTTTTCGACATAGGTGTTCGCACGTATATTTAAAACCGTGATGCGACGCGCGCTAACCTATAAATTACAAGATCCAAATCGCACGTGCTCCAAAATTTTTACTTTGAAATATAAAGTGTTAGTTAAAAAAAATGTATAAAAGTAAGAGTACTTTAAGGGTTCGTAAGCATTGTCAAAAAAAATGTTAAAAATGCACAGTGATAATTTTTATAGTTCAAGTGAAAATGAAAACGTGTCAAGTGTTAGTATATCTGTAAATGAAATTGAAAAAACATTTGATATTGAAAATATACTTAGTGACATATATACTTAAAATATACTTAGTGACAACAACCCGTGTAAAAAAAGTCTGGCAATAGTCTGGCCATTGAAAGTCTTGGAAAAGTCTGGCTATGGAGACTATCCCAGACTTTAAAATTTCATTAAAGCTAGACATTTTCCTGTACCTTTTTTCTCTTGATTCTGCCTGCATAAAAAAAAATGTCATAAAAGAAAAAATTTTTACTTCTATCTGGATTTGAATCCACGCACTTCTGCTTTCTAGGCTAACGTTTAGCTAACTGAGCTATTTAATTGTTTTTATTAAATAATTAGATTAAGGTTAAAACATTAGAATTATTAGACCTAACCTTCCAAATTTCGTTATATTTGGAATTTAGTAACTTAATATAAATGTGTGAATATATGTATCAATGTGTACGTATGCGAAATGTATAAATAAATGTAAATCAGCGAAATAAAAAAAAACATAAGTTAGGTTAAATAGCAATGTAGCATCGTCGCCGTCTAAAGCAGGCGTCAGAAGCAAATTAGAATAGAATTTTTTTTATGAGTTGAATCAATAAAATATTTTGTTGAAACAACTAAATATTTAATTAAAACAACAAAATATTTAATTAAAACAACAAACTGTTTATTTAAAAGAACAAATTGTTTAATTGAGCTATTTATTTTAATCTTAATTGAATAATTTAGTTAAATTTTAATATAACAAAAATTTAGTTAAATTTTTCCAACAAAATTATTTAGTCAGATCCTCCTTACTAAACATTTTATTAAAATGACTAATTCTATTTAGTTGACTCAACAAAATGTTAAGTTATTTCGACAAAATGTTTTGTTAAACTGATTCTAGGGATTTTTTCATTTAACAAGATATTTAGTTAATGCAACTATAAATAATTTAGTCCAATCCTCCTTATTAAATATTTTATTGATTCGACAAAATATTTTGTTAATTCAGATTTAGGGATTTTTAGATCAACTAAATATTCAGTAAATACAATAAAATATTTCGTTGATTTAACTAACTAATTAGATAAATTAATTAAATATTTAGTCAATTTAATTAAATATTTAGTTAATTAAACTAAATATATTTGTTTATTCAACTAAATGTTTGATAAGGAGGATTTATCTAAATTATTTTGTTGGTTCAACAAAATTTTTGTTGGATTTACCAAATTTTTTTTTCAGTGTGCGATCTCGACTCCGAGCTCACATAGCGGATAATTACGAAACAATATTCATTTACAAACATTTAATAAGCTCATAGTGAACGATTTACTCGTTTTCAATTTTTTCTTTTCACAAAGTTGCAAGTCATATTTTTCTTATTAATTACACATTAAATGTGAGATTCTGATTTAAAACGACTTTTCATCGTGGAGTTAAAAATAGTTTCTACTTTTCGTCCATTTCTATTTCTCCGGCTATGAAATTGCCATTAAATGCTTTAAATTTCTAGCAGGGTAATTACATTTTTATTAAAATTCACTTTACGCTTCGATCACGGCGATAAATAATATAACGCATAAATGCTTGCGTCACTACAAGAAATGAATATTTCTCACATGATACAAAGATATTTCAGATCGAGACATAATCTTATCAATTGTTTATTTAACACTAGGTTTTTATTATCAAATGACATTAAATTGAGCATTCGCGAAAAAAATTAATGTAATATGTAATGATTAAAATGTTTTTCACACTCCGAAAATGAAAAGAGCGAAAGATTTTACGCGAAAAAAAGGTTAATTTATTTAACGGTACAAACGACTTTTTGCACGTATAACTGCATGTATACGGAGAGAAATTTCCAAAAATATTATTGTTAAAATAATGGTAACACCGCACTTTTTTATATTTATCTATATTTTTTATTAAAGTCAAACTAAATAGTTACTAGTATTTTTTAAAAAAATCATCTTAGACAGAGAAAGCCTTACCGTTTCCTACAGGTAATTTTACATTAAAACTATATTTACATATAATAGACATAAAAATTAAGCAAATAACATGAATTTTCATAATTTAATAATAAATTTTACCCTTTAAGCATGTGTTTCAGTATGAGCTTGCGTGCGCCAAACAAAAATGGCTTTGAGAATGCCCAGTAGAATTCGTTTTCAATTAAATGAATCCTATAACAGTTTATTGTAGTGCATCTCAAATATGAAAAGCGAAGCGTAATTTTAAATCTAAGTATTTACAATAATTTTGAGATTAGAATAAAACATTCATTTTTACAGAATTGAAAATAAATTTTACTGCTGTACTAGGGTAAAATTTATCGCAGTTTCTGTAATAATTGTGACTATTAATAACTTATGAATACCACTGCCTTATTTTAATTGTGTTACTGTAATTTTTACAAGAATTTTAACTTTAATGTTTATTTGAAATTTCTCTCCGTGTATCACTATCTGCGTTCCCTGGCTTTGAATTCACATTTTCCGTTTCGGACGTTGGAATCATCGGAGATTCATCTGCAAATAGGAAAACTGAATCCCGAGTGAGAAAGAACGTCGATTGTGTGTCTGGCGAGCTTCCCTAAATGCTCAAGCAGTCGTGCGACGGCCGACCACATGGTGGGCAAGTCGCAGTGGTTTTCCCGCAGCACTTGTAAAACGACGATCAGCGACGAACGAGCGCGACTACGCCAGCGATCGCGTCGCTGCTGAAAATGCCTCGGGAGCCTCAATATCTTGCTCGGCAACACTCCCGTATTCAAGCGCAGACTCCGTCTCCCTCCCCTCCACTTGGGCACGTTCTATTCCGTGATGGCGCGGCGCTCGGACCTCCACCAATGGCGGATCGGCGCGAGTTCTCCCCACCCGAGCGCCGGCCGCTATAGGCCGATTCCCAACTCCGATGTGCGAGGCCAACTCCGAATCCAGTCACCGACGCGGCCGATTGGCGAAGGCGGGCCAATGCTCTGGTCGGCGTCAGACCCCGCCCTCCCTGGCGCTGTACCTTAGCTCTTCCCCCACTGGAGCCACCCTCCAACGGGCTGCTCGCTACTCGAGTAGGGGTGCCGACGGGCACGTGGTGGGGGCTTGGCCGCTTCGCGTCGCACTTTCGAGTGGGTCTAAGCGGCCGTGAGAGGGCCTCTCCAGGAGAGCCCCAACAGTACTCTCCATTCATTCATCCATACAGGCAGAGTATCCAGCGAGCGGTCGCGCTTCGCCGAGAGCTGAGAGGTGAAAGAGCTGGAGCCGAGCGACAGCCCGGCCACCGCGGAGAGGAGAGAGAGTGCGAGGCCCCGCGCCCGCCGGAAGAGAAAACAACCCTTCGGCCTTTCTCCGGCTGCTCTCCAGCGGCTCTGGATCCTCTCGAGCAAGAGAGAGAGAGAGAGAGAGCGAGTGAGAGCCTCGACGAGAGTCGCGCTCTACAGGCGGCAGTGGCGCGCTCCCGCCCGGCACATCTCTACCGGTCCTCGAGGCACTTGTCCGCGCGACTTCTCCGAAGAGCGGCCGAGCGGCCAAGGAACCGATGCGCGTCGGCAGTCGGTCGCGGGACTCGAGCGTCGGCCGCCGGCCGGCCCCGGCCGGCCACTAGCCCCGTAAACGCGCCGGTTATTATGTGCGCTCGTTTCGAGTAGTGCCTGCTCGTCGATACAGCGAGAACAGTGCGCGGGGGATGCCGCGCGGCCCCAAGTAAACCAAGCCGGACGTCAAAATTCTTTGCGGTTCGTATCTGCGATACTTCGACGGCAGGAGCGTCGAGGTCCTCGCCGAGATGAGCGGCGGCGGCAGCCAGCCGGGGGGCGGCGGCGCTAGCAACCAGAACAGCGCGAGCACCGCCGCCGGCGGCTATCACCAGCATCAGCATCAGCAGCAGCAACAGCAGCAGCAACAGCAGCAACAGCAGCAGACGGAGCTGGAGCAGGCGGGTCTGCTGCCGGAGCTGAACGGCGTCGACCTGGCGATGAGCCTGTCGCCCAAGCACCAGCACTCCGCGCACGTGCAGGGCGGCGCCGGCGGGGCTCACACTACGCCCTTCAGCGTCACGGACATCCTCTCGCCCATGGAGGAATCCTACCGGAAGCTCGAGCTGGCGATCGTGGCCCACGGGCAGGGCTCACCGTACCCGAACGCCTGCGCGGCGGGCCGCGGGGTGGCTGCTGGCGGCGGCAATACGGGCAGCTCGAGCGCGAGCAGCGGAAGCCCGCCGCTGCACGGAGGCTCGACCCCGGGTGTCAGCACGCCCGGACCCATCGGCGGGGCCAACAACGGGGCGCTGGGCGCCGGCGTCGTGGGCTCTGCGGCGGGTAGCTTGGGTGCCATGGGCAACCCTTACGCGACGATGCAGCTGACGCCTCAGTACCAGTACTGTGCCGCGGAGCTGTCGCCGTATCACCACGGAGCACCGGGCGTGGGTGGCAGTGCCGGTGGTGGCGATCCCATGAGATCGCACGCCGTTTCATCGCACCATCATCCGTGGTACGCACCCGCTCCACCCGCCACGAATGACCCCAGATTTGCAAGTGAGTATTGCTTTTCCTGCAAGTTGGGCAGTGTCGTTATGTTGCATAAGGATCTTTTCCCGTAACCAAATATCCCGCAGGAAATTCTGCTCGTTTCCTGCAGAATAGTCCTGCAAGTATATCCTACAAGAAATGATCCTACGGGAAGAACTGTGAATTACCTGCAGGACAGCAGAATTTCCCGCAGGATACCCGCGGGATATTTTGGTGAGGACTTGTGCACGCTAAATGAACTGGAGTGAAAGAGAGTCGACATGAACTCTATTGCAGTCATATTTGCACTCTAATTTTATAGTGAAAATCTATCTCAGATGGAGTGAAATAGTCATTTTTTGACTCTTAAATAGAGTAAAAAGTATATGGACATAACGTGCAATATGTTCTACTCTATCTTAGAGTGAATTCCCGTGTAGAAATTGGATAAAAAAATCTTCCAGGATTCGGACTAGGATTCCCTACTTACCCAACATTTCCCTGGTTTGTTCCATAAGGCACATATATAAGAAGCGGACGAAATCCGACCTGGATCCAACAAGTTTTCCATACTGTTTCCCTGATACCTGCCAAATCCCTGCCTTTTTCTACACGGGTTTTACTCTACTTTAGAGTGAAAATAAATCATTCTTATTCATGTGTGTCTTTAGCGTGCAGAGTTGCTCGGCAAGCTTGGTTTGAGTTTTTATCAGGGATAATACTAATGCACCATTTGGAAAAGCCACTTCTTGGTTTCGTAGCTACTTCAATTAGACGAATTTCTAGCAGAGATGCTGACTTCTTTTATAAGGTGTATAGAAAACGGACAAACCCTGGATCCAAATTACAGTTTTCCCTATTTTTTCTGATAACTATAAAATCCCTGCCTTTTTCTACACGGGATGCAATTTGAATACATATTTCGAATAGTACTGATTGATTTCGTATCGTCACCTTTGATGAAGAAAATTACATTTAAAAAAAGACGTATTTTAGTTTAAAATTTTTTTAACATTGGAGAAAAGAAAATTCTCCCAGAACGTGATAAACTTGTAACCTTGATATGATACCTTAAATTTATCGAGTTTTGAAGAACTTATTTCACTTAATGCTGGAAAAAGGCACATTTCAGTTAGTTTAACAATAATGTCATACTACTTTTGTGTTATCTTCTTTCAAGTTTTCTCAGAGCACTCAAACGAATTTAGCCGAGTCACCTTTAATGATCGAATCTCGTTTACTGTGGCTTGAATGCGCGTGTTGATCGGTTTCTAAGAATTTAAGCCATGTAAAGAAGAATTTTTAACAAGTGCTCGAGTTGGTCAGAGCGAAGGTAGCCAAATAGCTGTGTCTGATTTGGTGGCATGTTAGGGATCAGGTCGGATTGCATTGCAAGGGAGCGTCGCAAATTCGTTGAATTCCTGAGCGGTACATCCTACACCCTTGGGATTCGGCGTTCTTGTGGTCGCGCGAACTTCTCAAAAACATCTCAACGTATTTGTTTCTGTAACAAGTTTATTTAATTTAGTTAATAGTTATTTCAAAATAAATTTTAACCAATTCAATCTTATTAAAAAAAGAAGTACTTTTTACTGTTTCGTAAAAGTAAAATCTGCTAGATTATAAGAAACAAGTAAAAACTGCATAAATTGCTACAGTAACAATAGCAGTTTATATAAAAAATAATTTCAACTTTACTTGACAAGTTAAAATTACTTTAAAGAATAGGCACCTGCGTAAAAATCGAAACAATGAGCAATGTATGGGCAATATATTGGATATAAATTTCTCAATACATAGATGAACGTTCGGCAAATCCACACTATCCAATATAATTCCGATACCTTGCCAATAGTTCATATTGTAATTATTTATTTTTACGTCGGCAATATATTGGCAAAGTTTATATATCGCTTGACCTTTAGCTAGACATTTTCCCGTACTTTTTTTCTCTTGATTATGACCGCATAAAAAAAATTTCATAAAAGAAAAAATTTTTACTTCTATCTGGATTCGAACCCACGCACTTCTGCTTTCTAGGCTAACGTTTAGCCAACTGAGCTATTTAATTGTTTTTATTAAGTGACTATAAATTCCAAATATAACGAAATTTGGAAGGTTAGGTCTAATAATTCTAATGTTTTAACCTGAATCTAACTATTTAACAAAAACAATCAAATAGCTCAGATGGCGAATCCAGATAGAAGTAAAAATTTTTTCTTTTATGAAATTTTTTTTTATGCGGGTATAATCAAGAGAAAAAAAGTACGGGAAAATGTCTACCTAAGGGTCAAGCGATATATAAACTTTGCCAACGTAAAAATAAATAATTACAATATGAACTATTGGCAAGGTATGGGAATTATATTGGATAGTGTGCATTTGCCGAACGTTCCTCGATGTATTGGGAAATTTATAATCAATGTTTCGCCAATGTATTGGCAATCGCATATCCAATATATTGTCCATACATTACCCATTGTTTCGACTTTTACGCGGGAAAAAATATCAAATCTTTTTTAAAAGAAAGTAGAAACTGCTAATTTCCAGAAGAGTATAAGATAATACATATTTTCTCAAGTTTAGATCTAATTTTAGATTTAATAGTTCTTTACAGCTGATTCTACTGAAAATTTGGAAAGTTAAATTAACTTTAAATTTCATAGTTAAATCTACTCGGTAAAAAGTACATTTTTTTTCTTCGGTATATGTACCATGTATTTACTTCACAAAGTACGTGAAATTCGAACTCTGAACTTAATTGATAACATAATCAAAATCTAACTGGTATACGTATTCTTCAATTTAATAAATTCATTTTAAAATTAAATAAATAATGTTATGTAGATTTCTTTACTAAGACTGTAAGAATCCATTTCTTTAAGCTTAATGTCATAGGGATTAACATTATTAAACAAGAATTAGGTAGTTTACTTGTAAAATTTCCAAGAGCTATACTTTAATTTATTAGCTTCACGTTAAATTGCAATATTGCAAATAGTTTTTTTCTCAGTTTATCTTTAAATTCCCGTCAGTGAATATAATAAATTTCAATGCGTGTGTTCACTATTCCACAAACTGATAAGTCTGCAACTAGAAATAGTGAAAATCATAGTAAGTTAATTTCAACTGCAAAAAGACCAGTAGAAAGTATACCGAACTAGTAAAAGTTAAATCAATTAGTAAACAAAAACTTTAAAATAAAATAATGTAATGAAGAATTTTCTTACTTCAAAAAATGTATTTCAATTAGTGTTAGCTATCTTTCAGTGACTCGGTAAATCGCTTTAGCATCAGCGAAAGGTTATAACATAGTTTTTAAGTGATAAATTGTTATAACCTTTGACTATAGACAGAATATAGGTAATACCGGAGAATACAAAATAAGTGATATATAGCAATATCTCATGCTTCTACATTTGGAGTTATGCATATGATCTGCTGCGCAAAATGCGCTTCTCATCCTGTTGTTAAGTGTATACGAAATTCGCTCGCAATGTACTGTGGATGAAGTATGCAGATTTGCCGTGAAAGAGCGAGTAGTCTAAAATCCGACGTGAGGATATATATATAACAGTATTGATCGCAATGGCAGTGGCATTGGAGCGCATCTCTGAAAAGAGCAGACATTTTTCGTCCGATACTTTTGGTGGATAAATCGAGAGTACCGCTGGTAGCCGCCTCGAAAGATAAATGAGCTCTAACGAGGTGTCACTCGCCCGTCGCTTACCCGCTGCTTGTCTCTTCAGCTCCTCCATTCGACTCCTACTCTCTAAATTCCATTCGGTCAACGCTCACTATTTTTCACTGAATATTCACTATTTTCGTTAGTAAGGATCTGTTCACTGTTTTAAAGTCAATATTCACACGGAGAAAAAATACTCATTTTTACTTAAGTGAAATTTACTCGAATGTTCAAACGTTTTACGTAAAATTTACAGAAAGTTCTACAAAGTAAAAATAGTTGTAAACATTTTAATTATTTAAAATTCCGTATTATAATTCTTTTAATTTCCTTATTTAAATATTGGTATTATCCTTGCAAGAATTTTCTTTTTAAATAGCGCACGGTTTGTTTTGCGTGTTTTAACTGCACTGAAAAGAATGTGTGTTTTTTAAATAGATTCCTATTTTTAACGAGATTCTCCTAAAAACTTATAGGAAATTCTTCTTCTAGAAGATTCTCTATTTTATATCAGTGTATTTTGTTGGTTAAAACGTATTAAATTCAATTTTTATAACTTATTACTTTTACAGCTAACTGTATAACAAAAAGTATTTTTTTTAATATAAACACAAACTACAATAAGAGAGTGCTTTTGCCATAATAAGTACGCAAGCTTTAAAATTAGTGACTACGGCTAAGTCGTATATGCATAGAGATAAAAAAAAGAAATCAGCGAACTCATAAAAAAATTTAATTTGCTGCTATACTGAAAAAAGCAAGTTCTACTTTTTATACAGTAGATTTAACTGTGGAATTGGAAGTTAATTTAACTTTCCGAATTTTCAGTAGAATCTGCTTTACAGAAACGCCAAATCTACTTTTCTAAAGAGTAATATTTGCTTTAAGAAATGTTAATTTTATTGATTTTGCAAATCATTTTTACATTTTCTTAGTCTAGCCGATGTAACTGTTACAAAATAGCAATAACTACTCTTATTTTTCAGTGTAGCTTTTTGGTGATAATGATTTTTAATCAGTAACAATCACGTGTGTATAATTTACTACGGAAAATTTATGAGCAAAATCCACACCCGAGTAATTAATGTTAATAACAATACTAGCCCAGGAATAATAACGACAGGATTAATATTAAAAAATAGTAAAAGATATGGCTAATTCGCCTTTATTCTGAATTGTGCTTCACCTTTATAAAAATTATACATTATTTTTGTAATATTTCGTATAGAACTTGAAATATTTCCTAATACTGCAGCAAAAATGATTTAAAGCTTGTAAATATTTTCTTAAAAACCTTTATGAAACTTGTTTCAAGCATCCCGCGTAAAAATCGAAACAATGGGCAATATATGGGCAATATATTGGATATTGCGATTGCCAATATATTGGCGAAACATTAGTTATAAATTTCCCAATATATCGAGGAACGTTCGGCAAATGGACAATATCCAATATAATTCCCATACCTTGCCAATAGTTCATATTGTAATTATTTATTTTTACGTTGGCAAAGTTTATATTTCGCTTGACCTTTAGCTAGACATTTTCCCGTACTTTTTTTCTCTTGATTATGCCCGCATAAAAAAAAAATTTCATAAAAGAAAAAATTTTTACTTCTGTCTAGCCGACTGAGCTATTTGATTGTTTTTATTAAATGACTATAAATTCCAAATATAACAAAATTTGGAAGGTTAGGTCTAATAATTCTAATGTTTTAACCTGAATCTAATTATTTAACAAAAACAATTAAATAGCTCAAATGGCGAATCCAGATAGAAGTAAAAATTTTTTCTTCTATGAATTTTTTTTTTTATGCGGGTATAATCAAGAGAAAAAAAGTACGGAAAAATGTCTAGCTAAAGGTCAAGCGATATATAAACTTTGCCAACGTAAAAATAAATAATTACAATATGAACTATTGGCAAGGTATGGGAATTATATTGGATATTGTCCATTTGCCGAACGTTCCTCGATATATTGGGAAATTTATAACCAATGTTTCGCCAATATATTGGCAATCGCAATATCCAATATATTGCCCATACATTGCACTTTGTTTCGATTTTTACGCGGGCATTTAACTAAAAATTAATGAATTCACAAGAATTTTACATTAAATTTAATAATTTTCACTAATCTGTAAAAAATTCTATTGGCATTAAAAGGACCACTTTAAGGAAAAACAAAGTTGTTTAGTTACTTTTTAATAAATACTTTTGTAATTTTTTCTTGTGGAAGAAGAATATTTTTTTAAGAATAAAAAAAAGTATAAATCAGTGTAGAGTATAATGTACTAATTTAGAGTAATTTAGTAAGTTGAAGTAAATATATTTACTGAAAATTAGAAAATGTTCTTTATTAGTGTAGAAAATAATAAATAATGAACGGTCTAAGACGGGGCCAAAAAATCGGGCAGCACGCATTGCGGAAAAAGCCCTTGTTCGACGCTCTTTGAGCCTTAATCTCGGCGGCGGCCGTCGGATCACGTTGACATTCTTTGCACTTGCAGCGGCAGCCCTCCATTTCTTGGGGTACACGCCGTCGGCTTTCAGTTTCAAAGTCAACAAGGAAGAATTTTCGCGTGTGGTTTTCTGCCGAGACTACTTCCCGCGCAGCCCAATGCAATTTTGCCTCTTGACAGCCTTGACAGTCACTCGCGTCAATCACCGTTACCAAGTGTCACATAGCAATCGCGATGCCGGAAACACTCATTTTTCCATCTTTCCTCAAACTTATTCCTTTGAGAGCTTCATCTATTTACGAAAAAAGGAAATGTGTATCGACAGCAAATATCACTTGCTTATGAAATTTTAACAACACTGACAAAAGTAATAGGATGACCCTGCTGGAAAATTAACCATCATTTATGTTGTTGTAATTAACGTCTGCCCAGATTTTTCGACTACCAACTATTTTGATAGACTGGCATGTTATGTTAAAATTATGTTTAGCAGCGAATTAAACGCAGACGAGCCAGATGCGCAGCTGTTTGCACGCTCTTTCTCTCTCCCTCTTATGTCTGCTTACAGCTCCTAAACGGTTATGTGACTATACTGAATCGTAGGTTACATTTCGATATTTTGGAGTAGCGTTGAAACATACTGTTTAATTTGTTATTTTAGATATATAAAAATAAAATGGTTCGTTCTCTAGAAGGAAACGTTACAAGTTAAAAAATATAAAGTATATAAACGCGCGGTTCCTATACCGTTATTACCTTTAATTGAATAATAGAATTTAGAACAGATTTTAACCAGCTAGCGTCACACCACAGCCTCCAAATATGTTCGAAATATGTTAAATAATCTGCCCGCTGAACAGAAGATTTAACATTTTCTGCCTAAAAGCTCCTTAATTTTCCGGCAGGGGAGCTTTGCAATACTACTTTTTAAAAAACTTACTTCAAACATTTATTGTAAACCCTACCCTATTATTTTTTCAGTGAATATTTTTAGAAAGAGTAACTGGATTTTTTTTAAATATTAAGTACGTAATCAGCAGTTGCATTAGAGCAATATAAAATTATTTACAATAACCAAGAAATAAAATCTAAAGTTTCTTTAGATAATTCTATTAGCGATATATTCTTTTCTTACTTAAAACAAAGTGTAATTCAAATCATACATTCACTTGAACTATATTGTTTTCGAATATATTTGATATTTTTAAAAAACGAAATGAATTCCCTATGAAAAATATATACGTAATTTTGATATGTAACAATGTGTTCGAATTAATGATGTAGTAAAATTCAAAAAGGTTTCTATTAGTGATGCAAAATAAATAATATTTTTTTTCTCAAAATTTTTAAAAAAAGTTTAAACTGTAAAAAAATTCAAGTAATGAACACATTTTTTTTAAGGAAAATGAGAAAAATAAAACCCTGATCAATTTTTGAAAGATTCGTCAACTACACTCCCCTTCACATGTTTTTGCCACACTTCGGCAAAAATCTGGAAAGAAAGAAAGTTTTATATTATTGCGAAAAATTATCGCAGCTTCAAAATTCCGACGGTATTCTTTTCTGTGAAGCAAAAGCTTTAGAAAAATACATTTATATTTGAAATAAAAATTAAATTTCCTCTTTTTATTAATATTTAAATACTAATAAAAAAGTCCAAAATTTTAACCCTCATAAAACTCCGTATAGTTTTTGAACCGATTATCGCATCTCAAAAATCTCAACAGTATTTGAAATTGTATGCTTTCAGCTTGAAAATGCGATGCCGTACAAATTTATACAATCATTTTTAACGGAGTTATCATCATACTAGTAAAAATTGATTGTTTTCTTCATTTACAAATATCTCAAAAAATAGTAACGATAGAAACAAATTCTGAAAAAGAAAAAGATGTCTTTTGAAGTGAAAAACATAAATTTAAAGTGAAATAAGGTTTCGGAAAAAAAATTTTTTTTTTAGTTTTTATGGATTCCAAAAAATCAAAAGTTATTATTCTGGGGAACGAATATTTTAATTACATTGAATAATCACAATAGAAACTATTTATTAATAAGCAACAATAGAGCAAAAATATGTAAAATTATTTTTGTAAATAATTAAACAAAAATATCAAGAATAGCATTTTTATATAATTTTACAAATTTTTGCTATTTTTGCTTATTTTTTCTTTTATAATTTTATTGAAAATTTGCTATATTTTGATTACATAACTCTTAAATTTTTTACTGATTTAAATCTATCTTTATGTTGCATTATAATATGAACAATAATTTAAGGCAGGATGTGTCGCTGTGAAGGAATAATTAAATTATAATAAATTTTTCATTTAAAATTCATTAAGATAATTCTATTTATTAATAATAATATTTCATCATAAAGTTTGTTGTCCAGTCAACTTATTAAAACAGTGATTGTTCAGTTTTGTGTATTGGATCGAAATCGGTTTAGGTGTTTCAATATTTCAAATAAATGAATATGTGCAATATGTCCTCTCCAAGTTACGATGTGAAAAATATTCCAGTGACAAAAGAAGACTAACGTTTTGTCTATTAATTAATTCACAACAAAATTTAATAATATACTTTTTAAATTTTTAAATTTCACATCCTAAAAATAGCTTTCTCAAACTTTAACAATTACTATTTTCTTAGCAGTTATTGCTATTTATAAAAATGGCTAGTTTTACGAGTTATTACTATCATCCTTTTCCTACCAAAAATAGCAATTTTTACTAAGTTTTTTTCTCTCCGCGTATATAGTAAAGATCAGCAGAGATACGCGAGCATTTTTTAAAATTAAATATACATTAATTTACACGGAGAAATATAGTTCAGTAAAAAGACGGTTTTGTAATGCACCCGCGTAGAAATGATTCCTATGGAAAATATGTTGGCAATATATTGGTAGGTTCTAGTACCAATATATTGATAATACAATGGCCAATATGTTGGATTTATAGTGGCAAACGACCATATCCAATATATTACCAACATAGTACCAATATACATGTTTTAAATTGAACGTGTTAGCGATATATTGCTAATATATCAACAATATGATAAAAAATTAAAAAAAATTTTATAAAAGAAAAAATTTTTACTTCTGTCTGGATTCGAACCCACGCACTTCTGCTTTCTAGGCTAACGTTTAGCCGACTGAGCTATTTGATTGTTTTTGTTAAATAGTTAGATTCAGGTTAAAACATTAGAATTATTAGACCTAACCTTCCAAATTTCGTTATATTTGGAATTTAGTCATTTGACAAAAACAATTAAATAGCTCAGTTGTCTAAGCGATAGCCTAGCAAGCAGAAGTTCGTGGGTTCGAATCCAGATAAAAGTAAACATTTTTTTCTTTATGAAATTTTCGATTATATTGTTAATATATTAGAGATATATCGCTAATAGAACGTATCATTTAAAACATGTATTTGTACTATGTTGGTAATATATTGGATATTGTCGTTTGCCACTATAAATCCAACATATTGGAGATTGTATTATTAATATATTGGTACTAGAACCTACCAATATATTGCCAACATATTTGCCATAGGTATCATTTCTACGCGGGGCAGATACAGATTTGATAATTAAAAAATATTTTATTAGAAAGTATATTAAGATTTTTTATTTAATGAATCTTAGATCCCTAAGTTATAAAACAGTATATAGTAATTGTTACTAGAACTTTTCTTCTTGAGAGAATATTATTTGCAATAAAATATTAAACAACTCTCTAATCAAACACATATTTTCAATTTTCACTTCTTTGTAGCTAAACGTCCGCAGCGACGAATCTAGACGTTCTGTGACATAGTCTTCTATTCCATCAAACATTTCGGTACGAAGATAGCTGCGACTCCAAAAATCCTAGATAATCGTGTTCGTAGCAAAAACGTAAAACTTAAATATAATGTGTATTATTTGAATTGAAATCTAAGAAAAATTAACGAATGCATTGACAATATGAAATAGAGGACTCATTTTGTGGGCGTTGGCCGAACTCGAGAGCGCAAAACGAAGTCAATCTGTAGGAGGTCTTTGATGGCCTCCTAGAAGAACAGTTGGGGTGGGCCTTTTTCCTTTTTTCGAGTTTATTAAACGAGCTGTCGGGCAGCCTCATTGGCAGCGCTCAGCGACGAGCGAATGATCGAAGTATACTCCGGCTCAGCTCCGGACACTCGAGCAGCGGCTCGAGTCGCCTGTCAGTGCGGAGCCGGTTTTCTGCAGGAGGCGACCATGACGCTGTGAAACATTAAAAAATAAAGAGCGCCATTTAGTGCTCTCCGCCAGATTTGATCTCCCTCGCTCGTTCACTCGTTCATAGCTTCCCACTTTTTATACTTTCTCACAACAGAGATGCTTTGTAATGTTTAAAGAAAAAACAATCGAGTTCAAACCTTGTAACCTTCCTTCTTTTGTCTCAATCCTGCAATTCGCCATTTTAAGTGAAAAGGATCTCTAATTATTGGGAGACTGTCAGAACTGTGGATCTTGGATTTTTCTCAAACTTGAAATTTTATGTAATTTTTGCCTTCAGAAAAAAATTTTAATATATTAAAACGTACAACTCTTCGGACACAAATTATTTGAAGTGCAAATAGTTAAAAATCAAATAAAATAGATTGCTTTTAGCTTAATTTAATATTGAAAAAAATAAACTACTTATCTTGCATATGGTAAGTGCATCGGCATCGTAATTTTGACCTGACGAAACAGGTCTTTATTCAATTGTTCAAATTACCGGAGGAAGCAGACAAAAGAACGATTAAATATTACAAAAAAACTAATTTATGAAAGTTAAGAATGATAAGTATTGAAGAGTTTTTTAGGTTTATTTGAATATAAAATGCGAGAAAAACATTCTTTTTTTCGTGTTTTAAAGGTGATGGATGCCCACAATTAAAAAATAATATTAGGTTATTATATTTATAAACACTTTTTAGGTTTTATTTACGGGTATTCACATGGATTAACATGAATGTCCATGCGGATTTTCACAATTTCATTTGAAAATCGTTATAAACTCTGTCAAGAGTATACTGAAGAAAAATTTGTTAATTTTAAGGAAATGATTTACTTCAATAGTACTTATTAAATATTTCTTTGAATCAAGTAACAATTTCATTAAAACTAAATTAATTTATTTGTTTTTAAATAAATTTAGTAATTTCAAAAAAATAATTTTTTGACTAAATAAAATATTTAACAAGTACTAATACAAATTTTTCTCTCGTGTACCTCAATTAGCGAAATTAATGAATCATTAGTAATTTAACCGGTTCGTCACGTAGATTTCTTACCAGTGCAGTCTGATTAAGTATAAGCGATACAAATAGAATAAAAAAAGAAAATTGACAAATTTAATTTGGAAGAGCCACGCTCCAATGCATCGTTGTTTTTCATCGACACCATAAATTCTTCATTGTTTACTCTGTCGTAAAAATCTGAAAAAATCTTTGCGTGCTTGCAACTGTATTTCGTTCTCATAAACTTCCTTCATTATGGCCGGAAATTTGTAGACTCTTATCTAAAGACCTCCCGGCTTGGAGACTCAAGCAGTTGATGAATCGGCATTTCTCGTGCTGCCTAAATCGCGCTTATTGTCCGTAGGTGTCCAAGTCATTTTTCTTCTCGGGCACCAGCTGATGACGAGGGTCCCGTCTAACTTTACATTTCATTTTGACGGGGGCTGTAATTATCCTCTCCCTCCTGGCGTACGATGATCGCCGATTTCCTTCTCAATCTTTAACGAACGATCGTCATTGTCATAATATATAAGTAACGTATAATATGCCTTTTAAAGCTTTCCTTTCTTTACTGCTGTACTATTAAGTAGATTACTAAAGAGACAACCGCAGTTGATTAAAAAATCACATTTTCAGCCTAGCGGGAGGAAACCATAACCTTTCCTCCCGGCGCCCGATCAAAAAGGTTACGATTTCCGTCTCGCTAGGCCGAAAAATAGTATACGCAACATGGGAAGTAAAACAGAATGCCTCAGATCACCCGTTTGTCACCCTCCGCTTCGGCTCGGGTGCCAATTTCCGTGTGATCTGGGACCATTTCTATTTTACCTCCCTTGTTACGTAATATACTATTGTGTACTTTTACTTTTTAACTAATTATAACCTATGCATAACGCCATATATTTTGGCTGACAATGAATCTTAATATTTAGGCATTAATTATTTCAGTAACAAAATCACATAGATTCATAGTGTCTACTGTAATGTACCGTATACATATAATAATTATAATTATATGCCTTAAGAAAAAAGTGTTGAAAAAAATTGGGCATATTCGCCCATGCTCATACGTCTACCACATGACCACGGATGCAAAATTCGCTATTCCTGCTTTTTAATGTTACATTAATGTTTTTAATTTTGGCGCCGTTTTTTTAAAGAGAAAATTTTAAATGTAATTTTAATGTTTTATATATATTTAAAATTGAAAAATTCACGATCGCGCATCTTATACCTTATAGAAAATCAGGTATTCCGTTACGTACACGGAGAGAAACGTTCGAGGAAAAATTACTATACTCCACAGTAGGCGCGGGACAGACTCGAATTATAATGATAATTGCTACATATTTTGAAGTTTTAACACAGACGATATTAAAGAATACTAAAAATGCTGCAAAAATTACTAGATTGCATAGTAAAAATTATAGATGTAAAAAACGATATACGATCTTGGAAATTTTAAATGAATTTATTGTAATTTTTTCTACAATTTATATTAAAATTTTGCTATACAGTATAGTAAAATGTAAAGCTTACACTGAGAAAAATGTTTTGGAAAAATTACTAAACAGTCTGGGAGCGGAGCCACAGACTGCATTTAGTGAAAAAAATTACTATACTGTATTATAAATTTTACGAAAATTCTATTAATATTTACTAGAATTCTAGTAAAATTTATAATATAGTATAGTAATTTTTTTCACTAAATGCAGTCTGTGGTTCCGCTCCCAGACTGGATAGTAATTTTTCCAAAACATTTTTCTCAGTGTAGAAATATTATTATATGTTCTCACAAGTTTTACAATACAGAATAGTAAAAATTAAGTAACTCTGTAGCGAAAATACAGAGGTCGCGGTGTGTCATGTGTCCTGCACTTCCGATCCGCGGCGAGTTTACAATGGTCGCGACTACGCTTACTTTTCACTGTAATGTTTTTAGGTTATATTTTTAAATTTAGCGCCATTTAATCGTATAAGACAGGACTATAGATGGCGTCTACCCCCGCTGTACAACTCGCAAGTGGACAGACATCTGTTCAGTTAGTATATAAGGACGATTTGAATAATCTTCAATACTGCGAACTTACTGTTAACTTATGAACGATAAAAAATCAGTTAGTGTAAAATTATATTTGTAAGCGAGCGAATTGCCAATCGTAAAGTATAATATACAATAATAAGTACAAAATGTCAAAATGTTAAAATCTTCATAGGTTCCAAGTTTGAAAGATCAGAAGGATTAAATAAAAAGGATGCAAGAGATTCTCTAATTCTCTTTTTCCTAATCAGTTACATGAAAAATTACTATTCTGGCACAGTCAAAATTACTATACTGGCATAGTAAAAATTCCTATCCGGTATAGTAAAAATTACTATGCTGTATTGTAAATTTTCGTAAAATATATGTTAATTTTTACTGTATTTAAAAATTACTATACTTTAAAGTAATTTTTACTAGAATTCAAGTCTGTCCTCGGACTCATAAAAAGTATATAGTAATTTTTATTAATTTTTTTGTATTTTTTACTTAAACTTTGTTGTCCATGTACTCATATCTTGAAAACTAATCAGAATCACGCAAAGCTTCACAATATACAAGCCGTCAATTTGTTAAGAGAGGATTCTGCCTAAAGGCTCCTTAACCTTTAGAGTGCAGGTATTTGAGATTTTTTATTTCTCTTGTTTTTTTTTTCATTAGGTAAAATACACGATGTCTAATATATGAAAACTAACATATATAAAGTGTTTATCATGGATATCTATTGATCCATCCTATCCTCTAAAGATTAATTTTCTGGCAGAGAGAACGCATGTCTTTATAAAAGTAACATGTTCCATTCGCCAGTGGGATTTAAGAAAGAGTCGTTGAGTGCTTTGGCAAGTTGAAAAATAAAGATGAACTAATTGAAAGTGTCAATGTTTTTATTTCAGTATCGCGGCTGATGGGTGCAGCAGCTTCGGCCGGCACGAACATGGCTGGTTGTTCTGTGGGTCAATCAATGGGCGATATGGCTAAATCATCGGGGATGGGAGTCGGCGTCGGCGTCGGCATGGGCGTGAGCGCAATGCAATTTCCTTTGGCACAGCGGCGGAAGCGACGAGTCCTCTTTACCCAGGCCCAGGTTTACGAACTCGAAAGGAGGTTCAAACAGCAAAAATACCTAAGTGCGCCGGAACGCGAGCATCTTGCCTCTATCATCCACCTCACGCCCACGCAGGTTTGATAATGCACTTTTTTTCATAGATTCGTCGTTGTGAAATTTTCTAATGTTAAGGAGATCCTACGGGTACGTCACTGTAGTTAAAACAGCGACTACAGATTAATACACCTACGTCCCCGTGTACGTACGAACAAAAACATAAAGCTATATTCGGTCTGTCTCACACATTCCTCTGGGTGTAACATAACCTAAACTTCTGTTTATATTTTTTTCCTTTCTGAACTTCTGAAGCTTTCCAAAACTTTATAGCTTTATAAAACCTTTATTTACAAATCTGTAATTGTTCATCAAATTTTTAATTTTCTATTACCGATAGAACCTCATTAAGAGAATTCTTATAACCTACGGCGCCAGTCAATGCTAGGATAGCGCTGTGCTTGACTCGCATACTAGATGCATCTTATCTTACATATTTATTAATTTAATCTCAGATCCCGCGTAAAAATCGAAACAATGGGCAATGTATGGGCAATATATTGGATATTGCGATTGCCAATATATTGGCGAAACATTGGTTATAAATTTGCCAATATATCGAGGAACGTTCGGCAAATGCACCATATCCAATATAATTCTCATACCTTGCCAATAGTTCATATTGTAATTATTTATTTTTACGTTGGCAAAGTTTATATATCGCTTGACCTTGAGCTAGACATTTTCCCGTACTTTTTTTCTCTTGATTATGCCCGCATAAAAAGAAATTTCATAAAAGAAAAAATTTTTACTTCTGTCTGGATTTGAACCCACGCATTTCTGATTTCTAGGCTAATGTTTAGCCGACTGAACTATTTAATTGTTTTTATTAAATGACTACATTCCAAATATAACGAAATTTGGAAGGTCAGGCCTAATAATTCTAATGTTTTAACCTGAATCTAACTATTTAACAAAAACAATCAAATAGCTCAGTCGGCTAAACGTTAGCCTAGAAATCAGAAGTCCGTGGGTTCAAATTCAGACAGAAGTAGACATTTTTTCTTTTATGAAATTTTTTTTTTATGCGGGCATAATCAAGAGAAAAAAGTACGGAAAAATGTCTAGCTAAAGGTCAAGCGATATATAAACTTTGACAACGTAAAAATAAATAATTACAATATGAACTATTGGCAAGATATGGGAATTATATTGGATATGGTGCATTTGCCGAACGTTCCTCGATATATTGGCAAATTTATAACCAATGTTTCGCCAATATATTGGCAATCGCAATATCCAATATATTGCCCGTACATTGCCCATTGTTTCGATTTTTACGCGGGTTATCTTCTGTTAAAAATCTTTATCAGAAAAAAAATGAAAATAGCTCGAGCAAACAACATTAAATTCTCAATCTTTATTCAAGCGAGGCGCAAATTCGCAGCAAATGACGGAGATACACATTCGTTGAAAAGTAGCAGCTACAGGGGAGAGAGTAAACAGCTCGAATAGAAAGAGAAAGGAAGGGCAGGCGTGGACGATGATGTGTGTCAGAATCGGAGGGTGCCTGTGCACACAGTATTATTTTTCCATGGGGTCGCACGAACACTCAAAAGAAGATGAGTTTTATAGCGATTCAAAGGAATTGATAAAGATCGGCAGTCCATGTCTTAGCCATATTTTTAAACGCTCGATTTATGCAGTCACCATTTTATGTTCTCTTAATTAGTTTTGCTGATATTTTTTTTTAAATTTTTTCTTCGTATTTTTATTTTAATTTTTCATATTTATTTCCGAGTTATTATTTATTAACTTAGATATACATATAAACTAACAGTCGTTTATATATTTTAGAGTTCTAAAATTATTAGCAGTTACTTGTCAAGTAGGGTCGACATGTGTAGTTTGCGATGATAAAATTAAAAAAAAATTAAACACTATTTTCCAATATTAGTTTGACATAACATTGAAAATAAAAACGATGTAAATAAGAGAATATCATAAAGGGGGCTTACACCTATACCTTTTTATATTAAAATTTTTTTACGTAAGAAAATTAAAATAATCAGGGAAATATGAATTAAATATACCTAAAAGTATATTAAATTGCTGATTATAAAATGAGCATAATTAGACAAAGCATAGACCTTTTCTATCTCGACTTACGTTATTAATAAAAAATGAGATTTTGGCGTATGCAGATCAGATGGATCCATGGATTTTCATGAAACTTGGACTAAATGCAGGAATTAAAATTATTTGTCCAGGTATACACGGTGTTCAAAAATGAACTGGCACAACCAGTATATCCGTGTTCAGAATAACATTCTAAGCACTTTTTCACTTTTGGCATTTTTCAGAATTTGGGATAATTATGGAGTTATTGTTAATTAAAATCTACAATAATTAGCCAATCAGCGCTCGATTTGACGATGATCCCCGCATGACTCTCCCCGCGCGGCCCATACTGCTCGAGTAAACCCCGCCTACCAGCGTCAGCTAGAGCGCTGATTGGCTAATTATTGTAGATTTTAATTAACAATAACTCCATAATTATCCCAAATTCTGAAAAATGCCAAAAGTGAAAAAGTGCTTAGAATGTTATTCTGAACACGGATATACTGGTCGTGCCAGTTCATTTTTGAACACCGTGTATAAAAAAAATCCAAAGCGGTTAATTTAGACAAATAATGTTAATTGCTACACGGTAATGACATAAATTTCGAACAGTTTAAACCAAGTCTTATGAGTAATACTTAATTCACAGCACAATGTGTGCGCTGTAATTTTACATACAGCTTGTTTTTAATGATATAAATTATATTAAAAGATATCAGCATCAAAAAGTACAAGCACTAACTGAGAAGTACACACTCTTTGGCCATTTTTTTGAAAATGTCATTTCCACTTTTTAGTCACTTATAATTATTGATATTTGATATGGGTTACAAGAGTGCTATTTATTTCGTATGGAAAAAATCGTTAGACAACGTCAGTTTTTGGTCATGTAAAATGTCATAGTTCCGTCCATTTTAAACTGTCAGTTCTTGTCTTAATGACCATTTTCAATTAAAAGATTTCTATCGGCGAGAATTACTGGAAGAATAGAATCCACTGAATTTTGTCATAAATACCCGTGTGGAAATTATCTGAACTACCCCGATTACCAGTCCGATTCGGAATGGATACCCCAAATACGGCCTATTTTGGGGTTTCATGACTGGAATCCAATCCGATTTTTATAAATTCCCAATTATAGCCCAATTTGGATTTTATGGTTAGATTCTAGTCCAATACCCCTAGCAAAACGCATATTTAGGAAATTAATTAATTATCGAAATAAATAAAAGATTTTTAAAAAATAATTTATTAATGTTATCCTATTCTAATGGAGTAAAGGAATTATATACATTTTATTCAAATACTGAAAATCTAATACCGAAATGAATAAAATAATGCATTTTGTACAGTAATTATTGTTTAATAATAATAGCTTTTTTTCTCACATATGCTCAAACCCAATACGGCAGATTTTGCGAATTAGGTTTCATTCGTCTTAAGTGCGAAATAAATGTAATATAGTAACAAGAATTCGTGGTCAAGTGCACTGTTAAAAAAAGCATTAAATTTAATGCACTTTTCAAGCATATGTGCACTTGAAATTTAATGTAGTTGGTACATGAATGTCAAATTAAGGTGCATGTGCCAAAAATACAATACATTTTCTTCAAAAAATTACAACTTTAACATTATAATTTTGTTAATAGTACATTAAAAATTAGAAACACACACATGTCTATCACTTTAATGCATGTATTCCTCATATTTAATGTATGCGTACATTAAATTAAAAGTACATTCACAAACATTTCAATGTAAATTTTAATGCAGTCACATTAAATTTCAAGTATAAATGCAATTTAATGTTGAAATTAATAAAATACATTTTCTGCATTTATACTTGAAATTTAATGTGACTACATTGAAATTGTTGTGAATGTACTCGAATTTAATGTACTTCCATATTAAAATTCATGCAAACATTTATTATTTGTAGTCAATGCCTGGATTTTATTGTATGCGTACATGAATAGGATAGGTAGATGAACATATGCGACTTCCTGCCATGTAACATTAATATATTGTGATAGCTCAGAGGATAACATGCCAAAATTGTAATTTTTTGAATCGGGTTCAAATCCCTTATAGAACTTTTTTTTACATTTTTTTTGTTAATAAATTAAGTCTTATTTATTTTATATGTGAATATTGACTATTTAATAATTTTAGTTTACTTAATTTAATTAACAAGAATACATTCACAACAATTTCAATGTATTTTAATGTAATCGCATTAAATTTCAAGGATAAATCCTGAAAATCTAACGCCAACATGAATAAAATAATAAATGTTATACAATAATTATTGTTTAATAATAATAGCTTTTTTCTCATATAATGCTCAAACTTAATTTTGCGAATTTCTCTTAAGTGCGAAATAAATGTAATATACAAACAAGGACTCGTGGTCAAGTGGACTAGGTGTTGGACTCTGAATCGGAAGGTCGCAAGTTCGAATCTCATCGAAAGAAAAGTTTTTTCATTTAAGGGGATGCCGATCTTAATATATAATATTGTACATTGTATCATCAATTTAAAATATATTATAATATAATTAAGATATAATTAAACTATAATTAAAATATAATTTAAATCTATATAAAATAAAATTTGAAGTATAAAAATTGTTCATTGAATGTATATGGTCTTTAGGAGTTAAACTTGTACACGGAAAGATTCAAATTCAAATCCGATAATTTTTTTTTTAAATTCAACCAAAGCATTTGAATTTGAATGTTATAAGTGCATTAAATTCAATGTACATTTACATTAATTTTCAAGCATATTTATTTATCAGTGAATTGATTTTATTGGAACTTGATTAAGATTTGATTGGGATTCCCAATCAGAATGGGATTGACATAGCATGACGCTTCTGACTGGAATATGATCAGAGTACATGATCCGATCCCAATTAGAAATTGGGTAATCGGAAAAGATCCTGATCAGATCCCAAAAAATTTTCCACACGGGTATGTTAATTGTTTTTTAGAGACTTTTTCATTTATTCAATTCTTTTTACCTTTTATGATATTAAATGAAAATTAACCATTAATGATCGAATTTAGAATTTAGATTTCAGTCCATTTATTTGAAGACGACAATCTAGTGGATTCTTCTTCCAGTTAGGAATCAGGGTAAGGAAGAAAAAAAGAAAAAAAACTTCAAGATAGAAGCAAAGATAAAAACTAAGATTACAGACGGCTACAAGTGGAGGACCAAAAGCTCCAAAGAAATGGAAGAACGCTGGCTATACGCGGGAGCAAATATCTCAGTCGTAGGAGGGAAAACGAAGAAGGGAGGCAGGGGAAAAGAAGAGGTAAAGTGACGAACGAGACGATACTCAGAGGGGGGCGGATATAAATCAAACGACAGGATGCAGACAGAAAAGACTCGTTGAATGCTTCATTAGCATGTGAGAATGATACAATGACAGAGAAATCAGTCGAACAACAATGGAATTAGTTTTATTGCTTCTAACATTGTACACTGCGTGGCTTATGGCTTCATTACGGAGGGGCCGTACTTGATCGTATAGAGGCCCTTCAAAGAAACATTCGCATTTTTCTCCCAACCACGAAAATTTCTAAATAAAAAGTTTTTTCATTTAGAAATTATTAAAATTATTACATCTAAAAATTGTGCGGTCACGTAATTACGATAAATTAATGTAAAGGCGGATTTTTAGAAACTTCAATATTCATTCTATGGTAAAATTTGCAAATTAGGCAACTTCTTTTTTTTTTAAGTTTTTATCGTTTTTGCCTTAGCAAATGTTCACCGCTTCAGGTTAAACAACTCGAATTTCCTCAACCCACGAAATGGTGGGATTCGTGAGGGCAGCTGACAAAACGTAAAAAAAACATTTCGGCTTTTATACCGATGAAGTGGACTCCTTAGTAAGTGGACTCCAGCGTTATTTATCAGTATTAAGTCCCTAGAAAAATGCATAAGCAAACAAAAATTTGTCTGAAAAAATTTAAAAAAAAAAAAAAAAAAAAACAGTGTTATTTTTAATTAGCAATTTTCACATAAAAAAACTTATTTTAGGGATTTCTAACCATTACCATTTGAAAGAGTGACCCTTAAAACATGGGATACAGTTGTTTCAATATTTTTTTTTTATCAAATTCACTCTCTGAACTTTGGTGTCGAAAAGGCGCTAATGGGTTATGTAGTTTAAATACATAGAAGTAATGTAATTTTATTATAGGAAACTAGCAAGTAAGAGAGAAAAAGCATTGTTTTGAAATTGGCTGCGTCGGTCTTACTAGGATAAATAGGAATCGCAGCCAAAATTAAGTTATAATATTACAGGAATAAGAGAGCGTTAGGTCCTGAAACTCTACATAGTTCATCGTTGAGGTTTTAAGAGTCACCACAACCAATTTGAGGTAAATCCATCAGCCGGATCTGATCCTTGTAAGATGATGTGGTGAACTACGGTATTCTGGTCTTAAGGTTACCTCTCTTGCTACCAGATGGAACGCTGAATTCAATGTCTACTAATAGGTTTGGCGATTCGAATACGAAAAATTCAGTTTAAACTAAATTTCTTATGATAGTTGTTGTTCGAAAAATGGGATGTTTGTGAAAATAAACTTCTAAAATGTTTTTGGAGCACCTTTTTTTGATATTACAAAGATGCTTTAAGGAGGAAACAAACATTTTAATACACCCTCCAGATGATTTTATTGGAAGTTTATGAATCAACCATCTCATCCAAATATGAGGTCCCATGTGGAAATGGATTCCCCAAATACGGCCCATTTTGGGATTTCGTGACTGGAATCGAATCCGATTTTTATAAATTTCCAATTATAGCCCAATTTGGATTTCATGATTATCTAACCATAAAATTCTAATCCGATACCCCTAACAAAACCCATACTTAGGAAATCAATTAATAATCCAAATAAATAAAAGATATTTAAAAAATAATTTATTAATTTTATCCTATTCTAATGGAGTTAAGGAATTACATACATTTTATTTAAATGCTGAAAATCTAATGCCAAAATGAATAAAACAACACATTTTGTACAATAATTATTGTTTAATAATAATAGCTTTTTTTCTCACATATGCTCAAACCCAATACGGCAGATTTTGCGAATTGGGTTTCATTTGTCTTAAGTGCAAGATAAATGTAATATAGTAACAAGAATTCGTGGTCAAATGAATTAGGTGTTGGACTCTCAATTGGAAGGTTGCAGGTTCGAATCTCACCGAAAGAAAAGTTTTTTTCATTTAAAGGAATGCCGATATTTGTATTTTTATTATCAATTTAAAATAAATTATAATAAAATTAAAATATAATTTAGATCTATATAAAATCAAATTTGTGGTATAAAAATTGGTCAAATTCAAATCGGATAATTTTTTTTTTTTAAATTCAACCAAAGCATTTGAATTTTAATGTTAAGTGCATTAAATTTAATGTACTAGTATGTGGTGCAAAATTAATGTATCGCAATAAAATTTGCTTCCAGTACATTTACATTAATTTTCAAGCATATTTATTTAACAGTGAATTGATTTTATTACACTGAGAAAAAAATTCAGTTGGATCAAAAGACTCGTGCCTATAAATGCGAGCAACAGTATACTCTATCAATTTGACAAATTTTGATTTTGAATTGAACAGCTTTGTTCTGTTAAATTAAAACCTTATGCTGTTGATTCAACGCCCCATTGGGTTGATTCAAAGTACTTGTAATTGTAGTTTAGAATATATTTCACTTAAATTAACCATTCTATACATATAATTCAACCGAATTTCCGAATCTTGATAAAAAAACAAATTAGAACTTTTTTTTATTCTCAGAACCTTAACGCCTTTTATTTCTGTCGCTGTATTCTAACTGCAACTTATTTGCTGGAAACTGAATGTAATTTATGAAGGTTTCTTAAACAACTGCACATTTAAGCGGGAACACATTCGATATTTTTTCACATTAATATTATATGTCGGTATCACACGCACACTTTCTCGCAAGGACGCTTACAACAAATCTAAATTACGCATCGCAGTTATATGTAGTCGCACGCATAGTTACATATGTACGTTTAAATTATTTTCTTCTTATATACTAACCATCATGAATGCTGGTCGCTTGCGGGTACAGAAAAAAAACAGTCGCCTTCTAGCGGTTTACAGACGAATTATCACTTTGCGGCTCCGAAGAAAACTGCAAAGCCGAGAAGCCGGTATTAGGAATACCGGCTGGGTAGCCTCATCGGCGTGCGTCGAAACGTGGTTATAAAGACCTACCGTAGACTTAGGCGCATACTCCAAGTAAAACAGCACACTACGCGACAGCGAAGGCACGAGAGGCCCACGTGATTGGAAAAAGGGAGGGAAGCGCGATTTGGCCAAGTGATCGACGAGCTCATCTCTCTCACTCAGAAATTCTGTTAATTCAAAAGTTATTATCTGTCATTTGATGTATTAAACAATTCATTCAACAATAAAATAACTTTCAAATTAACTTACTCAAATTCTTGTGATTTCAAGAATTATACTTTCATTTTAACAAAAATCTTATGTTTCATTAGAATGAATGTTGAATCGATAGTCGCGCTTTCAAAACAGCGGTCGCGCCTTCAAAACAACAGTATATGCCACTGTTCATCGTTCATGGCGCTGAGTCTGTTAAATCAACAGAATATTCTGTAACGTATACTTAAAATCTTTTTAAGTAATTTCTTGCAATTTTACTCTACAGAACATGTGGAAAAATCTTTGGGATCTGATCAGAATCTATTCAGATTGCCCAACTTCTGAATGGGTTCGGATCAGGCTATTTGATCATATTCTGATCAGAAGTATCACGCTTTGTCAATCCGATTCTGATTGGGAATCCCAATCAGAATCTATTTACGATTCCTATCAGATCCCAATCAGATCCCAATCAAATCCCACACTGAGAAAAAAATCTAGTTGAAACATAAGAATATTCTGTTGATTCAACAGACTCAGCGCCATGAACGATGAACAGTGGCATATACTGTTGTTTTGAAGGCGCGACCGCTGTTTTGAAAGCGCGACTATCGATTCAACATTCATTCTAATGAAACATAAGATTTTTGTTAAAATGAAAGTATAATTCTTGAAATCACAAGAATTTGAGTAAGTTAATTTGAAAGTTATTTTATTGTTGAATGAATTGTTTAATACATCAAATGACAGATAATAACTTTTGAATTAACAGAATTTCTGAGTGAGAGAGATGAGCTCGTCGATCACTTGGCCAAATCGATCTTCCCTCCCTTTTTCCAATCACGTGGGCCTCTCGTGCCTTCGCTGTCGCGTAGTGTGCTGTTTTACTTGGAGTATGCGCCTAAGTCTACGGTAGGTCTTTATAACCACGTTTCGACGCACGCCGATGAGGCTACCCAGCCGGTATTCCTAATACCGGCTTCTCGGCTTTGCAGTTTTCTTCGGAGCCGCAAAGTGATAATTCGTCTGTAAACCGCTAGAAGGCGACTGTTTTTTTTCTGTACCCGCAAGCGACCAGCATTCATGATGGTTAGTATATAAGAAGAAAATAATTTAAACGTACATATGTAACTATGCGTGCGACTACATATAACTGCGATGCGTAATTTAGATTTGTTGTAAGCGTCCTTGCGAGAAAGTGTGTGTGTGATACCGACATATAATATTAATGTGAAAAAATATCGAATGTGTTCCCGCTTAAATGTGCAGTTGTTTAAGAAACCTTCATAAATTACATTCAGTTTCCAGCAAATAAGTTGCAGTTAGAATACAGCGACAGAAATAAAAGGCGTTAAGGTTCTGAGAATAAAAAAAAGTTCTAATTTCTTTTTTTATCAAGATTCGGAAATTCGGTTGAATTATATGTATAGAATGGTTAATTTAAGTGAAATATATTCTAAACTACAATTACAAGTACTTTGAATCAACCCAATGGGGCGTTGAATCAACAGCATAAGGTTTTAATTTAACAGAACAAAGCTGTTCAATTCAAAATCAAAATTTGTCAAATTGACAGAGTATACTGCTGCTCGCATTTATAGGCACGAGTCTTTTGATCCAACTGAATTTTTTTCTCAGTGTACAATATGAATTATTGGCAAGGTATGGAAATTATATTGGATATTGTGCATTTGCCGAACGTTCCTCGATATATTGGGAAATTTATAACCATGTTTCGCCAATATATTGTCCATACATTGCCCATTGTTTCGATTTTTTCGCGGGTCTTTAAATAACTGCGAACGTTACTAGGTATAGGTAATGTAGGTATAAGCAATAATTAACTGCGAAAAAGGTTACCGTGTTTACCGATATGGGTTCAAGTTAGGATTAAAATGAATCCAACATTGCGACTTTTGCGTACATAACATTTTTTTAATCTTATACTTTTTTATACTTTGACAGTTCTTCTAAAAATATAAGTTGCTATGAAAAAAAAATAAGAAGTAATAAAAAAATGTAAAAATTTAAATTTGTTCAAAATTACAATAAAGTAAATTACTAAAAGAAATTTTTTATTGTTACAGACTTTAATGATTCTTGTAGTACTTTCATATGAATAGAAAACAATGAAGTGTATAATGTTTGCGGGTCGTAATAAGAGAAATGCCAGAAGTGAGGGATGCGCTAATTTGTGTAAAGTATTAACGCGAACAATAAAACGAACAGAAGCTGCAGGAGTTTCACGCTATTGAATTTAAAGGACAATAATAATAATAATAATAGTAATTTTGTGAAGATACAATCCACCCCTCAGTAACACTCTTTGTTCTTTGCATCGCTTTCATGATTTAAGTATGCGTTGAGTACGTTTGACACGTGAATGAAACCATGGATTCTAATTCGACTCAATTTTTTTTGTAGAACATAGTTTAAAAATTCTGCTTAAATAACAACTTTTTTTTTACTCTTTACTTATGTATAACATATGCATTACAACGATTAAGTTTTAGAAAGAATTTATAACTCTATATAACATTACCGTAAATTTAATAAAAATTAGTTACTTCATTTTGTTATATATAAAATTTTACATGAAATAATTTTAAAATTATTTAGTGTTTGAAAGAATGTCGATCTGAAATTGGTATGAAGAAACGTAGAAAAAACGTTGATTTTGCCTGATTTTTAATGTTTTTTTCAACGTTTCGAAATGTTCAAAATCGCAATGTTGACTTTCAATGTTGATTTCAACGTTTCTATTTTCAACTGGGGTGTAAATATTATAAAGAAGCAAAATCAGATGCAAAACAAACACAAACAAATGACGATCGACCGAAAAGCGCTTTGGGTAATTTTTATTAGACGGCTGATAAAAATTGTAGAATTTCTGAACACAATTTATATTTTCGTAGGTAATAAGTAATCATTTTAATAACATTTCTATAAATATTACTAATCGCATAATTTACTAAACAGTATAGTAACATTTAAAATTCGCATTGTATTTATTCCATTTAAAGTAGTAAAAATTCTTGAAAATTTATTAAAAATCATTGAAAAATTGTTTCGAATGCTTAAAATTAAATTGATGAATTCGATACCTTAACAAATTTGAAAATCGCACAGCACAATCCAATACTGTAATCCGCCGATTCCCTTCTTCTGCAACAAGTAGCACAGCAGTAAAAGGTACGTGGCGTATTTTGCCCCTTATTAGCATACACGTGCATGGAAAAGTTCAAACCGCTCTATGAATATGTGGACATGCTTTTACCGTTGGCGTAATTGCATTTCTCTTTTCGTCCGTCACTTTATCTTCCGATATGCGTAGGCGGCAAGATGCGACGCGTCTCTTCTTCCTCAGTAAACGAGCACATGCTCTTTCCACATGTTTCGCTAGCACGAGGGTGCATACATTGCACTAAATCAGTTGAATATGCTTGTTGTTCATTTCTTCACACCTTTACGTTCTTTTCTACAGATTTTCAAACCAAATATGCATTAATATTGGAAACCCCTACACTAAAAAGAATAATACGGTAAAGTTTACAATACAAATTTTGTAAAACAGAGCAGACAAGTTTAGCAAGTTATGAAAATTACTATAAATTTTGGAAAAATTACAATTTTTCTAGTAAAATTTGCTATAATCATGTCAAATTACTATTAACTATTTTCTTAGCTACTAAGTCTGTCCTCATCTTAAAAAATTCATTGTCAATTTTATCCTACTATAATCTGCAGAATGAACTTTTAAATTAGTTTCAAAAATAAAGAAAATTATTTTCATTTTTAACTAAAAAGAAAAGTCGTGGATTTAATATTACCATTTCCAGAATTTATTCTGCGCGAATCAAATTCTATCTAGACTGTTGAAAATCCATTCAATTCTAAACATTATTTTTGTGTTTAGAATTACACAAATATTGCGTTTTATTTTGACTGCTCCAGTAAACTACACAAATATTTAGTAAAAGTGCATTTTAACGTAATGCTTACACTAAATTGTGGTCTTTTAGAAATTATATTTTAAACATTAATTTTGTGTACTGTCCAATTACAATCAAATAATTGTTATTTAAACACATTTTTAATTGTGTAATTATCTTTCAAATAATACAAAACACAGCATTTTAACTGTGTATTGAAATGTATTTTCTAAAAACAATAGTTAAAATTATTTATAGACGAAAGTATAAATATATAAAGTGGATATAAAATAAACCCAAGGTAAGTAGGCGCCCCGTGCATTATATTCATACTTTTAAATATCAAGATTTCCAAAAGTTTAAATCATCCTGTTTCACAGTAGTCCTTTGAGAGTTCCATACAAGAAAATCGCTTTGGTTTTCAAGTTTCTCTGATGTAAGTAGGTATCATTTAAGCATTTTAACCTTTAGAGGGCCGGAATACGCCTCTAGGCGTAAGGGGTCTGACTCACCAACATCGCAATTTAGTTTGGCTCTAACTCAGGGACCTTAGACCACATTCTTATAGAAAAATGCGATTTTCAAATTTTTCAAAACCCCGGCCCTCTAAAGGTTAATACTTTTAAACCACATCTTACCATACAACGTTCGATTCATTTATTGAGTCTTCGAAAGCGTACCTCTAAAATAGGCTACCATTTTTATTAAACTAAAGGTTATAACTAAAGGTATAACTAAAGGTTATAACTAATAGTTTTATCGTTCCAGTGTTCAATTCATATACATCAAAGGAAGAACTACGTGGACGTAAGAAGAAAAGTTATAAAATGAAAAATGTTTAAACAGTTTTAAAAAATGACTAGTGGATTACTATATTAGATATGAAATAATAGGTGGAAATTCATTGTATGCTGGACAGCATGCGTACACCGTGGGAAAATTTATGGAAACAGCTTTTTTACTGCACTTCACAGTACAGCTACGCAGCACTTGAACTTAGTGTTACATACATTGAAAAAACTTTCGAAAGGAAGGAAACAGTAATTGAAGCCTTCATAGACATTGAGGGCGCTTTCAACCGCACCACAAGAACAACCATTCGCAGGGCCCTGGAAGAACATGGGACCCCACACACTATCATAAGGTGGGTGATGAGAATGTTGAGTGACAGGAGCATATTCCGTGAATGGAGAGGAAAAACAGTAAGAGGTAAAATCAACGAAGGATGCTCACAAGGAGAAGTATTATTACCTCTCTTGTGGATATTGATAGTTGAT
The DNA here is from genome assembly GCA_018906775.1 of Sycophila sp. Sp_5. Taxonomy (NCBI): domain Eukaryota; kingdom Metazoa; phylum Arthropoda; class Insecta; order Hymenoptera; family Eurytomidae; genus Sycophila; species Sycophila sp. Sp_5. The sequence continues at coordinate 64,063 of JACCID010000166.1, read as the reverse complement.
GGATTACTACGTATGTTGAGAGACGAAGGGATTTTTGTAACAGGCTATGCAGACGACTTTGTCATAATGGTCAAAGGAAAGTTTGAAGAAATTTTCCCAGACCTTATCCAAAGGATATTGGAGAAAGTTAAACAATCTCCATGTCTGGGAATATTTCTGGGTGTAAATCCAAACAAAACAGAGATAGTTCCCTTTACCCGGAAGTATAAAAACAAAATAAACAAAGAAGTATCGGGAACCTTCTACGGGAAGAAAATACTGTATCCGGAAGTGGTAAAATATCTAGGAGTAAACCTGAATAAGAATCTGCATTGGAACCAACATCTGAGTACGCAGTGCAGGAAGATTTTAAACATTTAGGTAGTGGTCTTGAGAGGAACTTACGGGCTGAGAAGAAATACACTAACGGCTGCAATTAGCATGTTGCTGGACATCCATGGCCTAGATCTTGATATCAAAGAGACGGCGGTCAGGACAGCGTACAGAATGACGTGCGGCAGTGAGTGAAAAGAAAACGGGATGGGATATGAGACTATCCAAAAAGAAATACTGACAGATGAGATCTTTCAATCGTCGCAGGATCAGACGAAGAAGAACATCAGCTTCGAGAAACTTTTTGGAACAAGGATACCGAATAGAAAAGAATCTGGTTTACCGATGGATACAAGTCTGAAGAAAGAACTGGTTTTGTCATAACCCGTGTAGAAAAAGGCAGGGATTTGTCAGGTATCAGGGAAACAGTAGGGAAAATTTGCTGGATCCAGGGTGGATTTCGTCCACTTCTTATATATGTGCCTTATGGAACAAACCAGGGAAATGTTGGGAAATGTTGGGTAAGTAGGGTATCCTAGTCCGAATCCTGGAAGATTTTTTTATCCAATTTCTACACGGGAAGTGGACCAGTTAGGAAAGAACCATACTGCAGACTCAAGAAGTACAACACAGTTTTTCAGACAGAAATGGTTACTGTAAGAACATGTGATGCAAATCTGGTGAGAAGAGCCACTAAGAGTAGATTTATACAAATCTGCACTGACAGCCAGGCCTCTGTGAGAGCCCTGGAGAACCCTCTCACCAAATCAGCATTAGTCAAGAGAATAAGAGCCATGCTTAATGAATTGGCTGAAGTAAACAAAGTTACCCTAAATTGAATACCGGTACACTCGGGATATAAAGGTAATGAAAGAGCGGACAAATTTGTAAGGCAAGGAGCTACATCTGACATTCAACCGGAATGGAAGGTAAAAGTGCTATACTAATAAGGATGTAATGTCATAAGAGCCACAATCAAGAAAGAGAAATGAGAGGTTTGGGGAATCTCTCAAGGTTATAGGTGGGCCAAAGAGCTGCTAGGAAAATTCATTACTGGCCTCCTAGGCCTACTAACAGCACACTGTGACCTCCGATGTTATACACACCAAACCAAGGGAACAGGAAACCAATGTAGGTGGTGTCAGAAAGAGGAAGAAACCCCAAAACACTTCCTCTGCGAGTGCCGAAACCTAACGGGCGATCGCACAAAGTGGCTGGGAACTGGAGGTCTTAGACACTGAAACTTTCAGTACAGTGGGTAAGGCGTTAGGAATGGACCACTTTGCTGAGGATTAACTAAGGGGATAGGGTTACAATGACGAAAGCTAAGTGTCCCTGAGGAGCACACCTGGGCATAGACCTAATAATAATAATAAATGATAATAAACTAATTTGTCAATTTGATCGAAAAAAATCATGTTGATGAAAAATATCAATATCTAGATTATATGTAAAATTCAATCAATATTGATCACTAGTTTCTGAGAAAATGATTAAAAAATAAAAAATGTGCTTTTTATATCCAACGATAGCTTACGCAAAAATGCTTTAATTGACTTTAAATTTTCAGTAGAGTTTGTCTCTTTGAAATGCTTAGAAAAAAGTCATCATATTTGATTACTATTTTTTGAGAAAAAAATTAAATAAAAATTGAAAAAATGTGTTTTTATACGTTCACTGGTTATCTGGGTAAAAATGACTTAAATTAAAAATAAATAAATAAAAGCATATATGTAAATTCTTCAAATAATTACGTAAACCAAATATTAATAAAAAATATATAATAATTATTAACAAAGTGCCAATAAATTGGTAGCGGTTTTTCTTAGTGTTCGCGGAATCTTATCTATATAAATATATGGACAACTGAAGAGTCTTTCACATATCGAATAAACGAAAGACTTCTCAAATAAGTGCATATTCACTTATTCGAAGTGATTGTCACTTATTCATATTTAGGGGGAAAAAATTCAATCAGACTGAGCAGTTTTTTTAAGGCAACTGAAAGTTCAAAAGTAAATCTTTACTTGCAAAGAAAGAGAAAGCAGAATAAAATATTCAATGTTGAAATTAGGATGACTAATGAATTAATTTGTCAGTTAATGGTTTTACAAGTATATAATCGTGAATAAATGAAAAAGAAAATTGAACATCTAAAAGGTCTTAACGATTGAGGAAGATAATTTACGGGAATGAAAGGGCAATTTCTAGCTTGTTTGCATTGAATACGGAGTCAAACACGTCAACGAAGATGGAAGATAATTCCAGGCTTAGTTTTGTGGCTAATCAGAAAGCCAGTTGGATGAGGGTTCCTGCACGTTTTTGCGGGAGTTGCGCCAAGCAGCAGAAGGGAGACGCATCGAAATGAACTGCCTCTCAGAAAAATCAACAAACACCAATTAATGCATCACCTTTTCAATTCCAATACTCTGAAGCGTCTTTTTTGCTTTACTGTAACCAACCGAACAATTTTCATTAGCGACTACGCAATAAGAAGACCTAAAAAATATTTAGTGCATTGACTATCTCGACTGGACCCGAGAAAAAATGGGCGAACGGTTTAGTACTGACCACCAGTATAGCGCTACTATCATTATGACTAACTCGATATGAGGAAAAAATAAAAATATTTATTTTTCCGAATTACTGTTCCTAGAGTAGTTACTCTAATTGCAGTGTTGTGGATAATTGAGACCTTATAAAGTGCCGGAATTTGTTTTTCTTTACTCCAGAAGACTTTACAAAAAAAATGAAAAATAAAAGTTATTTTAAAATTGTAAGTTATGCCACTGTTAGATTGTTCCGTAAAACAAACAGCAGTATAGTGCCAACTGAATTTTACGATTGATTTACGCGACAGCTGTAATGTTACACTTTACAATAGTCAATTCAGCTAAGTTTAACAGTATAATGGCACGTACTGGTCCAGAGGCATGCTACTACTATTGGCGTACAGACTCGAGGTTAGTACTGCTTTTATTATTTGACCAGTACTGATTAGGATATACGATCAGACTATCATCGGATTGATTTCTTATAATAAAATATGAAATAACTTATAGCGTAAAGATCTAACGCCAAAATTTTCGACATAATAGCAGGTCCCTGAAATTGTTTTTTGAAGTTATTCATTTTACCCACCAATTTAATGCTATTTCTCATACACTGCATCAAAACTATTGTTCGGAAAATGTGCGTAAATTAATTATCACTAAATGAATTATCTTTTACGCACTTGTATGGAAAAATACTATTTTCCTAAAAGTTTAAACTTTATTATTTAACTGTAACTCCGCATTCCTAAATCCTTGCAGTTCTTAATACTTACATTGAATCGTAATAGAGTTGTTTTTAACTCAACAATTCCTAAATTGTAGGTCTTTTCCTCTATTTTTATTTATTTTGTTTGTGGATTGTGTAGATCTCAGGGGTGCGCAGTTCTAACTAAATAATGAAATATAAAATTTTACCAAAATATAACTTTAGGGAGCTGCAGTATCAACAATTTTGAGCGTTACACAGCGAGAAATCTTATATGAACAGTGAGATATACTCGACCTATGATGAATTTTACTATAAAACATACTAAAAATCGTCATAGCTCGAGTATGTCCCATTGTTTCTACGGAATAAAGTAATTTTTACTCTAACATTTCTCTCCGTGTAAACCATAATTTCTTAGAGAAAAAGACGATTTTTTCATGGGTATATGTTTATCGGAAGGCGAGGCACGAGCTCATATTAGTGCTTATTAGATTTGAATATAAGCTTGATGAAATAGAGCTGATAATTATGCGAAGACAAACAGTGACGGAGAATAAAAGGTGTATGAAAAGGGAGAAAGAAAGGAGGCGGCGCAGCACAAAAAGATTGGAATAGAGTAGGGCGAGACTATATACAGCAAACGGTGAGTCGATATATAAAAGAGGCATCGTGACAAAGGGCGCGCACGCGTTAAATTGTCGCATCTACGCCTAGTGGCCGGAATAATCGAGATCGCTCGAAAATTGGCCCGCAAACGAGGGGTGTCGGACAACCCCCGGACGACCTAACGACGTTACGCTAACTCGATCAATCGTCCGGCGCGGCGACACCTCCCCACCCCGCAAAGCCGCGGGCCTGTCCGACGCAGGCCACTCGAGTCGCTCCCGCTTGTTTTCTTTGCCAGCCGCGAGCTCGCCCACGCTTTTCCCTTTCCTGTGTGTGCGTTTGTCTGTTTTGCCGTCGGCCGTCGGCAAGCGAACGAGCGATCCTTCACACTGCAGCCTATTTTGCCGGCCTGACGAATTTCAATTTGTACTCCATTATTCTTTTCTATCTATTATGATTTTATATCCACTATTCAGATTATACACTGAGACAAATTTGTCGTAAAAAAACGCCCTTCTTTTCGCGGTACCCATCGATTTATTCGGCATCTTGGAGTTTCTTACACGGAGAAAATTGTTTAGTAAAATTTAATGGAAATATAAGTTAAAGCATCAAGTAAAAAGCAGTATTTTTACAGCAAGCCTATAAGTAAATTTTAATAACAATTTTTCTCCGTGTACATACTCTCTAAAGTAGAATAAGTGAATTAAATTCACTTAATTGAACTGAATATGTACTTATTGACTATATCAACATTTTTCCACCTGGAACAAGTGAATAATTTCACATTCTCAATAAGTGAAATGTGGAATCTAAAATATTATAAGATAAAAAAATAAATAGTAAATTTATTTCCCTCCATAAATATTCATTATAACGAAACGTATATAAGTTTACGATTTTAGGGATTCTTTATTTTACTTCATTGGTGTACATTATATGAACTAACAAGTAGTACTCTATTCCCGAGTATACAATATACGATCTTTTATCACTCATTATTATAAAATTCACACTTTAGATTGTCTAAACTCACTCTCACTTCCAGCGTCACGTACTATTTGTATATGCCAAAGCTTAAGGCGAGGGTCTCATGATCGTTGCGATGGGTGCGATATAAGGGAAGGGGAATCAATGTTCTTAGCTCTTTTGTCCTCAGTTCGCCGGGAATAAAGTGTAAACTTTACAATGGATGTATTAAACGATTTTTTTGCATGTTTTTATTACAAAAAGTGCTTCACGTAAAGTCTAAATGAAAAGTTTAATTTTGTTGCAAAGCATCGATAAATTTATTTTTTAATACCCACCTCTGTTAAAAAAATTGACAAATTTCCTATTACTACATAAAAATCTAAACAGTATTATAGAAGTTCTAAGGTGATAATAGTTTTAAAACTGAGAAATGCTGCTGAAAATGTCGCATGATACCATATGTCAATCACGTGAGATTTTACTGCGACTATCGAGTAATAATGAGGTCAACATTTTTCTTTGTAATGATCAAATAAGAATTACACGATTATCACCTGAAGATCGTATGCAAATCATGTGATTATAGCATGATTGCCATATGGCGATCGTATATGAAGATCACACAATAATCGCGTCATTTTTCAGTTAAAAGAATTAAAATAACATTTTTTTTCGAAACATATGACCATCATGCGACTATCGTTAGATGGCCACAGGAAAAATCACATGTGGATCACCCTATAATTGTCCCCTGATCATCACTCGATTACTGCGTGACTTTTTACAGCAGAAAACTTTTCTCGCTTTTAAGATTACATCTTATTCGAATTTACTTTTTTGTACAAAATTACAGATACACGGAGAGAAACGTTCGAGGAAAAATTACTATACTCCATAGTAGGCGCGGGGCAGACTCGAATTATAATGATAATTGCTACATATTTTGAAAGTTTTAACACAGACAATATTAAAGAATACTAAAAATGCTGTAAAAATTACTAGATTGCGTAGTAAAAATTATAGATATAATAAACGATATACGATCTTGGAAATTTTAAACGAATTTATTGTAATTTTTTCTACAATTTATATTTTAATTTTGCTATACAGTATAGTAAAATCTAAAGCTTAGAAATATTATTATATGTCCTCACAAGTCTTACAATACAGAATAGTAAAAATTAAGTAACTCTGTATCGAAAATACAGATGTCGCGGTATGTCACGTGACCTGCACCTCCGATCTGCGGCGAGTTTACAATGGTCGCGACTACGCTTTCTTTTCACTGTAATGTTTTTAAGTTACATTTTTAAATTTAGCGCCATTTAATCGTATAAGACAGAACTAGATGGCGTCTACCCCCGCTGTACAACTCGTAAGTGGACAGACATCTGTTCAGTTAGTATATAAGGACGATTTGAATAATCTTCAACACTGTGAACTTGCGTTAGTATGTTGCGTAAAATATTATTCTCACGCGTCGATAAATAATCAGTTAGTGTAGGTGTAGGCAGGCTAAAATTATATTTGTAAGCGAGCGAATTTCCAATCGTAAAGTATATAATATACAATAAATAAGTACAAAATGTCAAAATCATAAAATCTTCGTAGGTTCCAAGTTTGAAAAGACCAGAAGGATTAAATAAAAGGTATAGTAAAAATTACTATGTTGTATTGTAAATTTTCGTAAAATATATGTTAATTTTTATTGTATTTAAAAATTACTATACTGTAAAGTAATTTTTACTAGAATTCAAGTCTGTCCTCGGACTCTTAAAAAGTATAGTAATTTTTATTAAAATTTTTGTATTTTTTACTTAAACTTTTTTCTCCGTGTATAAATAGAAGCCTGACTAAACAAACAGATAATTTTTTTAAATGCTCTTTTTAAATATGCAGTATGTAACACAACAAAAGTGTTAATTGTTTAAAAACTTTATACCGTCGGTTTTACCGAAATAAATAAAATACATTTTGTAGAGATTCGCAGCTTTATTAAGCTATTCCAACAATGAAACGTGACAAAAATGAAAAAACAACAGCAATTATTACATAACGAAGTAAAATTAGTATTTATTTTTCAAACAAGCTTAGGTCACGGCCGCTTTGAACAAATAGTTAGGCTCCCGAAAAAGCAACGAGATAATTCATCGTGGGTAAAAAATCTTCATGCTGGAGGTGGCGAAAGGCAACTCGTTAAAACGTCAAATGGAAAAGAATTACCTCTAAACAAACGGAAAATTGACAGGTTGGGTTCGGGGAGATTTTACGAGCCATTAACTTTTCCACCCTAATACCGAGCCCCGCCCTGCAAGTACCTGCTGCTGCAGTCCGCTTAATCGAAAAGTAAGCTAAGCAAACTCGAACCCTCTTCGAACTTGCTGGTCGGCTCACTCCTTTTCCCATTCTTTCGCTTCCTCCCCCTTTCCTGCATCCCTCCGCTGCCATCATTCAATTTTCCTCCTTCTTTACCGGAGTTTCGCACCGCGCTATCTCCTACCGCCTGCGCACCTACTACTCAAAATAAACACAGAGCCTTACACGTGACAGCCAATATATACCTGTCGGTCCGACCATGGACCCATCTTCCGGCGGGAGTTCGCTAATACATTTATTCCGCATCTAGAGACGTGGTTTAAATTCTTGCAGATGCGACGCATTCGAGTTCTTGTTTTATCATCGCTCCTCTTTGTTTACTCGCGTCTTCAACGGGCGCTCACTAAAAAATCCAGCCACCCTGAAAAGTGCTGTTTGCAATGGACAAACTTGAAATTGAAGCTTCAAGGCACGGCCCACTGTCTTCTGTAGATGCTTTTCTTTTTCGTTGCATTTTTTTGCTTTCGCAGCCATATGGTTACTGCCCCTTAATGCCCGTGAAATTTGAAACGTACGTGTACAGAAATAATTAACTGTACCAGTTAAAATATATGCTTGTAGATCAGCAAAACCAATCAAGTTACAAGGTTTATAGTAATAACTGTAAAAATTCCGAGCAAGAGCTATGTAAGCTTTTTTAAAAACATATTTTTGAAAATATCTCTATGGATGTGTCTGTGTGTTTATCTCACAATCTACACGGAGAGAAAAAACCTAGTAAAAATTGTGAAAATTCATAGTAAAAATTGCTATTTTATATAGGAAAAGAATGACAGTCTTGTACTGTATTAAAAATTATTATGAAACATAGTAATTTTTATAAATAGCAATAACTGCTAAAAAAAATAGTAATTTTTGCTAAATACGTAAGAATTTTTAGAATTTTTAATAAGAAATATTGAAATTATGGCATAACATTTTTTGGAATGTATCTAATGTAATTTTTAATATTCAAAGTAATAATTTTTAGTATTGAAAGTACTAATTTTTAGTATTAAAAGTAGTAATTTTTAATATTTAAGAAAGCAATTTTTAGAACGTACAATTTGCAAATTTTGCAAAATATTTTTTTTTGTCACTGAAATTATTCTCATCTTGACTTGGAGACTCTTGTATATATTACTTATTCGAATTAACTTTACACTCAAACACTTATCTATCGCTAAACAGTATTGCTTAAATTTAACGCATTCGCTTCAATTACAAATATACGCATAACCTATTATTAGACCTAACCTAACATACATAAATCTACTTCTACGTTTTCGCACGTAATGTACTATGACAGAAACTTATTTTTCTTATATACTAACCAATATGGTGTCCAACCACTTGCGGGTGACGATTTTTTCTCCGCGCCACCTAGGTATAGCATTTTAAGTATTTTATTTGAATCTTAGAACTTGTGGCGAAATATTAAAAGCTGATAAGCAATAAAATCGATTGAAAAAGTAAAAAGTAAACTTTATTTCAATTTTGCATTTTTATTATTGCTTTTATTATTAAATTACATTCAATTTTTACATATGCGTGATCCAGGCGCACCCGACGCGAGCTCAGGCACGACCGGCGCGAGCTCAGACGCATGCGCATACGCTTGCGACCAGAGGCTTTACTATAGAAAATAGTAATTTTTGTAATAAAAGTTATCAAACGTTGTCAATATTCATAGTAAAATTTACTACTTTTTGTTCGTAAAATTTAATACTATTTCTAGTACAATTTATTATTACAACTTTTACTATAAAAAATAGCAATTTTTGTAACAAAATTTATTAAATTTTATAATATTAATAGTAAATTTTAGCATTTTAATAACAAAATTTACTATATCAATATCAAAATTCCTCATTATTCAAGACTGTCACTTCTTTCCTATGAGAAAATAGTAATTTTTATTAAGTTTTTTCTCTCCGTGTAAGTATTATCGGATTTTAACGAATAAGACAATATTTAAAGCGTTTCTTTCATGTTTTTTATTAAGATAGGCTCAATAATGAATTTTCTTTAGATGCCAAAAACGTATTAATCATTATTCTTTGTTTTTTTTTTGATACTGGGTGTATATTGTTTTTGCATAAGTTAACCTTCTAAAGTCTGTCTTTTTGAAAGTGGCGTTCATAAGAATACTCACTGGCGACCTAATACAAAATATAACTTGGGATTGAAATAATTAAATTGATCAAGTAAAGACTTATTTTAAAAGTGTTCTCATATTTTAGTGACGTATTTAGGCACACGTACTTTATTCTGAAACTCATTTTCCTTTCATAAAAGCACAATTTCCGAAAATTTACTTTTATACCTATGACAATTAAGTCAATTATTATCTTCAGTTCTAAATTACCTTCTGTAATAACCTACAACTAAACATAATTGGAAAATCACCCAAAATAATTACAGAAGAAGACAAATATTTAAAAATATTAAATAAACAATGTTCAATGTCTTTAACATTTTTATTTTCAAAAAAATATATAAACAAATTCACAGAAATTTACAACCGCTCATTGCAGTATTATTTTTCTCTGAGATTGCAAAAGTAAATTTGTCTTTAATTACAGAATTCAATTGTGGCTTAGTGGTATACAGATATTAAGGGATGTTTTTCTTTAATAAAAGTTATTATAGTGTTTTCAGGAGTTGAAAAATGCTCATATCGGCAATCTAAAGTCTCAATTTTCCTCGATACTTGTATTTTTTCTGTTTTCATTTTAACGTTTATTAACTTATTAAAAATATAAAAGATTAAAATGATAGCAAAAGTGACGTCAACATAACGTAATTTATCTATATTCTGCACAATTGAGACGTCATACAAATTTTCGAAGCAAACTTCTTTTGCTAAAAATCATTGAATTGAAAAAAGAAAAAATACATGTTGCTGATTTTTTGTTATTCTATTAGTTGAATGTAATGAAATTCCAAAAGAATTTTTCATGCAAGGCCCTTTAACCATCACCGTTATGCTGATGGGCAGTACTGGGCCGTTCACAAATTGTCTCGTGGTGTATTGCTAATGATTTATAAGTTTTGAAATTAATATGAGAACTCCTTTCTTTTAATCGAGGCATTAATGGGAGAATTATTGAACTGAAACTACGTGGATTTTAAATTGCTATTTCGATTAAAGCTAGATCAAAAACTAGTAATTGTTAGTTGTTAAAATAGAATTGAAATCGATTATTGGCTTCAAACAACGAACTAAACATGATCTACTTTTTTCAAACAAGCTCGTTAATTTTTACCAAGGTATTTTTACTCTAATCATAGCAAATTTTATTAACTCTAAAGGTCTGAGCTCTGAGTGCCATAAGAAATAGTAAAAGTCCCTGCGAAAAGTTTGTTTAACATACAGAACATAAACTTTCTTTTAGCAGTAGTGGAATGTAATTATTAATAATTCTAAATCGGTAGCGTGAAAATTTCCCACCAGCGTAAAATATATTGACGACATACACACGTCGATAGTCTGAGCTGCGATTTGTAGATATACAAGTAGATTGGAGAAAGAGAAAAATCAATATAGTTCGGGAGTTTTGTGCCGCATCACGCCTCTCTCTGGGTCCACGGCGGTCGATTCTGTACATCTCGACCAACTGCGGAAAGTTGTTGACATAGCACATTGTTGCGGTAGTCATGGTGTGCACCGCGCCATGCTCACGCTTCTCTTGAAATAACAGTTCCTCTCCGCTTCCCTCGTTCTCATTCAACAGAGGGCAGAATCCCTCCACACGATTGTATGCGTCTTCGCGGCTCCAGCCTTGCTTGAGCAATCGGAACGATACGCGGGGAAAAAATTTTAGTAAAATTTACTGAGTTAGTAAACGTCGGCAATATCAAATTTATTCCTGCAGTAAGTAAATTATACTGATTTTTTAAGCAATATTTACTTACCTAATTAAGTAACATAATCCAAATGGAAGAAGAATTTGATTGTAAACTTGTAAATTACCGTCAGATTTACATCTCTACGCAAATTTAGGTATCGTAAAATTTACACAGTAAATTTTGTTGAACTTACAGTGAATTTTACTATATTTTATACTAATATTTTCTAGTAACATTTTTTATTTCCCGAGGCTCTCCTCGCATTAGAAAATGCAGTCTAGTAATTTTTACTAGAACTTTTTTCTCCGTGTAATCAAAATTTTCTGCAAAGTATGGAAATTTTTTATTCAGGCTCTAAGATCCCGATAAGTATTGTGAAAGTAAATAAAGATTTTCATGAATTATTAATGAATGCTATTTTCCACTAAGTGTTAGAATTTTTAATGATTATTTTGAATTCTTTCGAATGACCTTTTATTTTCGTAAACATTTTATTTTCTCTATGAAAATACCTTACGAGTATTTTATAAATACTAATAAGTACAGAATATTTAATAAATATTTTTTGAATACATACAAGTATTTATTTATCGCGAATATTAGAGAATTCTTTATGAATTCTTTTTTTCCAAAGTGTATTTATTTTTATTGTATTTTATCATTGCATTTCATTAGTGCTTTCTGTGATATGACGGACCTGCTAGTTTTAATGAGCTGTTCAAATAACTGCGATATTTGTTTTCTGAATTACATTACATTAAGAGTTTTTATATACGCATTTCAAAGTGTGCATCTGTAAACTTTTGTAAATACCGTAATTTACAGTAAATGCCCGTGTAGAAAAACGCAGGGATTTGTCAGGTATCAGGGAAACAGTAGGGAAAACTTGCTGGATCCAGGTCGGATTTCGTCCGCTTCTTATATATGTGCCTTATGCAACAAACCAGGGAAATGTTGGGAAAGTAGGAATCCTAGTCCGAATCCTGGAAGAGTTTTTTATTCAATTTCTGCACGGGTGACTATTCTATTCTATTCGATATCCACGGATAGTAATTTAGAGTTGCGAGTCATAGCGTTAAACAAAATGGTTGAGCGATCGAGAAAGATAAGGATCAATGGCCGTGATACTGAGCACAAGTGCATTACTTGCGTCGATAAAAAGATGGCTCAAGTCTTCGAGAGCGCACATTTCCAAGTGGTACGCTCCCAACGACGACAAGGTCGAGAAGCAATAAAAAGGCGTTAACGAACGAGAACGCAAGAGAGTCATTCACAAAAGTAGATAAGACTCTCGAGGGCATGAAAGCTAGTGGAGAGGGAGAAGAATGAAAGATAAAACGCAAATCAAGAACATGGTCACTTCATTCCACGCCGTGTCTTTCAAAAGCGCGCCCGAGCGGCGGATGGAGACAAAGGGAAAGGAAAAATGCTCGATCTTGTCTGCATGGGATGCGGTGCGATGAACTACGCCTAGTAAGCTAAAACGCCTTATTATGAGGCATCAGAAAATTCAACTTTTTATTTAAATATTCCTCATATTATGTTATCAAAATAAAAAAATCAAACAAAAGTTATCAGATTGTTCACAGGCTCTATTGTTCATTATTCGTAATTTTCGGGATTGCTAATGTATCTCTAAATTCTAAAACATAACATTTCAATTGTTCGTAATAAAGCAAATAAGTTTCAATATAAGCGGGTAAAATTCCTAGCGTACTCTTGGTCATGCTGAGGTGGCGCAGACGCAGCACATTATATACTATATTATATGATAGAAATACTTAATAAAAATTATTACAATTGTAAAAATAATTGCTAAGTAACATTAGAATCGGTACTCATATTGATACTATAGCCTATTTCACAATAGTTTCAATAATTTTTAATTAATGTTCTTATGCTTAAGAAAAATTGTTCTGTAACATAGCAAAAATTGAACCAGTAGTATTTGTAATTATGTAAAATTAATGAAAAATAATTGAAATCGAGATACAAGTGAACGCTTACTTAATTTTAGAAAAACCTACTTAATTTGTACGCTAAAGTTTTATTCGCAATGATCGCACTTAAAACATTATACATGGAAATCGCCATTTATAAATGAGATACGTCGAAACGTTCGTATATGCTAACTGCTGTTCCACCCAACCATTTACAAGTACGAAAAGAAAGTGTGACATCTATCAGAAAAAAATGAATTAAATAATTCAATTCAACTTTTCTCTTTTATAGAAAGACTATAGAAACTGAAAGAATGAAAATAAAATTAGCGAAAAAATTATTGTATTTTTTTTTATTTATATAAAAGACATGCTTACAAAGCATAATAGTTGATATGTATTTCATATTGAAGTAAATTACATCCAGGTATTAACAATATAAAATAGGCTCATTCCCTGTATGTACACGGAGAGAAATTTTGGTTGAGAGAAGTTTTGGTGGAAAATTACAGGTTATGGGAAATTTACAAGAGTACTATTGTAATTTCCTCACAGACTGACAACCTTAAAAATTTTATAATACACTATTGTAATTTTGCCATCTTTGCCGACTACGAATTTTTACAATACTACCTTGTAATATTTACAATAGTAGCTTGTAATTTTTACAATAATACCTTGCAATTTTTCTAACAGAACCTCTGAAATATTATTAAGTGACCGTTTAAAATTTACTGTATATAAATAATTATAATAATAAGATAAAATGTAATTTATTCAGTTTTTTTGTTTTATTCTTAGTTTCATCCTAAGGTATTACTTGAAATTTAATATCCTAGTGAATTACTTTTTCTTAAATAGCCAGAGACTTATAACTACGCATTCAATCGCTTATAAACACATTTAACGAACGCATATCGAAAAACTTATCTAACCCTACCTAACGCAACATATACTTGGACGCACGCTATTATACATATACGATATTGACTAAACAAGTCGCACTTATATACTTAGTGTGCTGAATTTATGCACTTGCGAGAAAAAGAAATATCGCAAAATTCTCAATACGTAACGGACTAAGGAAAGTATAATAATTGCTGATATATTATACAAGATGTATTTAAATAATTATTATTTAAAAATAATGTAAAATTGTTTAGTTTTATAAATAAATAAAAATGTGTTGAAGATGTAGATGAACCAAGTAAAAATCTCCCTCTAGTGAGTAAAAGAGGTACTATTCGTGACGAGAAATCCCGCGCCGGCTCGGGGGGCCACGCGTTCTCACATTGCGCATGCGTAAAACGACCATATATTAAAAATTCCTAGGTATGGTCATAATAATTCATATCTTTATAGTAACATTTGTTAGATCCCTGACAAAAGTTACTAGGCCACTGACAAAAATTACTAGGCCCCTGATAAAAATTACAATAGCACCTAGTAAAAATGTATAGGGCACCTTCCAATTTTTCACAGATCGCTAATTTTACTATGCAGCATTGTAATTTTTTGTAGGGCACCTAAGAATTTTTCTAAGTGGAAATATTAATATTATTATGGTAACTGTAAAAATTTATTAGGATTATTGTAAAAATGTCGACTTGGGTAGTCTGTGAGGAAATTACAACAGCAGTCTAGTAAAATTTACTAGAAACATTGCTAAGTTTACTACAAAATTTCTCTCAGTGTACACACGAGTTGACAAAGGCCCCATTTCCCAATTTACATTAAAAATATCTTATACTAGATGTATAAATAAACGCCCCCGATTTATTATTCGTTGTTAACTATAACTTCACCATTAATAAGATGTATTTACTTTATTTACGGTTGTCCACCGAGAAGATTTCGCCGGCCGATCAATGTTGCCTTGTTTTATGGTCAACGGCTAGCTCGAAGAAGAAACGAGAAGTCGCACGCTCACTAAATGTTAGCCGGTTGCGCATGCACCGTATCGTGAATAACAAATTTTACAATATAATTTTGTAAAATATCCCAAGGTTTGAATAAATATTTCAAGAAATCATTATAAATTGTATACTCCTTAAATATTTGTCGATTAATTACAAGAAATTGCAGTAAATCTAACTGGAAAAGCGTGACGAAATAAATAGATATGATGGTTAATGGATGGTTATCCCATTCGCCAACAAGATCAAAATTGACTAGTCAATTGCGAATGGCTGCTGAACGTTTTTACCGTGGTATCGGTTGAGCGTTATCATTCCAGCATCGACATCGTACTGGGTCAGCCGTAATGGCAGTACCATTATATGCTGGACCGTCAATGAGCCCATTTTTTCTCAGGATGTAAGTTGCTCGCAGAAGCTGAAAGTCAGCAAAGCTCAAAAGATAAACAGATCTACCTATTTAAATATTTCAGATCACTTGATTTCTAAATAGAGCATGTTAGCATCGCTGTTGCAATCCAAGGTTTTTTCCCAAGGAATTGTGCAGTCGGGATTTTTGTAAATTCCTTTTTGACGCAAAGGAGTTCTCTTTGTATTGGGTGGCGCACGGGCGCTATAGTGTGAAGTGGAAGTAATCCGCGCAAAGCGCGATCAGCCGGGGATGCGCCTGTGGGATTATAGCACGCGCTGTCATAAGCAGATGCCGTGGTTCAGTCGATTCGCAGCCTCTCCTCCTCCCTAATCGCATTGTTCAATTGCTGTAAAATGCTTTTACACCAGAGCGCCTCTACTCTCTTCCACTCTGTCTCTGCTTTTCTTATTCTTTCACAGCCGGGTAGTCGGGAAACGCGTTGGTATTTTGTAAAAGAACGCCTATCGCTCCTCTATTTTCTTTCATAACTCTGCGCAGAGCGCTTAATTGTGCCCAGCTTCGGTCCGACTGCTCCAGCTGATTCGACTCTTTTATTTTTTTAATTTGATCTGCGTTATACGCGGCTTTGGAAGCGCGATGACGTTTCAAAAATATTCACGATATTCTAAAAATACGTCGATGCATATAGTATCTGTTGTAACCATTTTTGGTGAAATAGTCACAATGTGAATACAATAAAATTTAATAAAATATACTATACTGTTTAGGAGTCCGAGAATAGACTTGAATTCTAGCAAAAATTACTATGAAGTATAGTAAAGTAAAGTAAAAATTAACACATATTTTACGAAAATTTACAATACATTATAGTGATTTTTATTATGTCAGTATAGTAATTTTTCATGAAACTGGTTAGTAAAAAGAGAATTCTCTTGTATCCTTTTTATTTCTTTGTTCTGATCTTTCAAACTTGGAACCTATAAAGGATTTTGGTTTTGGAATTTCAAACTTGGAACTTATAATATTTTGACATTTTTTATTTATTGTATTATACCTTTTGATTGATAATTTTGCTCGGTTATACATATATTTTGCCTGGCTACACCTATATTAACTGACTAAAAACTAAAAAAATTGTTCAGACAAAAGTTGTTTGGGACAATGGGGGCCATCTTTTTATGAAATCAGTTTTGACCTTGAGACTTATGTTCAAGGTCATTTGAAGGTCAAAGTGTTTTTTTTTTAATAGGAACCCCCATTTTTGACCCCTGATTCGGAAAGAGCGCGAAATTCTACATTCAGATAAGGTATCATGAGTGGGTGCGGTTATCCCCCCCTCCCGCCCATAGTCATGTAAGGGTCAAATTCGTTATTCTCTTAATCTGTGCACACGAATTATTGGGCAAAGTGAGATTTGTAATGATAATAACAATACCAAGAATAACCCAATAACCCAATACCTTGCCTTAGTTGACTGCACAGATTAAGAGAATAACGAATTTGACTCTTATAACACTATGGGGGGAGGAGGGGAGGTACTGCACCAACACATGATACCTTATCTGAACGTAGAATTTCGCGCTCTTTCCGAATCCGGGGTCAAAAATGGGGGTTCCTATTCAAAAAAGCACTTTGACCTTCAAATGACCTTGAAAATAAGTCTCAAGGTCAAAACTGATTTTATAAAAAGATGGCCCCCATTGTCCCAAACAACTTTTGTTTGAACAATTTTTTTTGTACAACGCGAACGGCGAAAATTTCTGGGTGGTTTCTTTAAAATGGGACACCCTGTAGAGTGTAGTAATTTTTCCTCGAACTTTTCTCTCCGTATAAGATGATCTCGACGAACCAATTTTTTTAAATTATTGAATTTGTTGTCAACGTTTTATACAGTATATGTATAATCTATCTATTTTTTTTACGTGAGAGAACTAATCAAAGAACAAAAGTTATTCTTTAGTTGCTGTATATAATTGATAATTATATTTCAAACATTTCTATAATTTTATCTTTTCACACATTTGCAGGTCATTTTTCCTACTGAAAGGGGCTTATAAAATTCCATAAAAAGTTGCGAACTTTATGGGATTTTATAAAATTTAAATGTTTTTATAGTATTTTAAAAGATTGTTTCCACGTATGAACCCTGCCGGAAAATTGAGGAGGTTTTAAATTCTGTTAAACTTTTAATTCGTGGTTACATAATCGCCGCCTCGCTGCATCGCAAGATTGAGGATGCGCGCCCACCGATCTAGTTTTGTTATTCCGTTTTGATTCTCACGTCTACGCAAACAGCTGCGCACGCATATAGACCTTTTGTTGTTTAATTTCTAATGTCAAGGCCTCGATAGAATTTAACCATAACATGCCATGTTATGCCTATATAAATTCTAGGCAGAAGTTAGTTATAAGAACATAAATGATGGTTAATTTTCAGGCAGGGAAAATCTAACATTATTAATAAAATTATTGACATTTTTAAATAAATTTAATTGTCTGCCGCTTGTTATAAATAAGTTGGTTGCGCAAAATTTGTCAAATTTGTAGTGCATTAAAATTTGTCTAAAATTAGAAAAAAATGTGATGCGAAACATTTTTGAATTTCATAAAAACAATTATATTATCTCTTTTTCGGTGAAATTACATTTCAATGATTCGATCCTTCAAATCCTTCAAATGATATAATCCTTCGATTTATTTCGCCAATAAGGATTTAATTTTTTTGTTTTTATTGTTAGTAATTTGTGCATTGATTCATTATTTTTATCGTTGCAGGTTAAAATATGGTTTCAAAATCATCGTTACAAATGTAAAAGGCAAGCGAAAGAAAAAGCAATGGCCGAACAGAATGCTCAAAATCAGGTATGATTACTTTAATCTCTAACGTTAAAAAAAAAGAAAAATTTCTTTAAGGGTGTCTTACACCTAAAGATTTAAAAAAATGATTTATTTTTAAATTTTCGTTGTATATGTCCTTCTGATGCTACAAAAAATATTTTTGCAATCATTTTAAAAATTTATAAAAAATAATATAATTGATTGGTTTTTCATTTTTTAAGTCGATATTACTAATAATGTGCACATATAAATTCTAGAATCCCGCGTAGAAATCGAAAAGATTGGCAAGACATTACCAATGTATTGGTCATATTGATTGCGCATATATTGCCAATACATTGGAACAACAATATCCAATTTATTGGCAATACTTCGGCAAAGCTACATCCGCCAATGCTTTGCCAATATGCTGCCAATATTTAAAAAAAAATTTATTTAGCTATTGGAACTGTTTTACCAATATATTGGATATACCGATCGCCAATTTTACACATATTATTTATTGATTTATTATTTACATATTTTAAGTAAATACAAAACATCCCGTGTAAAAAAAAAATTTACTTCTATCTGGATTTGAACCCACGCACTTCTGCTTTCTAGGCTAACGTTTAGCCAACTGAGCTATTTGATTGTTTTCGTTAAATAATTAGATTCAGGTTAAAACAGAATTATTAGACTTAACCTTCCAAATTTCGTTATATTTGGAATTTAGTCATTTAATACAAACAATCAAATAGCTCAGTTGGCTAAACGTTAGCCTAGAAAGCAAGAAGTGCGTCGGTTCAAATCCAGATAGAAGGAAAATTTTTTTTTACGCGAGATGTTTTGTATTTACTTAAAATATGTAAATAATAAATCAATAAATATAATATGTGTAAAATTGGCGATCAGGTATATCCAATATATTGGTAAAACAGTTCCAATAGCTAAATAAATTTTTTTTTAAATATTGGCAGCATATTGGCAAAGCATTGGCGGATGTAGCTTTGCCGAAGTATTGCCAATAAATTGGATATTGTTGTTCCAATGTATTGGCAATATATGCGCAATCAATATGTACCAATACATTGGTAATGTCTTGCCAATCTTTTCGATTTCTACGCGGGATAATATTTATAACTTTTAACTTTTGTATAAATTAAAATGTTTTATAATACAATTGTATTAGCTTAAAAACAGCAAAAAAATGAAAAATTGATTTAAAAAATATAGTTAAAAATTTTAATACTTACAACTCTTCACTCGGAGCCACATGAAATATTCATAATTTAAGCTAAACCGCATGACAATAATGGATGCACCCGACGAGTCTCCATTCTTCGCCAATCACAAATTTTTAAAAGTATAAATATTATAAAATAAAATGAATTTAGAGATTCGTACCTCTGCTCATTTTATCAAGAACTAAATATATTTTATTATTAAACTAGAATCTCTGCTAGAAATTCGTCTAGTTGAAATGGATATAAAATTAAGAAAAGTTTTACCTTGAAAGACAACGTTGATTTCAACGTTTCTATTGTCAATTGGGTTAGCTTACGACAGCTAATTCTGCAACAATTATCTAATTAGTAACCAAGAATTCGTTGGCTTTTCTACCTGGGTAAATTTTATAATTAAATCTAACTTGAATGTACAATATTAATTATTTTAATTAATTGATATCACGAAACAAACAATTTGTGTATGACCTAATAAAAATATAAAATTCAATTTTTTGAAAAAAAAAAAAAAAAAATGAAAAACATTGAGTTCCAAAATAATCGATCGAAAAATAAGAAATATTTGGTCTGCTGCATATAAAATGCATCCATTAGACACGCACATACATGGTAAATTTGTATATATAGAGTTTATTTCTTGAATATTTGTCTTTTACCGGGGCTGCGCTTCCTCTGTGTGAAGGAAAAAGACACTACGGTAACGTAGAGACGTGTCATGTCTACAAATCTCCCGAGACGATAAAAAAAATGTTATTATATTATACGGTTCAGCGTCGAGTACAACGTGGTCGCACAAAAAAGCGCAAATCGTGCATAAAAAGTAGAAGTAGCAGAGCAGAGGCCGTTTTTTCTTCGATCGTCGCGATATTACTCTACGCAGATGTTCGAGAATATATTATTGCGAAGCACGTATGCGGGATCACGAGGCTCCGACGCACATCATTTTAAATACAAATGCCGCGTTTATGTATGCGTTTCGCTCGACCGAGAACTGTGCAATCGCATACATTAACGACGTAATGATGCGATGAGTTCAAAGTTGTCTCAAGATATATGAAAATTGTTTTGCAAAAATAAAACTACACATGCGTAAAATATGACAGACTTGAATTTTTTTCCAGCGCGAAAAACTTTTATATGATCTATGATCATTTTTTAGTCAATTTTGGTCGATTTTTGAAACTTCTTTATTTTTCGTTAATGCTAATTTTCTCAACCTGTATTTCCATGTTTTTATTTTATACCTACCGCGAAGTTATTTTGCAAAATTTAAAAAAGAAATAAAAAATTGCTTTGTGCATTCGAATATTAAATTGAATTTGAAAGGGTTAATATCCAGGGAAAGTACCCGCGTAAAAATCGAAACAATGGGCAATGTATGAGCAATATATTGGATATTGCGATTACCAATATATTGGCGAAACATTGGTTATAAATTTGCCAATATATCGAGGAACGTTCGGCAAATGCTCAATATCCAATATAATTCCCATACCTTGCCAATAGTTCATATTGTAATTATTTATTTTTACGTTGGCAAAGTTTATATATCGCTTGACCTTTAGCTAGACATTTTTCCGTACTTTTTTTCTCTGGATTACGCCCGCATAAAAAAAAAAATTTCATAAAAGAAAAAATTTTTACTTCTGTCTGGATTTGAACTCACGCACTTCTGATTTCTAGGCTAACGTTTAGCCGACTGAGCTATTTGATTGTTTTTATTAAATGACTAAATTCCAAATATAACGAAATTTGGAAGGTTAGGTCAAATAATTCTAATGTTTTAACCTGAATCTAATTATTTAACAAAAACAATCAAATAGCTCAGTCGGCTAAACGTTAGCCTAGAAAGTAGAAGTGCGTGGGTTCGAATCCAGACAGAAGTAAAAAATTTTTCTTTTATGAATTTTTTTTTTTTATGCGGGCATAATCAAGAGAAAAAAAGTACGGAAAAATGTCTAGCTAAAGGTCAAGCGATATATAAACTTTGCCAACGTAAAAATAAATAATTACAATATGAACTATTGGCAAGGTATGGGAATTATATTGGATATTGTGCATTTGCCGAACGTTCCTCGATATATTGGCAAATTTATAACCAATGTTTCGCCAATATATTGGCAATCGCAATATCCAATATATTGCCCATACATTGCCCATTGTTTCGATTTTTACGCGGGCATTTTTTATAAAAAATCTATTTCATTAAAAAATTAGACTAGAGTAATACAGAGAGAGAGAGAGAATTCAAATAATTTTATTTATATATCTTTACGTGCTATTGACATGTATCAACAGTGGTTTTCACATTTCTCTTTAGTGAAATATGCAATCGACATTCACCAACAGTGGTTTTCACATATTCAGCACTGAACAGAAGATTTAACATATTATGCCTAAAAGCTCATTAATTTTCCAGCATGGTATACATCTCTATTTTTTTTACAAAATTCACAATTTTAGAACCTCCTCTTATGCAGCGATTTATCAAAGTTCTCTGTTGTCTACTCTGCTTAATATAATTGAAATTAGACGTCTTATTCATAATCGTCCAGTGTATATAGGTATACACATTTAAAAAAGTACTTTTTGAGCTCTTATTAAATATGCGCATTTAAGGTCAAAGTGAAAAAAATTATTTAGCGTTACTCACCTAAAAATTTCAGTGTATGTATATTCTATGAGCAGATACAGAAAATCAAAGGCAAACTAATAAAATAAGTAAATTACGGGGTGGCTGGTTCTTAGGGATATATACGCACAGAGGCGGCCCTTAATGCGATTTTCATCGCGCGGAGCGTTTATCGCGCGAGATGGTCTCGCTCAGATTAGCCTCGACTCCGTAAATGGTGTACGCGGCGCGTCTATATTTGATCCGACCGGCCGCGACAATGTCGGATTCATTGTTACGCCATTAGTCTCCCGCCGATCGACCGCCACGATATACACGCTTTCGTCTCTGTACGTAATGCCCAATGGGCGCGCTTCCGATTTTTCCGCTCGGTCGAGGGTGGCTTGATGCTTATCGAATTATGCATCGAGCCGTGCATCCTCTTACAGTCTCGGCAATTCCTTTCTTATTTTTAGGTCGCATTGTTTAGATTGTGCGGGAGACCTTCCCCATCGTGAAACCAGTATGTTCGGAACCGGTATTTATAGAAATGGCGGACAAATTGTACGAGAATGCTTATTATTTCTTTACAATTTTTAGATACACAAATTTTTGCTTCATTTTTTCTCCATTACGTTTACGCAAATAATCATGTAAGCAAATCTATCGCGAATTAAAAAATGTGAGAGAAAAGTAGTAATACAGTTGCCAAGTAATAATAGGATTAAATTCAAGTAAAATAAGCTAAATATTACAGAATAAATTTATTTTTAATAAAACTTTATATGAATAAAGTAACATATTGAAACGTTATAAAAATTCGGAAAATATTTTTCAAATATTCTTTTCATGCGCATCTATAAAGTATTTGATAAGAAATATCTTTGACAGATCCAGCAGACAAAATGTTTACATTTTCTAATTATTCTGCTGCTAATTATTTCATATAAATTAGATTTGGTAAAAGCATAATCATGAATGTTGTTAGTTTAAATTTTAGCTCCCTTTAATTTTGCACTTTCTTTTATTTTTCACTTAACGTTATTATTTTATTAATATAGTAACTTGACGATGGTCTATTGAGTACAGCAGGTATATTAAAAATTACTGCGTAGTCTAAAAATTAAATTACCAATATTTATTCTTTTAAGCACCCGCGTAAAAATCGAAACAATGGGCAATGTATAGGCAATATATTGGATATTGCGATTGTCAATATATTGGCGAAACGTTGGTTATAAATTTCCCAATATATCGAGGAACGTTCGGCAAATGCACAATATCCAATATAATAGGGAAAGGTAGTATTTTTCAAACACGCGATTTTTATAAATTTTAGGCAAAATTATGTTATAGATTGTTTTTTTGCCTTTTTTTAAACGTAACGCGTAGCATAGAGTTTATTTAAAAATTGAAGTTTTTGAATCTTTTAAAAACGCGCCATTTTATAGTCTGCTACGGCTTATCGCCTTGTGACGTCAGTGTATCACCGTGCATCTACACTGTAAAAAATGCCAAATGAAAATTACAATAGCATTAGCGATTTTACGCTAGTGCTAGTAATTTTACGGTGTGAATTACAACGATAAATTACGTAAAAATACAATGTGCTAGTACTTTTACGTTGACAGTAGCGATTTTACTACCACAATTTTATTTTCGCTACAGTTAATGTAGGTCGCATTATTACCCACATTCAATGTCGCGATTTTACTAGTATAATGACGGCGAAATTTACGTCTTTGCTAGTAAATTCACGTTCCAACAAGTAATAGTACAAGTACTGATTGCAATTTTACTACCACAAAAAATCCCTTCGAGCGCCCATGCTCCAGGCTCTACTGCAACGAACACTTCGATTTGGGAATTCCTCACGTCTAGACGTCGAGAGTCCAGACGTTAAGAGTCACCTCTTAAGTTAAAGTTTACTAAATTAATTATTTAAACATTGAAAATTATGTGCAGGCTATTTATTATTTTATTAATTATTATTTATTAATTATTATTATTTATTAATTATTAATTATTGCCATTCATGTAGTACAATCACAAATTATCTAGCATTTGCAATTATCACAGTAATTTTCAAATGATTCGCATTTATAACCTCAAACCTTGGCTGTACTGCCAACTGCGAAATACTTCATCGGTCAGTATTTATGCTTATACGAGTGGTACTTGTACTAGTAAAATCTTACTCTTGTGGTAGTAAAATTGCGAAAGGCAATAGTAAAGTCGCTACATTCAAAGTAGGTCGCTTGATTACCCACATTAAGTGTAGTAATTTTACAAAAGGGATTTTTTACAGTGTATGAAAACAGTTAAATGTATATGCAAGGAGACAGATTATTATTAAATAATTATATTATTAAACAATTACATTAGTAAAATGAGTGAAAAAAGAACCGTATCGTCGTTGTTTCGTGCCGCTGTGTATGAACACAGAAATCAATTCTCCAAAAAAAATATTTTTTATTGTACCAAGGAACGAAAAAAGATGCAAGGCCTGGTTCATTGTAGCTCATCGTAATGATAAACCCGCAAAACGTTTATATTTTTGTTAACAGAATAGTTCTTATTTCGGACATTATGCTCTGGGCAAATTTTTCCTTTTAAAATGCAGTCAGATTCTTTCCTTTGTAAACAAACATAACCTACAGCATTATCAACGTACGTTTCCCGAGATGATCTACATAAATATAATATTTTCATTAATATTTAACTAAAACGAAAATATATTTACATACAAGCTATGTTTACATGCCTAATAAACATTAATTATTATACTTACAATGATGCTTTAACTAATCTAATTTCTGCTGCGTTGAATCTTTCGTCCTTATTTATAAACTCTGCCACCATAAACATATCAATTTTTGGCAGATTTGTGGAATCTGCTATCACAAAACCTTTTTCGATCATGGTAAAACAAAAAATTTAAAAATTCTTTTATAAATAAATTATTAAATAATATTTTGTAGGTCGTATTTACTTTTACATACGCGTTTCTTGCAGACCGAGAGAGACAGCAAGATAGTATAGATGATGCATTGACGTCACAAAAACACTGAACTAATAGGAAAGCGTTTTTGTAGCATACAAATATTTCATATTTTATTAATTAATTTTATTTATTAATCGTTAACAAAAATTTAAAAATTTATATTATCATTAATAATTATGATTATAATTTTATTTAAAAATTATAAAACTATCCTTTATTTTTTTGCCTTTCCCTATTCCCATACCTTGCCAATAGTTCATATTGTAATTATTTATTTTTACGTTGGCAAAGTTTATGTATCGCTTGATCATTAGCTAGACATTTTCTCGTACTTTTTTTCTCTTGATTATGCCCGCATAAAAAAAATTCATAAAAGAAAAAATGATTACTTCTGTCTGGATTTGAACTCACGCACTTCTGATTTCTAAGCTAACGTTTAGCCGACTGAGCTATTTGATTGTTTTTGTCAAATAGTTAGATTCAGGTTAAAACATTAGAATTATTAATTTTCCAAATTTCGTTATATTTGGAATTTAGTCATTTAACAAAAACAATCAAATAGCTCAGTCGGCTAAACGTTAGCCTAGAAAGCAGAAGTGCGTGGGTTCGAATCCAGACAGAAGTAAAAATTTTTTCTTTTATGAAATATTTTTTTTTTATGCGGACATAATCAAGAGAAAAAAAGTACGGGAAAATGTCTAGCTAAAGGTCAAGCGATATATAAACTTTGCCAACGTAAAAATAAATAATTACAATATGAACTATTGGCAAGGTATAGGAATTATATTCGATATTGTGCATTTGCCGAACGTTCCTCGATATATTGGGAAATTTATTGTTTCGATTTTTACGCGGGCAATTAAGAATATTTCAGTTCTATTAAATATTTACAATATTATTCTGATTTTACAGCAATGTTTAATTAATTTTTCAAAGCAGCTGTTAATTTTCATAATTGTTTGGATAATTTTATTTTAAATTTAATTTTCATAATTTTAAGCAATATTTAGTTACTTAATTAAGGGGGCCAGCCTGGGTTAAATTGAAAAAAATACACTTTCCAGTTTAATATGTATAACAATTGTATTCATCACTTTTGATTGCTGTAACTTTTACACTTTAACTACTCGCACAATTTAAGCTATTTATTCATTATTAAGACCCAAACAGTGTTCTTTACCGCTAGTATTGTTCCATCAAAAACATTTAAAATTTTTATTTATTTGTCCACTTGCCCATAGCTTTTTCTCAATAAAGTAAGTTTAAAATACTCTTCATTACCTGCACTACAGATGTATCGGATCACTTTTCTGAAAAAAAATATATAAAAGGTTATTGTAGACACTTTTTGACCATTTTCGTGCAAAATATTAGTAATTGTCTAATATTTTGGACAAAAAGTGATCGGATAGATCTGAAGTGCAGGTAATGAAGAGTAATTTAAACCTGGTCCGGTGACATATAAGTTACTTTATTGAGAAAAAAGCTATGGCAAGTGGACAAGTAAATAAAAATTTTAAATGTTTTTGATGGAACAATACTAGAGGTAAAGAACACTGTTTGGGTCTTAATAATGAATAAATAGCTTAAATTGTGCGAGTAGTTAAAGTGTAAAAAGTTACAGCAATCAAAAGTGATGAATACAATTGTTATACGTATTAAACTGGAAAGTGTATTTTTTTCAATTTAACCCAGGCTGGCGGCCTTGGCTGGTTAAAGCGTCAACTGAATATTTAATCCAATTTTACTAACAGTTTTGCCCCATGGTAAACAGAACAGAATCTTCTCGAAATTCTATTGACTTATTAACTTGAGGTTATATCATTTTTTTCAAATAAAAACAAATGAAAAGTTTTTATAAAGTATTAATAGTTATGATTTTTTTACTGTAACATTTATAAATGTGATTAGTTATTTATTAAGTTATTTTAATAAGCTTAGCAGATTTTGTTTATGAAATTTTATTAGCAATACTTTAAATGTAAATAAGCAAAATTTAATAGCAATTACCTGCTAAACAATAATTTTATTGTAATGGGTACTATCAGTGAGCAGAAAGTATTAGAATTTGTTTTCTTTTTAAAACGTGTAAAATTTAACTGACACTACCAAGGTATATAATGAATCCGCTTGACATTCTATTGTTTTTCTCTTAATTTGAGCTTATAACTTCAACAGGCTTCCCATCTGTGGTCATGTAATAGACGCAATCGCATGCGCAAGGTACGGGAAAAGCCATCAACATAATATGGGCATATTATGCCAAACTAACATAACAAATTAAGTTCGAAAACTCTGGGCAACAGTCAGTCACAAGGACATAACTGATGGTAATTTTTTCAACAGGATATTTATGAAACAATAATATCATAATTCCTTTAAAAATATTTAATAAGTACAGAGTGAACAATTTACAGCTTTTTAGCTTTCCAAGCAATTTTTTTATTAGAAAGCTATTTTTTTAGTGCTTCACAATAATACCAAGACAAAACGAGACTTAGTAAAATTATTGTCTTGATCTCGAAAAGTATCGTTAATTTTAGTATTGTCTTGGTCTTGTATAAATCTTGAGATTATCTGTCTCGTCTTGGTATTGGTCAAGTCTTGGTCTTGACAAATTAAAGTATTAATTTTCTTTTAAAAAAATACGAAAATGTTTAATGAAATAGTCTGACAGTCTCAAGACTAAGACAATATTTTAATTAATAGTTTTTAGAAAATAATAATTTATAACAATTAAGTGAAAGGAAAAACGCTAAAATAATTTTATATTATAATTCAAACAAGTTTTATTACATTATTTTTACATTGTTGGTAAAGAGGCTTAGTTGTAAATAAAAAAGACTATCAAAATAAAATTATTTTATAAGACTGTTGTACATATACTATTTTTTATATGGCTTTTCATCCACTGATTGATGCATAATAACGCTTTTATCGATTCATCATTTAATGAACATCTGCGCTTTGACACTATAATGCTGCTGCCTGAAAAAATTCTTTCGGAAGGGACTGATGTAGGCATCGTAGCTAAAATGTCTTGCCATTCTTGCTAATCTTACGTATACTCTAGTGCGCTTTCCACCAATCTAATATATTGGTATCGGCGGAAGCTCTCGGTGCGTTCAAATAGTCTATTATTTCCTGATCCCACCTGACTGAATGATTATTTTGCACATACAACATATTCTGATCAATTGAATCATCGTTTAAATTTCTTTGGACATCGTTACTTTCACTGCATTCCTCAAATAATTCATTAAAATATTGTTCTTTAAAAGCAGTCTTAAACTTAGTAAAAGTATCAGCTTTTAATTCTTTCCCCCAATGAGTCAAATCAAAAGACTCTAATTTATGACGCGGATCCAAAATTAAAGATATACAGTATATCCAATTACATTTTAAATAATGTTTTAATAATTTATCACGACCCCCTTGAAACGCCATCAGCAATTTTTCATCATTTTTGCTTCTGTCCGTCTTTTGATCAAGAGCAAGAATTGTGTTTTCAATTTTGTCAATTAACATATTGAAAGATACAACGGCTATGGGTAGAACTACATAATTTTCGCCTGCAATTACTTGAGACACTTGCTTAAAATACTTTAAAAAACTTATAAGTCTTTGAAGGATTCACAGTCATTTAAATTAAATATTTTTAATTGGAAATTATTAGCAATAACCATTTGCAATACCGGTTTTAATTTAACAAATGTTTCAAGCATATTACATGTACTATTCCATCGCGTTTTTACATCAAGAATAGGTTTTATAAAAGGAATGTTAAGCGCGTCGCAGGAACTTTTCAACTTATTAACAAGCACCTAGGAAAATCTAATTTTCTTTACAACACCTCTTATTTTAAATATTAGTCTTGGAAAAGTTTGATCTTCGCCTATATCGCTGTCACTAGATTGATCAATATCATTCAAATCATCTATACAAAAATTTTCACTGTCTGCTTCTACATTTATTAATTTTAAAGTATCTTGAACACCCAAGTTTAAAATGTGTGCAAAACATCTAAAGTGTTGGTCATCAATATTAAATTGAATATTTTCTTGAGTCAAAATGTTTCCTAATTCCTTTATAAAAGTAGAATTCGCCGATGCATTGTCCATTGTAATACCTTGTATTTTATGAATTAAATCAAAATCTTGTAACGTTATAAAAACATTTTGGCGATATCTTTGCCAGTATGCTTGCCTTTTGAAGCCACTAAATCCAAAATTGTTGAAATAAGATTCCAATCATCATCGATGAAATGAATAGACACGGCATAATATGATGAACCATTTTGAGCTGTCCAAGCATCCACTGTGTACGAAAATCTTGATTCATTTTTCTCCAAGATGACTTTTAAATTTTGCCTCATTTTAGCAAAATGCTCAGTTACTTTTTCACGCATACCATTTTTTTTGGCAAAATTTGTGTTCCAATCAATCAGAAAAATGTTTGCCTCTCGTCGTCATCAAAAAAATTAAAAGGCAAATTTTTAAAAGCCAACCAACAAACAATCGCTCTATCAAAATAAACTTCTGAGAGAGGCATCTAAAAAGTGAAAGAAAAAAATTATTTTAATTATAATAAATAACTTCTAATTAAATAAAATATACACTGAGAAAAAAAATTAGTTGGATTAACAAAATTTTCGCTGTTAAATACATCCAAAAGAAAAAGCTGTAGTTTTGACAGCGCCGATGTTTATTGGAAAGACGTATCATTAATACGACATAACACGCTGTTAAAATAATAGAGCTCTGCTGAAATAACAATGCGTTGTTAAAATAACAAAGTTTTGTTAAATTGAGAAAAATCCATCGTCAACTCAAACACCCTCGCAATCAATTTAACTACCATGCAATCAATTCAACCGCCAAGCCGTTGTTTTGACAACATTGTCGTCATTTGAATGGAGACATATAGTCAATTCAACGGCGCTGTTGTTACTTTTACCACAGATTTGTAGTTAAATAGCAGCGACCTCAAATTTGTAGTTAAGTTAACGCTATTGGCGTTGATTCAACGTGGATGCGTTCAAAGGAGTGACCTCTGCCGTCCAAACAATGCTTGTGTCGTCGATATGATAACATCGCACCGTGAAAGTTGTCGCGGCGTCGTGCTCCCCCTTACCACGCCGCGCCGCGGCGATTTTTTTTTGCGGGAGAGCGAGTCAGTGCATGCATAGCATAACAGCTAATTAGTCGCAGAGCGAAGGATTTTATATGTAACAGGTTTTTTCAATATATTACGGCAAGTTTAAAAGTACAGCCTCTAGTAACCTAACAAACACAACTGACCCAACAAACACAAATAACGTGCCGTTTACCGACCGAGTCCTATGCTTAAAACGTATGTGTCGGCACGCGTGCCCGCATCGTAATAGCCGCTAGAGGGATCCTGCTACTTGAAGTTTTTGCGCAAGTGGACGGCTTCTTCGCTGATTAGTATATAAGAAGCTAAACAAGCATGTCTGCCATGCATGAAATGCGAGCGAAGCGAAAATATATATATCGATATGCGTTTGATATGTAATAATAGGGTCTACATTTGTAAACTTAAAGTTATAAATACGGCGAATGCGAAATAAATATTAAGTTGTGTTCTAGCCAATTTATAAATCAATAAATAATAAACATTTTATAATTCTACAGCTTTACAAAACCTCTAAATGTAGGGATCAGTAACGTGTTAAGTGTAGAATAAAAAAAAGCCATGAACTGCGAAAGATACAGGAAAATAACATTTTTCTTTAAAATACTTTTTGATATGATTGAATCAATTATAGTTAAGGTCGATTTGACCTCATAACTACATTAAAATGACATTAGTCCTGACATACTTTCTATTCCAAGTTGCCGTTGTTTTTACAGCAGATTTTGGTTGATTGAATTTCTCAGTGTGTCGAAATAACAACTTTTTCTATTGGACGTATTTAACAGCGGATTTTAGTTGATCCAACTAAATTTTTTTCTCAGTGTAAATAACTGTTTCGTAAGTAATTAATTAAAATCCTAGTTAAAAAGTATATTTTACAACGCTGAGATTACTTACTAATTTTACGAACATGTGACTTCTCCAAAAAGTCATTAATGTATACTGTACGATTTATATAATTTATAACTTAAAAAATAACAGTATAATCTTTAATAATTTATACAATAGTACGAAACTTAATTAAAAAGTATAATTTCAATTCTTTTTATTAAAAAAAGGCATCTTAATTAAATACTTACTTTTAAAAATTCCGTCAATGTTTTTTGATTGATATTAGTAGACGAAACTTTATTTTCCTTTGTGCTAAACATGAGGTTATATTGTTGTGGATGGTATGTTTTCAAATGTTTTTTCAATCCACTCGTGTTACAATTTTTCATTTTTACGACTTTTAATAACTGGTTTTCTTCGCATAATAAGCAGGTACCTTGTTTTCCATCTGTAATTCGATCAAATCAAAAAAATTTTGAGTAGCTCATTTTTTCCTCAACTCTGTGAGTATTACTAGTATCCTCCGACATTCTATACAACTGCAGAAACAATAAAACCCTTTTTTGCACTAATTTTATAAATACAAAGAATCACTCATTAGTCAAAGATTATTACAGAACTTTCATCTGCACTAGTTTTAAATTCCGACAAAGCTGCAGTAAACGTGTTGTCACAGCGGTTGCTTTTTTAAAATGCTGTGTCGGCGCAGGCAAATTGACCTACGCGTGTTTTGTTTTGAAGAAAATGTCAAGCGCGCTGTCTCTCTCTCTTTTATCTCATCTCATCTCGCTGTCAGCTAGTCGATTTTTTCGCGCGCTACTTTAAATAAACTCTTGCTATTTTACCGCGACTTTTACCTGCGATGTGTCTATATTATACGTCAATGTGCGAGAGTGAAAGAGAGAGAAAGAGAGGAAAAGAGAGAGAACTGAGGCAGTCTGAAACCAAGCACTAACGTCGCTTTATTATAAATTCTTATAACCTAGTGACCAAATATCAGTGCGACCATAGTGTAATTTTTATGGTACTAGAAAAATCCAGCGCGCTTCGCGGGCCAATGTTCTCTTTACGCTGATCTTTTCTAACCAGTTCTTCATAATTCAAAATGTGAAATTTTGCATATTCAGATTTAGAGAGTATAGTGATTATTAGCTTTCATTTTCAAAGTATCTTATATAGACAAATGCGGAAATTGAGTCACAAGGAGAAGGAAAAATGAGGGCGTAATAATTGTAGATGATAGCCCGTAGTTAGTTCGTAAGGATCAAATGCAAAATAAAAGTAGAAGAGTGGAACAGTGCTGGCCGCTTATCCGACATCGAGGCTGAACTCACGACTCTCGCGGTGCACTTGTCATCGACTCTCATTAGCATCGGCAAAAGACAAAGAGATGGTAAAAAACGACGGCGCGGTACTCGCGAGTCTCGGTGTTCATCGATCGTGCGCCACGGAGGAAACGCGCGCATCAGTTGAGCTGCGCGAGGAACGCCTCGATCAACTTCTTTGCTCGCGTTAGACTCGAGGAATTAGAGTGCCCAGCTGTACAAAATGGCGACGGCGCACATGGGTCGATTTTTAGAAAAAGCTTTCCAAAAGTAATTTTTTAAAATGTTTTAATTGTTGCAGAATTAGCTATCGTACTCTCTAAATTCCTTCCAGTGAAAAACTACTGATTCAGTGGTCACTGGAAATCAGTGAATAGTCACTGTATGTACATCTTAGTGAAACTAAATTCACTAGAAATTCAGTGAAAAATATCCACTGAAAGGGCAGATAAAATTCACTCAGAATTAGTGAGTTGTCTCTCTAACTCTGAATATATGAAATTTCACATTTTCAAAATTTCACATTTTTTACAAAATTTTAAAAAAAAATTCATAAAAGAAAAAATGTGTACTTCTATCTGGACTCGAATCCACGAACTCCTGCTTGCTAGACTACTCTCTTAATGTCAACCAGTGATAATTCACTACGAAATAGTGTATATGCACTATTCTGAATAGTGCAAACTATGCAACTCCGAAATAGTTAATATTAACTATTTGAAATAGTGAAAAAAGTACACTGAATGCAATAGTGTATATGCACTTTCAAAAATAGTGTAAATACACTGTTTTAATAGTGTTAGTACACTGTTTTAATAGTGTCAGTACACTGTTTTAATAGTGTAAATGTACTGTTTTAATAGAATCAGTACGCTGTTTTAATAGTGTAAATACACTGTTTTATCAAAAGGAAGGGGCAAAATACTAAATTAGAATAAACAGTATAACATATTTTTATTATAATATAATATAATTTTTTATGGCACATTTACTATACATAAAAAATATTTAGGAGTCTGATTCAGTCTCAGAATACTTGTTAATTTGTTTAGAATTCATTTTTTTTCCAAAATTCAGCAAATTAATGTGCAGGGAAGTCGTAGTTGCTGAGGCAGTACTTGCTATTTCATAAATAAATGTTTCCATAAAACGAAACAAATTTTGGAATTTAACCGGATACTCTAAATTAAATACATAATAAATTTTGAACAACAGGTCAAATGTAGGAATTATACACATTTTTATTTTGTCTTTATTATACACATATTTGTTTTGTCTGTCCTACTGCAAAATTTTTCATCACCTTGAATGAAGTAATTAATTTTCGACTCCGAGCGTATGCATATGATGTATGGCTGAATTGAGCTTTTTGACTTAGCTCTTTTCTCAGCAATAAACGATTCAACGTTTTCGCCGTTCTACAAATAAAATATGATTTTATTTTAGAGGCTATATTAAATGTAGGATTATTATTGATATATATATATATATATATATATATTGTGACGCGGGGTACTGCGGGGTACCCTCGCGTCGTCGCGAGCTGGCGCGAGCGGGCGCGAGCGCGGCTTAGGTTAGGCTAAGCCGGCGCGCGGGGGAGAGATTGCCAGGTGGGCAATCTCGAGAGATTCTCTCGAGCCGTCAGCGAGGACGGACGCGTGTGCGTGCGTGTGCGAACGGGATACGAACAAGAGAGTCGAGAGGAAGCCGTCCACGTGAAGGAAGCACGAGGTAGCAGCCGAGAACGAGCGTAGGCTGATACGGTTGTAAGTACCGCCCGTAGACTGTGTTGCGAGTGCGGGCGTGTACGCGGCGAGGGGTCGAGGAGCGCCTCGACTCTAGAGCGGAAGTTTTCGTTCGTCGAACGCGGGAAACGTTTCCCCCGTTCTTTCTCTCTCTCTCTCCGTAGATCGCGATCGCGGACTCTCGTGCGACGAGAGTCGCGGCTCTCGTAGAAGAGCCGCCGCGTAATTCGACATCGGAACCTCGAGCGCGGGCTCGAGGCCGAATTCGTTGTACATTGCGTGGAACGGGTAAGCGACCCGTTCCCTCGTATGCGTGCGTACGTGTGAGTACGTGTAGAGTAGGCAAGCGGCCTGCTCTCGGACGCAAACGTTTGTTTACGTGGAGCAAAGTCGTGCTCCGCGTAAACACCACCGATCGCGGACCGCGCGATCGGCCGGCGAATTCTCGACGCGGCCGAGAATTCGTAGGAGCGCGCGCGCTTGCGCTTGCGCGCGGCTCCGTTCGGCTTTACTCGGGCGCGTTCGGAGTATTCGGCTCGCGCGCCCGACATCTACTAACTTCTCCGGGACGCGACTATTGTAATTTACTTTGCAGAGGCAATAAAGGCCTCCGATCTATATTTTACTTGCTCGCGTCATTCTTTCGAGTAGTCCGCGGGACTACTCGACAAACCCTCCTCGTCCCCAACCTCCCGGATACCGCCACTCTATCGTAGAGCTGAGCGGCCGGCATCGGCGATAGTCCAGGAGGACGACAGCCACGCGAACGCGAGGAGCGCGTTCGCGCAACAGCACGCGAGTACAAGAAGTGAGAGTACAGGCGTACTCTCACGTTGTATACGGGCCGCGGCGACGTGTATTCGCCGTCGGGTGCTCGCGCGCACCCCGAGGTAAGGACCTCACGGGGCACTCGTGTGTGCCCCATTGCACCCATCTCGCGGAGACAGGTCTCCTCCGCGAGGTGAAACGGTCAACAATAACCCCGTTACAACTGGCGCCCATTAACGTGTGCACTGGAGGGAAGGACCGCGGCGCGACGAAACTTAGATTTTTTTTTGCGAATTCTTCCAGAAGCAGGAGAAGCTTCGTGAGTCAGCCACTAGGTGGCGACGCGCTTTTTCACAGGGAGTGAAAAAGCCGCGAAATTTGAATTCGATTTAAATTCTGGAGGTCGTGCGTGCGCGCAATTTAGGAGGAAAATTGAATTTTCTTTTAGAAAACGGAGAAGGAAAAATCGGGGGATTTTTCCACTAGTAGATTTAGGTGGAGAGAGAGAATCGCGTGTGGCGGCGAACGTTCCTTCAATTGGAAGGAGCGTCCGAAAAGGCGACTTCTCTTGTCTTTGCAAACGGATTTATTCGGAAAATAAATTTTTTGATTTTTTTTTTCGTGTTCGGAGCAATAATTCGAATAGACAGTTGCAGCCCTACCCTGCTCCTGTCAAAAATTTTTTTTTCGGTTTGAAATTTCTGGAGTAGATTTCGCAAAGCGAACAGTTGCAGCCGTGCCCTGCTCCTGTTCGGAGGCTTTGCGAGACTGGAACTCACGAGGAGTTCTAGATTCGGATTAAATAAGCGAACGGTCGCAGCCGTGCCCTGCTTCCGTTCAAGTCGCTTTTAATCACTGAACACCCGGGGTGTTCAGACTCATTTAACAGCATACAGTCGCAGCCGTGACTTGCTTCTGTTTCGGGCAGCTGTTGAATGAATACTCGAAATTTCATTAAATCTTAGGCAAAGACAAGTAGAGAACTCACGCTTTCGGCAAGGGAACCTTTCGAGTTGGCTAGTTAGCTAACAATTGTAATTTACAAAAGTTGTAATTTACTAACACCCGAAACACGTTTGGGAGAAAATTCTAGATAGAATTTTTCCCGTTCAAATTGACCTCGAAAGACGAAAGTTTTCGAGGAAAATTCGTTTTCTCGCTGAATTTGGCAGCGAGAATTTCAGATAGAGTCGCGTAAAAATAAGTAGATATTTTTGACGCAGTTCAAACGCGACTGTGCTACAAACTGTAGGCAGTCGTAGAGAAATTCTCTAAAACGTGTTTCACCGAGAGAATCTCCCACACTACACAGTAGGCGTAGTTGCGCCGCCAATCGAAAGGGCCGTCCCATAAATTTTTTTTCGCGTTTTTGGGACAGAGGGCAGACCTGTACACAATCAGGTGAAGATGGATCAGATGGAGTACAGAGCGGAACCCACGGAACGGGACGTTCAGCAACGGCTGCTGGCGATCCCAACTGTCGAACAAGACGACAGGAGGTCGTCTTCGTACGCAGACTCAGTAGTAGAGGATACTACAGAGGAACAGGTCGCAGACCTACAAACACTGCTGGAAAGGATTCAGCAGGCGGTCGAACAACACAACGTCAGATACAGAGATCTGACGTACACGGTGACGACCCAGGCGAAGACCATCGCGACCCTGACGAGCAGGGTAGACCAGCTGACTCGAGACGGTCGAGCAGCTGAGGTCTCCGATGTCAAACACGAGGTTCGACATTCGGCAAAACGACTGGCAACGGGAATGTACATACCCAATGCAGTCATCGCCAAGGGTTGAATCCCAGGATACGTTCACGAGGAACTATCCTACAATCGGCTACAATTTGGACGGCACGCCGGCCGTCCAGAACACACAAAGGAGATTTCCGCCACGTGAGATAAGGACGTGGGCGGATTTCACCAACGGGAGGACCAATAGAGATCAGATTGGTCCACCCAACAGCGAAATGAATCGCACAGGCAGAGGTCACGACGACCTCAGCCGCATTGTTAGCCGTTGGAACGTTAAGTTCACGGCTGAACAAGGAGAAGACGCGGAGTCTTTTCTGAAAACTCTTGAGGACAACGCAAGAGCAGCGAAGCTCAACGAGAGCGACATGCTGGCGTCGCTCTCATGCGTCCTCAAAGGAGTCGCTGGCATGTGGTATCGAAATCACAGCAGCGATTGGAAAACTTGGGCAGACTTTTGTCAAGCTACCCGGCGCAGATGGGGCTGCGCACACATCAGGCACGAACGCCTGCGGAACGACATAAGGCGCCGTTCCCAACAGAACGAGGAACCCTTCAGCCACGAAATGACGTGCACGGAGAGCATGTCATGTGAGGTATCCTCAAAAACGGAAAGCAAATCGCAGGTTGGAGAGACAGGTTCGTCTTTCCACGCGAAGATAGCGGCAGAGGCCGCACCGACATCAACAGATCAGGGAAAGCCCGAAGCTCCAGTATCTGATGTCGGATTTCGGGAAGTCCTGGATTTGATAGCGAAACAATTCAGTTCGCTAAATGAGGAAATCGCGAAGGCGCTTCGCAATAAAAAGAGGAAAAGGCAGAGAGGGGAAAGCAAGGGTGCTTCCTCCTCGGCGAGTAAAACTGGCCGCTCCGGAAAAGGCAACTCAAAAAAGAGTAGTTGCAGCGGGAAGGACGGTCAGAAAAACGGACAGGCGAAGGAACCCCTCCGTTGCTACGGATGCAAAAAGAAAGGGGTGATTCGTGCGAAATGTCCGAATTGCTCGCCGGAAAACGGACAGCGGGGGGAGTAGGGCTCTCAACTGCTCCCCCAGACGCAACCGAAGCTTGTCAGGAAGCTTCGGAGACAACCTCCCAGGGAGTCAGCGGTACGGCACAACCGGACGTCCCTATGGAGGAATACCTGGAAACCAGAGGGTGGTTACAGGTGGAAGTGGAGAGTTTCCACTTCCGCGCTCTGTACGACACAGGCGCATCGGTCACGACGACGAGACCGACCGGCCTGCAGTTGAGAACTGCATGCGGCCAAACATTGATGCCAAGCGAGCACGCAGGGGCTAAGCTTGCTGAAGGTAGCACAAGCTCGACTACGAGTTGTGTTCACCTTCCCTTTAAGATAGGTGGCATAAGTAGGAAGATCATGGCGCTGATCATCCCTACACAGGACGTAGATTGTTACTTGGGCACGAATTTCACGACTGAATTCGGCTCGAGACACAATCCGCGGTCTAATCAACTGACGTTGGTAGACGACAACGTCAGCGTCGACCTCCAGCTGACATCGGTCAGGGAGGTAGACACTGTTCCAGTCGGCGCAGTAGGCATAGGCCGTACGACCGAGGAACAGCCTGCACAAGTGGAGGCACTTGCGCAGCAGCTGGTTGGTGAGGAGCCGACCACATTTGGGTGCACCACGAGGGTGACCCATATAATTGATGTGGGAGATGCTCGCCCCATCAAGAAGCGCTATTACTCGGAGTCGCCGGTAATAGAGGCTAAGATGCACGCGCAGGTCCGAAAGGTACTGGACGCTGGCGTCATCACACCATCCACGAGCCCATGGCCAAGCTCGGTCGCGATGGTAAACCAATCTGGTGGAGGATACCGGATATACACCGACACGAGGTCGAAAACGTTCGAGGAGCATCTCGAACACCTTCGCAAGATCTTAGGCCGTCTACGAGAGGCGGGCCTAACGATCAATCGGCAGAAAAGCCACTTCGGCCAATGCGAAGTCAAGTACCTGGGTGCGGTGCTGAACCAAGAAAGGTTCCGTCCCGATCCAAAGAAAATAAGACCGGTACTGGAGTACCTGGCGCCGAAGGACGTGAAGCAGCTAACACAGTTCTTAGGCAAGGCATCGTGGCATAGGAGGTTCCTGAACAGCCTCGCCACGATGGCCAATCCGCTTACGCAACTTACGGAGAAGGAGCGTAAGTTTGAGCAGCGTCCTCACACCTGCCGAGAGGACCTACAGCGTGACAGAACGAGAGTGTCTCGCTGTAGTATGGGCGATAAGGTTTCGCCCATACATCAAAGGCTACACTGTCTGAGTAGTCTTGGATCACATCTGTTGGCGATGGCTGCGCACACTGAGTGGTCCAACAGGTCGATTAGCATGGTGGACCTTGGAGCTGCAAGGTCACCAGTGCTTTGTTGAGCACAGGAAAGGTGCGCTCAACAACGTCCCAGATGCCCTTTCTCGTATGGACGAGGAGGAGGGCGGGGAGACACCAGTGGCTGGTGTCTCATGGACAAAGGACTCAAAGATCCAAAGATGGAATGGGTCCGGGGTAGACGGTTCTACTCCAACGACGAGATGTTCCTGAAGAAGACGAGGACATCGAGACCAACGCCCGACCTCCGGGGGAAGGCGGGAGTCGTGTGGACGCGCCCACGACTCCATCAGCAGGCGCTGATGAAGAGAAGAGCGTTGCCAGCGGGCAAGCGTCTCAGACTGGAAGCGCCCGGTCTAGAGAAGGAAATGTGAAGCGACAACGCGGAAGACCGCGAAAGGCGTCGTATACGTCGGGGACCGGGTCGTCTACCGAGTTCTACAGACAGGATTGACTTAGGGAGCCATTCCTTACAATTCCTTTCTTCTTTCCATCCTTTCCCCAAACGGAGTAGTTGGAGTTAGAGGAACGAGTCGTAGGACTCTTCCCTGGAGAGCGCCGGGGACAAGGCGTTTTCCAAAGTGTTCGGCGTGCAACCGCCGCCGGAACAGCCAGAAGGTGGCACCCTGGAGGGGATCCCCGAAAAGGCTGAGGAGGTTGGGGCGAGGCCCAACCACCACCCAGCAAGCATGCTGGCAACCTGCTGAGCGACCAGGAGGTCGTTCACCACGACGTGATGAGCAGCGCGGCTGCCCACCGTCTAGCGAGTGGCCAGGAGGCCACCCGCAAAGAAGCGATCGGAGAGAATACCGATCGTTGTGTACGCTGGCCCCGAGGCTCGGAGCCGGGTACACAGGGCATCCCGGGGTCACTGGAGATCGGCGGGAGTGCCTAAGGAGACAAAATGGTGTTTCGTCTCCGTTTCAAAGAGGAGTGCGTCGAGGAGTACGTACTCCGCCACAAACGGTTTTTCATAGCCATTGTGGGAAGAGCCCACACAAAAGGACAACGCGCGCGATGAGGCGCAAGTCCTGGTGCGTGCGTCTGCGATAGTGGCAGAAGCGCAAGCCCGACGGGTCGGCAGACTGGCCAAGAGACGTGCCGTGCCGAGTCCCGTCACCCATTGTACATGAGAGCCAATGGCTTCGTGCTCTGCACGTACAAAATCACGACGAGGTTCGTGGTTAGTTTTTTTCTCCTATCCTGCCCCCTTGTTTCCTACACTACCGAGGTTTGGCTCGCTGATAGTGGCAGAGGCCGTCAAGACGTAGCTTAACGACGTCTGGGAGGAGGGTGTGACGCGGGGTACTGCGGGGTACCCTCGCGTCGTCGCGAGCTGGCGCGAGCGGGCGCGAGCGCGGCTTAGGTTAGGCTAAGCCGGCGCGCGGGGGAGAGATTGCCAGGTGGGCAATCTCGAGGGATTCTCTCTAGCCGTCGACGACGACGGGCGCGTGTGCGAGCTGACGACCTGGGAAAGGAGAGGAAGCGAGCGTCGGGAGCTTCTGTGCGAACGCGGTAGCAGCCTAGGACGAGCCAAGGCTGCGAGCATTGTAAGTACCGCCCGATTAGTCTTGTGAGTGCGGGCGCGTACCGGCGAGGAGTGAAGGAGCGCCTTGACTCCCTGGTGTCGAACGTTGTTCGGTGAACGTAGGGGGCCGTCCCCAGTTCACTACTTCTCTCTCTCTCTAGTTCGCGGTCGCGGACTCTCGTGCGGTGGGAGTCGCGACTCTAGTGGAAGAGTCGCTGCGCGGTGCGATACCGATACCTCGAGCACGAGCTCGAGGTCGGGTTCGTGAGTCGTCACGCGGAACGGGTAAGCGACCCGTTCCTTCGCGTGTGCGTGTACGTGTGTATACACGCAGGGCAGGCAGGCGGCCTGCTCTTGAGCGCAGTGTTTGTTTACGCGGAGCAAGGTCGCGCTCTGCGTAAACATCACCGATCGCGAACCGCGCGATCGGCCGGCGAACTCTCGGCGCGGCCGAGAGTTTGTAAGAGCGCGCGCGCTTGCGTTCACGCGCGGCTCCACTCGGCAACACTCGGGCGTGTTCGGAGCAGTCGGCTCGCACGCCCGACGGCTACTAACCGCGGGACTACTCGGCAAACCCTCCCCGTCCTTAATCTCCCGGATACCGCCACTCTATCGCAGAGCTGAGGGGCCGGCATCAGCTGTCATCCAGGAGGACTACAGCCACGCGAACGCGAGGAGCGCGTTCGTGCGACAGCACGCGAGTACGAGAAGTGAGAGTACAGGCGTACTCTCACGTTGTATACGGGCCGCGGCGACGTGTATTCGCCGTAGGGTGCTCGCGCGCATCCCGAGGTAAGGACCTCACGGGGCACTCGTGTGTGCCCCATTGCACCCATCTCGCGGAGACAGGTCTCCTCCGCGAGGTGAAACGGTCAACAATAACCCCGTTACAAGATAAATAAACAAATAAGTTAAATAGTTAATTAAATAAATAAACAAATAATCAAATAAATAAGTTAAATTGCTAATTAAATAGATAAATAAATAAACAAATAAATAAGCAGATAAATAAATAAATAAATTAAATTGATAATTGATGATGTAACTTGGTCCAGGAACATTTTTTCCGCTTCGATTTTTTTCTCAATGACCAAGTGCGGGGTGGACTGCCTTGTAGACGACGTCCCGTCATCCTGAGGGTGTTCCTGGACACCTGGACATCGTCTACAGGCGCAGCGCCCGATTTTTTTCTCAATGACCAAGTGCGGGGTGGACTGCCTTGTAGACGATGTCCCGTCGTCCTGAGGATGTTCCTGGACACCTGGACATCGTCTACAGGCGCAGCGCCCGATTTTTTTCTCAATGACCAAGTGCGGGGTGGACTGCCTTGTAGACGACGTCCCGTCGTCCTGAGGGTGTTCCTGGACACCTGGACATCGTCTACAGGAGCAGCGCCCGATTTTTTTCTCAAACTACATTAAAAAAATGAGTAATCTATTCAAAGCTTAGAACAATGATAAATTACTTTAAACAGGAACCAAAAATTTGTTTACTGAGCGAGCGTTAGCGAGCGAGGTACGTCGCTAGTAAATAAGTAAATTGATAATTAAGTAAATAAACAAATAAAGAAATAAATAAACAAACAAATAAACAAACACATAAACAAATAAATTAAATTGATTATTATTTTGTCGATTTAATAGATAATCAAATAAATAAACAAATAAATAAATCGATAAATAAATATATCGCTTTTGGGTGGATGGATGGATGGACGGATGGATGGATGGATGTATGGATGGATGGATGGATGGATGGATGGATGGATGGATGGATGGATGGATGGATGGATGAATGTGTTATAGGGTCATAGTGATTGAGGTCCGCACAATAAATTTTAAAAATATATTTATATTTGTTCTAATCTATTTTTATTTTAAATTCTATATATATATATATATATATATATATATATATACACACGTCTATACGGCCATTTGAGGATTTTTATAGATTCGTCAAAATTCAATATATAGCATATATATATAAATAGATAAGTATAGATACGTAATCTATTCAAGAAAATATCACTTTTCTACTATATATATATTCATTACCCATATATATTTAGCAATAAACTCAATCAGTCTTTTTGAGGATGTCATTTACAACAGTGGATTAAACATTAGGTTAAAATAGTGTATGCTTTCTCAATCAAAATTTATCATTAGATGAGATAAAATTAGCTGTTTAAAGCTGCATGTAATGGTTCTCATTTCTTTACATCTTTCTGAAACTTGCTAGATCTAACCGCTGATTGGATTCTTGAAATTGCAAATATTGTAGCGGTACGACTCATTGCCCTAGAGGCCTGAAAATTTTCTCGAAATTGTAAGTCTTAGTGAACAATCAGGAAAAATAGCCTAATTGCCTTGAGCCAATTTCTTCAAAAATTATATTTTTCAACTATTCTGGCATTTCCTGAAAAATGACCACATCTCATATTTTTATTTTTCTGACTATATTTAAATTCATTTGGACAAAATGGAGTAATTGAACCCTTAGCTAACTGGTATTGTCAATCAGATATGCTAAAAAATCTCAGGTGGGATCTCAGCTAAAAAATATTTTGAAAGTTTTTAAAAATACAAAAATTTTTTAAAATACAAACGTTTTTAAAAATACAAATGTTTTTAAAAATACAAAAAAATACAAAATTCCCAAATAATGATATGCGGCCCCTGTTAAAAATATCCAGCTGGAATTCCACCTGGAAAATCCATCTGGAAAGGCACGTGGAAATTCCAGTTGGAAATCTATGCATGGACTCTGAAAAAGTTCACGCGTATTATTTGATTAATTCTAAACACTTTTGTTTTATAACTTTTTTTGTAGAGTTGGTCTTTATCGAATTAAAAATTGTTGAACGTTCTTCGCCGCTATTGAATGTAATAATTTTTAATTCAGTAAAGACCAACTCAACAAAAAAAGTTACAAAACAAAAGCTGCTTAGAATTAATCAAAGAATACATGTGAATTTCTTCAAAATTTTCGGAGCGATTTTTGAATTTTTCAAAAGTGGCCATATCCAAAAATCCAAAAGTCACTCCAAAAAGTCTGAAAAAATTCACACGTGTTCTTTGATGAATTCTAAGAACTTTTTGTTCTATAACTTTTGTTTGTAAAGTCGATCTTGATCGAGAAAAAAATCACGAACCTCTCTTGAAAAGTTTGGTGGAAAAGGGGTGGTTTGGATAGCCGCCATTTGTAATTTCGGTATTGCAACGGTTTTACAATAAAATATATATGCCATTGACCAAATATATATGTGTTAGACTTACGAGCGAACCCTGTTTCCACTCAAAAATTTGGGTTAAACAAATTTTTTTTTTTAAATTTCACGTTTTTTTGCAAAAAATTGTTTATAACTTTTTATTGTTAAATTTTTCGACAATTCTAATGCCGGATTCTGAAAGTACATACAATTTTACGTTAAAAATGGTATCTCAAGAATTTTTTGAACCATTTTAAGTTAGTGTTACATACTATTGAAATTATTGTCGAAAAATGGTCAAGTTAGGCGTTAAGGGGATGCCTATCTTAATTTCCGCGCTCTGCTGTACCGACGATTCTCTATGTTCTTTGCTAACCTCTAAGGCCAATTTGATTTTTCAAATAATTTTGAAACAGCTTTCTTAATGGCATTTCTGATTGCATCAAAACATTATTTATAATACGTAGAATGTGCGTAGACTTCTTTTTTGGATGATTTCAATTCCAATTGAAAAATAAGTCAGTATTTTCAGCAATAGGAAATGAAATCAGCCAAAAAAGAAGTCTACGCACATTCTACGAATTATAAATAATATTTTGATGCAATCAGAAATGCCATTAATAAAGCCGTATCAAAATTATT
The DNA here is from genome assembly GCA_018906775.1 of Sycophila sp. Sp_5. NCBI lineage: Eukaryota > Metazoa > Arthropoda > Insecta > Hymenoptera > Eurytomidae > Sycophila > Sycophila sp. Sp_5. The sequence continues at coordinate 19,479 of JACCID010000166.1, read as the reverse complement.
TGAAAAATCAAATTTACATTAGATGCTATAGCAAAGAACATAGAGAATCGTCGGTATAGTAGAGCGCGAAAATTAAGTTAGGCATCTCCTTAAAGGATTAACATAATTATGAAAATTTTCAATTCATGATAACCCGATAATTATTATTTAAATCACTAAAAACCAACGGCAAAATAGTCTTAGAATTTACTCCTCTGCCCGGTGTGTAAATCACCGGAAATATATATTTTTTCAACCACTATCTATACACAATATATTGGAACAAAACCAACTGCGTCCCTTTCCATCTAATATGCGTCTTTTTTTTTTTTGCTAAATGGTCACTAATATTTTAGTCCTTTGTAAACAATATATAATTATTTTATAAACTGAAGAATTTTGTATAGCTATTATATATTTCTGTAGTCCGCATAATGATATATTTTATAATAAATGAGATTCAACCAAATAAATAATTTTTTAACACACCTCACTGTAAAGGTTTCACTCCTCCTCCGGCGAATCCCGGCTTACAGCCGGAAAAAAATGAACTATACATTTGTTTTCTACCACTATTCTTGTCCCCAATGCCACATAATTGTGGCTCTCAGATAACAACTACCAAGCAGGAAGTGAAAAGCCTACTTTTTGTTATATACATAATATATATATTATTCAAAATAATTTCATAAATTCAGCAGATGTATAGAGTGAAACCTTATAGTGCATGAAGATGGGTATTGTTATGCAGCATTTTATAGAGTATAGCAACAAAGCAGGTAATACATTTTCTACTCTATTAATTTCACTGGTCTTTATATATAAATTCGTACGTAAATATTTTTAGACAATTAAGACCTTCAATGTTGTGCAGTAATTTCATTGGAAAACTTTACAATCATTCCCGCATATCATACAGTATATACCGATCAGACTTGCCTCTAGGCGCTACCGCGCCTTTTGATAAAACGAGTTGATAATAACTCTTGCAGATTTTTTGGAAGATAAATCATTTTTATTGGAAAAGAATGTTTGTCGACTACCTTACGGTTGGAACAAAAATATACAAACCGGTTTCTTTGGTCATCTACTGTGAAAGGTAATTTTTCTAAATACTAAAATTTAAATATATGTATTTTACAATTAGTTATTTAATTTTAAAGAGGTTGATCAAGGTTAATATAATGAAAGAAACCTGATGATACCGTTCCTGTTGAAGCTAACGAATTAAAACAAAATAATAACATTTATATAAATATTCATAATTTATCAGTCGATTCAAAATAAATTTATTTTAATTCATATACTTATTCAAATGAATACCATGTAGTAATCATATAAGATTTCGCTGCTACGTAAACGTGATAATTATATAACTTTTACATGATCCAGATGCGATTTTTATGTGATGATTACATAATAATGTCATAATTTCCAAGAGAAATATTTTTTATTAATTTTTATACTATAATTTCATAATTGTGTGATCTTTATTGATATGGAAACGTATGTATAACAGCCCTATTGAAAAATCTTACGTATGATCTGACATAAGATCTTACGAAAGATTTTTCAATAGGGAGTTGCAGCACCATTTCTCCCGAGCGAAAAAATTATAGGGTTAGCTGTACTTAATCATTAAGGAAGTCCTAATAAGGTATCCCTTAAGGAGCTTAATTAATTATTAATAAGGTAAATAATTAATTAGAGCATATTCCTAATTGTAATATGAATGACTGCGATCGAAGAGGTTTTTTGTTAAAAATATCCAGCTTATAATCCATGCATGGACTGGATTTCAACTGCATTTTTGCCTAAAATTTCCAGATGGATTTCCAGCTGAAAAATTCAAGTACATTGGCAAATCTATCTAGATTACGAATTTTCTTTACGTAATGTTTGTAAAATATTATGTACAAATATTTTGCAACATATGTTTGAAATGTTTTAGAAAGGTTTTTATAATTTATATATATTCCAAACTATTGCCATAAATGGCATGCCAGGGTTTTAGGTTGTAGGTCTTCTTGTTGTTGCGGAGCGCATTGCATCCCGGGTTAAAACATCCTGCAGGATTTGCTTCAGAATTTCTTCGCAGAAATTTTATAGGAATCCTGAAGGATGTTTTCAATAGGGGTGCTTCGTATTTTAACATGCCAGGATAATAAATCGGAATTCGTGTGCGTTCAGAGAGCATTTCAATGTTCATTCGGAAATTCAAAGGTCCCGCGTAAATTAGTCGCGTGTTCTTAAAAAAAGATAAATTTTAAATACGCTCCGAATGGCAAACGCGGACGTCCCATCTTAAAATAATATAACTACCCGAAACGGACTACTGTGTGACTGTACAGTGTACTTTATTTTGTGCTCGAAGATTTATTCTTTATACGTATGATAAAAAAAAGGTCTTTCAATTCTTCGTAGAATTTTTCTTTCCACGTTTTAGTAATTTTAAAACAAAAAAAAAACATAAGTCATTATTGTAAAATTAAGTTATATGTAATGAACATTAACATTATATCAAATTAAAATGTTTACATTGGTAAGATTTCCAGAGATATGTTTTATACCGTGTGTGTAAAACCAAAACTTTAACCTTTCAAAAGGGTTTTATTATGCAAATTATGGAAAAAAATAACATATGCACTATCGAAGCAAAATCATATTATGACTGCAACCAATCTTGCAAGTTTTTATATATTTCCGGCTGCTGTGTTGCTTTTTATTCTTTGTTTTACTTTTCTTAGTTTTGAATAAATTAATTTGATTAATTTACAGAATTTCTGAGCTGTACTAAGTAAAGCCAACAGCGATTGTGAAATCTCTGAGTTAGGTTTAGTACACTTATTCATAAATTCAAAAGGGTAATTGACTACTAAATCAATTCTTTATAAAAAATGGATAAAGAATTCTCAAATAAATTAACAACATTTCAGTACCTGATCAAAATCATTAAAACTTTTTGATCTTGATCAGGCTGTCTTTTCTTTAGCGCCTTCTCTTTGTGCTATCATCTCTTAAATAGCACAAGCTGTGTACATTTTATTTTTATATCTTTTAATAATAAATTACGTTAAACTATTTCTCTCAACGCTTCAATCGTTCGTTAACAAAAATAAATGGCATGAGACTTAAGGTGAAACATTGATGGGGATTTTACTTAATTCTTTTTTTAATAAACAAAACTATTTAATAATATTAATCATATTATGACTGCAACCATTCATCTTGCATTGTAGTCTTTTATATAACTGTTTTGCGTTTGCTTGTTGCTTTTACGAATTCTTTGTTGCTTATCCTTTTCTTAGTATTTGACAAACTAATTTGATTAATTTACAGAATTTCTGAGCTGTATCTAAGTAAAGCCAACAGCGATTGTGAAATCCCTGAGTTAGGTTTAGTACACTTATTCATAAATTCCAAAAGGGTAACTGTCTATTAAATCAATTCTTTAATAAAAAATGGATAAAGAATTCTCAAATAAATTAACATTTAATTACTTGATCAAAATCATTAAAATTGTTTGATCTTAATTTTGGCCGGCGTATCAGGTGGAGGCTTAATTTTCTTTAGCGCCTTCTCTTTGTGATATCTCTTAAATAGCACAAGCTGAGTACATTTTATTTTTTATATCTTTTAATAATAAATTACGTTAAACTATTTCTCTCAACGCTTCAATCGTTCGTTAACAAAAATAAATGGCATGAGACTTAAGGTGAAACATTGATGGGGATTTTACTTAATTCTTTTTTTAATAAACAAAACTATTTAATAATATTAATCATATTATGACTGCAACCATTCATCTTGCATTGTAGTCTTTTATATAACCCTTTCCGTTTGCTTGTTGCTTTTATGAATTCTTCGTTGTTTTACTTTTCTTAGTTTTGACAAATTAATTTGATTAATTTACAGAATTTCCGAGCTGTACTAAGTAAAGCCAACAGCGATTGTGAAATCCCTGAGTTAGGTTTAGTACACTTATTTATAAATTCAAAAGGGTAACTGACTATTAAATGAATTCATTAAAAAAAAATGGATAAAGAATTCTCAAATAAATTAACAACATTTCAGTACCTGATCAAAATCATTAAAACTTTTTGATCTTGATCAGGCTGTCTTTTCTTTAGCGCCTTCTCTTTGTGCTATCATCTCTTAAATAGCACAAGCTGTGTACATTTTATTTTTATATCTTTTAATAATAAATTACGTTAAACTATTTCTCTCAACGCTTCAATCGTTCGTTAACAAAAATAAATGGCATGAGACTTAAGGTGAAACATTGATGGGGATTTTACTTAATTCTTTTTTTAATAAACAAAACTATTTAATAATATTAATCATATTATGACTGCAACCATTCATCTTGCATTGTAGTCTTTTATATAACTGTTTTGCGTTTGCTTGTTGCTTTTACGAATTCTTTGTTGCTTTCCTTTTCTTAGTTTTGACAAACTAATTTGATTAATTTACAGAATTTCTGAGCTGTACTAAGTAAAGCCAACAGCGATTGTGAAATCCCTGAGTTAGGTTTAGTACACTTATTCATAAATTCAAAAGGGTAACTGTCTATTAAATCAATTCTTTAAAAAAAATGGATAAAGAATTCTCAAATAAATTAACATTTAATTACTTGATCAAAATCATTAAAATTGTTTGATCTTGATCAGGCTTAATTTTCTTTAGCGCCTTCTCTTTGTGATATCTCTTAAATAGCACAAGCTGAGTACATTTTATTTTTTATATCTTTTAATAATAAATTACGTTAAACTATTTCTCTCAACGCTTCAATCGTTCGTTAACAAAAATAAATGGCATGAGACTTAAGGTGAAACATTGATGGGGATTTTACTTAATTCTTTTTTTAATAAACAAAACTATTTAATAATATTAATCATATTATGACTGCAACCATTCATCTTGCATTGTAGTCTTTTATATAACCCTTTTCCGTTTGCTTGTTGCTTTTATGAATTCTTCGTTGTTTTACTTTTCTTAGTTTTGACAAATTAATTTGATTAATTTACAGAATTTCTGAGCTGTACTAAGTAAAGCCAACAGCGATTGTGAAATCCCTGAGTTAGGTTTAGTACACTTATTTATAAATTCAAAAGGGTAACTGACTATTAAATTAATTCATTTAAAAAAAATGGATAAAGAATTCTCAAATAAATTAACAACATTTAATTACTTGATCAAAATCATTAAAACTTGTTTGATCTTGATCAGGCTTACTTTTCTTTAGCGCCTTCTCTTTGTGATATCTCTTAAATAGCACAAGCTGTAGTACATTTTATTTTTTATATCTTTTAATAATAAATTACGTTAAACTATTTCTCTCAACGCTTCAATCGTTCGTTAACAAAAATAAATGGCATGAGACTTAAGGTGAAACATTGATGGGGATTTTACTTAATTCTTTTTTTAATAAACAAAACTATTTAATAATATTAATCATATTATGACTGCAACCATTCATCTTGCATTGTAGTCTTTATATAACCCTTTCCGTTTGCTTGTTGCTTTTATGAATTCTTCGTTGTTTTACTTTTCTTAGTTTTGACAAATTAATTTGATTAATTTACAGAATTTCCGAGCTGTACTAAGTAAAGCCAACAGCGATTGTGAAATCCCTGAGTTAGGTTTAGTACACTTATTTATAAATTCAAAAGGGAAACTGACTATTAAATGAATTCAGTAAAAAAAATGGATAAAGAATTCTCAAATAAATTAACAACATTTCAGTACCTGATCAAAATCATTAAAACTTTTTGATCTTGATCAGGCTGTCTTTTCTTTAAGCGCCTTCTCTTTGTGCTATCATCTCTTAAATAGCACAAGGCTGTGTACATTTTATTTTTATATCTTTAATAATAAATTACGTTAAACTATTTCTCTCAACGCTTCAATCGTTCGTTAACAAAAATAATGGCATGAAACTTAAGGTGAAACATTGATGGGGGATTTTACTTAATTCTTTTTTAATAAACAAACTATTTAATAATATTAATCATATTATGACTGCAACCATTCATCTGCATTGTAGTCTTTTATATAATTGTTTTTGCGTTTGCTTGTTGCTTTACGAAGTCTTAGTGCTTCCCTTTTTATAGTTTTGAAAAACTAATTTGATTAATTACAGAATTTCTGAGCTGTACTAAGTAAAGCCAACAGCGATTGTGAAATCCCTGAGTTAGGTTTAGTACACTTATTTATAAATTCAAAAGGGTAACTGTCTATTAAATCAATTCTTTAAAAAAAATGGATAAAGAATTCTCAAATAAATTAACATTTAATTACTTGATCAAAATCATTAAAATTGTTTGATCTTGATCAGGCTTAATTTTCTTTAGCGCCTTCTCTTTGTGATATCTCTTAAATAGCACAAGCTGAGTACATTTTATTTTTTATATCTTTTAATAATAAATTACGTTAAACTATTTCTCTCAACGCTTCAATCGTTCGTTAACAAAAATAAATGGCATGAGACTTAAGGTGAAACATTGATGGGGATTTTACTTAATTCTTTTTTTAATAACAAAACTATTTAATAATATTAATCATATTATGACTGCAACCATTCATCTTGCATTGTAGTCTTTTATATAACCCTTTCCGTTTGCTTGTTGCTTTTATGAATTCTTCGTTGTTTTACTTTTCTTAGTTTTGACAAATTAATTTGATTAATTTACAGAATTTCCGAGCTGTACTAAGTAAAGCCAACAGCGATTGTGAAATCCCTGAGTTAGGTTTAGTACACTTATTTATAAATTCAAAAGGGTAACTGACTATTAAATGAATTCATTAAAAAAAATGGATAAAGAATTCTCAAATAAATTAACAACATTTCAGTACCTGATCAAAATCATTAAAACTTTTTGATCTTGATCAGGCTGTCTTTTCTTTAGCGCCTTCTCTTTGTGCTATCATCTCTTAAATAGCACAAGCTGTGTACATTTTATTTTTATATCTTTTAATAATAAATTACGTTAAACTATTTCTCTCAACGCTTCAATCGTTCGTTAACAAAAATAAATGGCATGAGACTTAAGGTGAAACATTGATGGGGATTTTACTTAATTCTTTTTTAATAAACAAAACTATTTAATAATATTAATCATATTATGACTGCAACCATTCATCTTGCATTGTAGTCTTTTATATAATTGTTTTGCGTTTGCTTGTTGCTTTTACGAATTCTTAGTTGCTTTCCTTTTTATAGTTTTGAAAATTAATTTGATTAATTTACAGAATTTCTGAGCTGTACTAAGTAAAGCCAACAGCGATTGTGAAATCCCTGAGTTAGGTTTAGTACACTTATTTATAAATTCAAAAGGGTAACTGTCTATTAAATCAATTCTTTAAAAAAAATGGATAAAGAATTCTCAAATAAATTAACATTTAATTACTTGATCAAAATCATTAAAATTGTTTGATCTTGATCAGGCTTAATTTTCTTTAGCGCCTTCTCTTTGTGATATCTCTTAAATAGCACAAGCTGAGTACATTTTATTTTTTATATCTTTTAATAATAAATTACGTTAAACTACTTCTCTCAACGCTTCAATCGTTCGTTAACAAAAATAAATGGCATGAGACTTAAGGTGAAACATTGATGGGGATTTTACTTAATTCTTTTTTTAATAAACAAAACTATTTAATAATATTAATCATATTATGACTGCAACCATTCATCTTGCATTGTAGTCTTTTATATAACCCTTTCCGTTTGCTTGTTGCTTTTATGAATTCTTCGTTGTTTTACTTTTCTTAGTTTTGACAAATTAATTTGATTAATTTACAGAATTTCCGAGCTGTACTAAGTAAAGCCAACAGCGATTGTGAAATCCCTGAGTTAGGTTTAGTACACTTATTTATAAATTCAAAAGGGTAACTGACTATTAAATGAATTCATTAAAAAAAAATGGATAAAGAATTCTCAAATAAATTAACAACATTTCAGTACCTGATCAAAATCATTAAAACTTTTTGATCTTGATCAGGCTGTCTTTTCTTTAGCGCCTTCTCTTTGTGCTATCATCTCTTAAATAGCACAAGCTGTGTACATTTTATTTTTATATCTTTTAATAATAAATTACGTTAAACTATTCTCTCAACGCTTCAATCGTTCGTTAACAAAAATAAATGGCATGAGACTTAAGGTGAAACATTGATGGGGATTTTACTTAATTCTTTTTTTAATAAACAAAACTATTTAATAATATTAATCATATTATGACTGCAACCATTCATCTTGCATTGTAGTCTTTTATATAATTGTTTTGCGTTTGCTTGTTGCTTTTACGAATTCTTAGTTGCTTTCCTTTTTATAGTTTTGAAAATTAATTTGATTAATTTACAGAATTTCTGAGCTGTACTAAGTAAAGCCAACAGCGATTGTGAAATCCCTGAGTTAGGTTTAGTACACTTATTTATAAATTCAAAAGGGTAACTGTCTATTAAATCAATTCTTTAAAAAAAATGGATAAAGAATTCTCAAATAAATTAACATTTAATTACTTGATCAAAATCATTAAAATTGTTTGATCTTGATCAGGCTTAATTTTCTTTAGCGCCTTCTCTTTGTGATATCTCTTAAATAGCACAAGCTGAGTACATTTTATTTTTTATATCTTTTAATAATAAATTACGTTAAACTATTTCTCTCAACGCTTCAATCGTTCGTTAACAAAAATAAATGGCATGAGACTTAAGGTGAAACATTGATGGGGATTTTACTTAGTTCTTTTTTTAATAAACAAAACTATTTAATAATATTAATCATATTATGACTGCAACCATTCATCTTGCATTGTAGTCTTTTATATAATTGTTTTGCGTTTGCTTGTTGCTTTTATGAATTCTTCGTTGTTTAATTTTCTTAGTTTTGACAAATTAATTTGATTAATTTACAGAATTTCTGAGCTGTACTAAGTAAAGCCAACAGCGATTGTTAAATCCCTGAGTTAGGTTTAGTACACTTATTTATAAATTCAAAAGGGTATCTGACTATTAAATCAATTCTTTAAAAAAAATGGATCAAGAATTCTCAAATAAATTAACAACATTTCAGTACCTGATCAAAATTATTAAAACTTTTTGATCTTGATCAGGCTGTCTTTTCTTTAGCGCCTTCTCTTTGTGCTATCATCTCTTAAATAGCACAAGCTGTGTACATTTTATTTTTATATCTTTTAATAATAAATTACGTTAAACTATTTCTCTCAACGCTTCAATCGTTCGTTAACAAAAATAAATGGCATGAGACTTAAGGTGAAACATTGATGGGGATTTTACTTAGTTCTGGTTTTAATAAACAAAGCTATTTAATAATATTAATCATATTATGACTGCAACCATTCATCTTGCATTGTAGTCTTTTATATTACTCTTTCTGTTTGCTTGTTGCTTTTATGAATTCTTCGTTGTTTTACTTTTCTTAGTATTGACAAATTAAGTTGATCAATTTACAGAATTTCTGAGCTGTACTAAGTAAAGCCAACAGCGATTGTGAAATCCCTGAGTTAGTTTTTGTATACATATTTATAAATTCGTTAAGACAACTATCAACTCAAATATTTAAAAAAATTGATAAAGAATTCTCGAATAAATTAACATTTCATTACTTGATCGAAATCATTAAAACTTCTTGATCTTGAGTAGGCTTACTTTTCTTTAGCGCTTTCTCTTTGTACTATTATCTCTTAAATAGCACAAGCTGTGTACATTTTATTTTTATATCTTTTAATAATAAATTACGTTAAACTATTTCTCTCAACGCTTCAATCGTTCGTTAACAAAAATAAATGGCATGAGACTTAAAGTGAAACATTGATGGGGATTTTACTTAGTTCTGGTTTTAATAAACAAAGCTATTTAATAATATTAATCATATTATGACTTAAACCATTCATCTTGCATTGTAGTCTTTTATATAATTGTTTTCGTTTGCTTGTTGCTTTTATGAATTCTTCGTTGTTTTACTTTTCTTAGTTTTGAAAATTAATTTGATTAATTTACAGAATTTCTGAGCTGTACTGAGTAAAGCCAACAGCGATTGTGAAATCCCTGAGTTAGGTTTAGTACACTTATTTATAAATTCAAAAGGGTAACTGTCTATTAAATCAATTCTTTAAAAAAAATGGATAAAGAATTCTCAAATAAATTAACATTTAATTACTTGATCAAAATCATTAAAATTGTTTGATCTTTATCAGGCTTAATTTTCTTTAGCGCCTTCTCTTTGTGATATCTCTTAAATAGCACAAGCTGAGTACATTTTATTTTTTATATCTTTTAATAATAAATTACGTTAAACTATTTCTCTCAACGCTTCAATCGTTCGTTAACAAAAATAAATGGCATGAGACTTAAGGTGAAACATTGATGGGGATTTTACTTAGTTCTTTTTTTAATAAACAAAACTATTTAATAATATTAATCATATTATGACTGCAACCATTCATCTTGCATTGTAGTCTTTTATATAATTGTTTTGCGTTTGCTTGTTGCTTTTATGAATTCTTCGTTGTTTAATTTTCTTAGTTTTGACAAATTAATTTGATTAATTTACAGAATTTCTGAGCTGTACTAAGTAAAGCCAACAGCGATTGTTAAATCCCTGAGTTAGGTTTAGTACACTTATTTATAAATTCAAAAGGGTATCTGACTATTAAATCAATTCTTTAAAAAAAATGGATCAAGAATTCTCAAATAAATTAACAACATTTCAGTACCTGATCAAAATTATTAAAACTTTTTGATCTTGATCAGGCTGTCTTTTCTTTAGCGCCTTCTCTTTGTGCTATCATCTCTTAAATAGCACAAGCTGTGTACATTTTATTTTTATATCTTTTAATAATAAATTACGTTAAACTATTTCTCTCAACGCTTCAATCGTTCGTTAACAAAAATAAATGGCATGAGACTTAAGGTGAAACATTGATGGGGATTTTACTTAGTTCTGGTTTTAATAAACAAAGCTATTTAATAATATTAATCATATTATGACTGCAACCATTCATCTTGCATTGTAGTCTTTTATATAACTCTTTCTGTTTGCTTGTTGCTTTTATGAATTCTTCGTTGTTTTACTTTTCTTAGTTTTGACAAATTAAGTTGATCAATTTACAGAATTTCTGAGCTGTACTAAGTAAAGCCAACAGCGATTGTGAAATCCCTGAGTTAGTTTTTGTATACATATTTATAAATTCGTTAAGACAACTATCAACTCAAATATTTAAAAAAATTGATAAAGAATTCTCGAATAAATTAACATTTCATTACTTGATCGAAATCATTAAAACTTCTTGATCTTGAGTAGGCTTACTTTTCTTTAGCGCTTTCTCTTTGTACTATTATCTCTTAAATTGCGCAAGCTCTGTACATTTTATTTTTTATATTGTTTAGTACTGAATTACGTTAATTGCAGGATATTGTCACGATACTCCAGTGAGACCACTAGTCGCCATCCCTCAGTCGAGTAGGTTATCGGATCTAGCATAGGATTTCGTCGATGCCTATCTCAAAACTATCTACAATTTTATCTTCCATGCAGTCTCGGTACTCTGGCACCAATCTGCTGTATACTACGTTTAACTTGCGTCTGGCGGCATCTGTTTGTAATGTGAAATTAGGAACTTCATATCGGTTACATATTGCGAGATCTTCTCGTCCTTCGCCTGGGTTCGGTCGTGGAAGTCCGCCCATACTGCTCTATCTGTCCATTCGGCAATAAAATGTCGTTGAATAGCCTTCTTGAACTATATCCATACCGCGATGCCGCCGCGCGCTGTCCGGTACCACGTCATTGCGGATCTGGGTAGGATGAGCGGCAGCGCCTCCAAAATCTGCGTATCCGGATAACTGCAAATCCGGCGACCGTCTTCTATGTGGCTCGTGAAAACGACAGTCGGTACTGTTGCAACCGCTTCAGATAGTTCGAATTGTCCTGAACCATTCGATGAGTCCGTTAGTGCCGACCCTTCGGGTCGGACGATATGCGAATGGGTCTATCTAAATCGCTGTCGTCTTCGCTGGTATCCGTCGGAGTGTCCGAGCGGCCTCGACGGTGCTGTCCGGTAGGCGCAATTTTCTGACGTTGCAAATCCCGGAGACGCTTCCCCGAGTCTCCTAAGCCTTGTCTACAAAGTGCCCTTTGGTTCCGGCCTAGACTTCTAATGGGAGACGATGAATTACGCGTTCACGGGGCGCCAGGCCCTCAACGTGCCAGCCGAAATATTGCTCCTCTCTCTTTTGCTACGGTTTCTACACTGTGCACGGCTAGCCGCGGTGCGTGAGTATATGCGCGAAAGGCTCTTGGTAGTCGCTGGGGCGATGGAGAAAACCGCCCGATCGCGGTGAACACAAAGGGATTTACAACACGAATTAAAAATAAAATACACGGAATTACTAGTTACATATATGCGCTTTAATGGCGACTTAAAGTGTATTACAGGGCATCCGTATACTCGCGTTGCAACCCACGCCAACACTGTAAAACTCAGATTTAGATTTAGAATTGCATGAAAAATATGGTGGTATTTTTTATTTTCCCAATTTTTAATATTTTAGAATATTGTTTTTTAGGCAATTCCACAAAAGTAAAAATTAGAAAAATAAAAAATACGTCCTTCACGAGAAAAAAAAAACCGTCGAATAGCCAAGAAAAATCCTATATCTTTTGTTTTAAGCATTTTCTCCTAAAATACAATACCGCCAAGCTATTTTGCCATTCCGGTACTTTCGGCCGACCCTGTATATATTAAAATTAATGTACTAAAAGTTTTTAAAAATGAATATTTTGAAATATAAACAAATAAACATTTAAGCACTTTATAACACTGACGCGGTCGCTGTCGAACCAGCGGTATCTCACTCGTACCACAGGATGAGGGAGTCCTCGGACTCTACCTCACGGAGAATCGCTCTCAACAAACGATGCCTCAAGGTCACCTCCTCCCCAATGCACACGGCTCTACGGCGCCATATTTCTTGGCGTAGCTTCTCCATGCTGCACTTAACCACTTCTCTTTTCAAAGAGCGGCCTTCGCGCGAATTAAGAAGCGCCGCCATCCTCGAGTCGTGATCACTCATTATTCTCTAACTCTACTCAAAAATAACTAAATAGATGACCCGCCTTTTTCGCCTAGTCTAGAATGAGTTATTTACTCTTGCCCGCGCGCGCTTGGTTTTGTTTACGTTCCAGTGTTTATGACACTGCCGACCACTCGCGCTATTAAGTGAATGCGCCGAGCAGCCAGCAGCGCTACAAAAAATTATTTACAGGTTCATTTCACCGCGATTTACTCCCAGCGCAGACCTCAGGTCGAGGGTCCCCGGGACCGAAGTCCGGTCCTGGCTCGAACGCTGGAATGCCGCTCACTACACACTGGCACCACTAACACACACTTGCGCCTTCTACCTCTCTCTCTCTCCAACAACCTGCTGATTTCCTGGGCCGCGCAAAACCCTGATGTTCGCCAGATTCACTCTCACACACACACCCCACAATACGCACACACTCCTCCTTCACACCTCGACATCGACGCGCTTAAGATGAATCTCGACACCACGTCCTCGGTTTGCGATCCCTAGTGGAAGGCGCGGACGCGATTTCGCGGTTTCTAAGCTGCCTTCTCTCCTCGATATCGCCGGTGAGCACGCTCGACCTGCACACTCTAAATCTCCTCTCCCTTTTTCGCTCTCCTTCTCACTCTTGACCTCCTGCGGAAGATGTCCGAGTCGGCCCTGGATTTCGCTGCAACTCGATACAAACCGATGATACGGCGACCGGAAGCTACGGCGGTGGCTGTTGGTGCTAGCTCGGCTGCGTTACTTCTTTGGAGTTTTCGGAGGACTCTCTCGCTTTGCTCACAGTTTCTCTCTATGGCGCTCTCGCTTTTTCCACACGACCTCATGGGACGGCGTACTAGACGGAACTGTCCGCGATCGGAGCGCGGACACAATCTCGCTACCACGTGATGGACGGGGACCAATCAGGATCAGCCGCCTCCGCCACAGCGGCCGCTCCGGCGGCGAGAGCAGCGAGCAAGCTCAGCCGGCTCAGCCGCCGACTCCCTCTCTCCTCACTCAACTCTCCATGTCTGTTACATATACCGCTCCCTTCTCCTTCGCACTCACGCGCTCTAATGACAGCCATGTTACAAACTTTTTGTTTTCAAATTGCGATTATTTCGGCAGATTGTTTGAGAAATTGCTTAATTTTGAATTAAGGATCGTAGTGGTTACAACAGGCGGGGAAATAAAGACACAATATATAATGAGCACTTGAGTTTATTTGCAATAAAGTCGCTTACGCCCGGCGAGCGTACCTTAACCTTAGCTGTAACTTGTAGAGTTGCTGCGTGGATTATCGGTGAATGAGCTGAGTACTTGCGTGGTTGAGCTGATGAGCAATAAGGTCGTGAAGTCCAAAACAGGGATGAGCGGGATGAAAAAAAGAGCGTAGTAAAAAGCTGGTGATAAAGCCAAAGCGATGAGCTGGAGCGTGCTTTTCGTGGTAGAGCGAAAAACCAAGGGAGCTAAGATGGCGGCTGGGGACGCTATCTACCCGCGCCAAACGTCGTTGAGTGCGCGCGCAAGTTCCCAGCGCCACCTCAGTTACTGAGCGCTGCGGGGCTTGGGGCGCGCGAGATTCAAATTAGATAAATCGCGAACATTCCGCCCGCATCATCAACGCCCTTGATGATTAGAGTTCTTGAGCGATGAGAAGAGGAATTGCGACGGACTGGGTCGTAAATCCAGTCAGAGCAATTTGGTGATGGTGATAAGTGCAGGAGGGTCGTAAATCCTTCTGCATGAGGTGATGTTGAGCTTGAGTGTTGAGCATGATTTGTAGAGTGAGTAGAGCTGTGACTCAAGTGGGGCGTAAATCCACTTGATGTCGTGATGCTGACTGGGTCGTAAATCCAATCAATTTTGAGTTGATGTTGAAGAGTCTGATGATAGTGAGATTGGCAGCAAAGAGAGCTTAGCAATGGGACGAGTGATGGTCGAAGTTGCAGTTTTGATCGTCACCACCCGCGTGAGCCCATCAGGACCTGGATGGAGCTGAGTGATGCGGACGAGCGGCCATTTTGCTGGTGGTGACCGTTCGTCAGTGAGGAGAGCTAGTGAGCCGATCTTGAAGTCATGAGCTGGATGATGCCACTTGGAGATGGCTTGCTGGCGATGCAGATAGTGAGCTGACCACTGGTTCCAGAATGCCTGGAGGCGTTGCTGGATGAGCTGCCATCTGGAAAGTCGAGATGTCTTGAGATCGAGTAATGAGGGCTCCGGGACGCAATTCAATGCTGAGCCAATGAGAAAATGTCCTGGAGTGAGAGCTGTGATGTCCGACGGATCATCGCTGAGCGGTTCGAGCGGTCTTGAGTTGAGCACTGCCTCTATTTGCGCAAGAAGAGTTGTAAGTTCTTCGAACGTTAACAGAGTTTCTCCGATGGTGCGTCGGAGATGAAACTTGATTGATTTAACGAGTGCTTCCCACTTTCCACCCATGTGTGGAGCAGCAGGAGGAATGAATTTCCACTGAGTTCCGTGAGCAGCCAATGATGATGCGATGAGTTTGTGTTCGGAAGCAGCTTGAGTGAAGAGCGAGTTGAGCTGGGTTGTGGCGCCTTGAAAAGTGGTGCCACAATCTGAATGCATTGTCTGGACTAACCCACGACGAGATGTGAAACGTCGAAAGGCGGCCAGGAAGCAGTCAGCAGAGTAATCTGTTACCACCTCGAGATGAGCAGCAGATGTGTTGAGGCAGACGAAAACGCAGATCCATCCTTTGTCTGTCTTGCATCCTCGTCCTTTCCAAGTTTTGATGGTAACAGGTCCCGCATAGTCCACTCCAGTGTGGAGAAAGGCTCGTGTGGGAGTGAGTCGTGAGATTGGGAGCTGCCCCATGAGCTGCTGAGCCTTTATGCCTCGTTGCCGGGCACACGAGACACATCTGAGCACATGAGCCTTGACGGACGCTCTCCCTCCTATAATCCAGCACGTCTGCCGGAGTTTAGCGAGCGTCAATTGAGTAGCTCCATGAAGAGTGGAGCGGTGAGCTGAGTCAATGAGCAGAGTGGTGAGCTGAGAATCACGAGGCAAGATTGCTGGGTGCTTTTCCTGGAAGCTGAGTGATGAGAACTCCAAACGTCCTCCAACTCGAATTACTCCCTCTGCATCAATGAAGGCGGTCAGACGAGTAAACGGATGGCCAGATGGAAGAGTTGAACCTCTGTTGAGCTGACGAATCTCTTGCGCGAAGTAAGCTGCTTGAGTTGCCCGTATCCAAAAGATTTGAGCCTGCTGGATGCGTTGAGCGTTGTAGAGCGATGAGCTTTTCAGAGTTCCCCGGAATGCATCTCTTGCTCTAAAAATGAGTGATGTTACAATTAATAATTTGTTTAATGATGAGTACTTATTTATGAGGTCCCAGTGATAGGTGGGTTGTTGAGTAGTAGCAACGAGAGTAACTCCAGGCCGAGCTTCATGAGCAGCTTCTTCAGAGTGATAAGATGGCTGCTTGGGCCATTGAGCTGAGTCGAGTGTTATCCATGAAGGACCAGACCACCAGAGTGGGTGAGTTCTGAGCTGAGCTGTCGTGATGCCTCGTGAGCCGCAGTCAGCTGGATTTTCTACGCCAGGTGCATGTCGCCAGGTGGTGTTAACTGTGCACAATTCTTGAATTTGGGTGACTCTGTTCCTGACGAAGTCCTTCCATCGGCTTGCAGATGAGTTGATCCCCATGAGCGTAACTTGAGAATCCGTCCACAGATGAGTGGCGTCTATCTTCACCTGAAGAGACGCTCGAGCAGCCTTGATGAGTCTTGCCAGTAGCAGAGCAGCGGTGAGCTCTAACCGAGGGATAGTTAGTCTCTTGAGTGGAGCAACTTTTGTTTTTGAGCAAATTAACGACGTCGTTGAGCCTGTGGATGGTGAGTGGACGACTAAGTAGACTACTGCTGCCATAGCGTCCTGAGAAGCATCCGAGAAGCCATGGAGTTGTATGGTGGAAAAACTCCAAGTTCCAAACCAACGTGGAACTGAAATGCTGGCCAGCATGTTGAGCTCTTCTCGAATGGCGAGCCATTTTGAGCACACTTGGGCTGGGAGTGGATCGTCCCAGCCAAGTTTGAGTAACCAAAGTTCTTGTAACAGAATTTTGGCAGAGATGATTACTGGTGATACGAAACCCAAAGGGTCAAAGATTTGAGCAACTTCAGATAATATGAGTCGTTTGGTGAGCCGTCCAGAGTGAGGTGAGAATTTTGATGTGAATGTGAAGGTGTCTTCCTTTGGAAGCCATTTTAATCCGAGTAGAGAGGTAGCGCAATCGTCGAGAGTGAGCGATGAGCCATCTATAGTTGAGTCAACCAACAATTTCTCATGAGTTGCATGCCATTTTGAGAGCGGGAAACCGCCCGCGTTGCAGAGCTGTGTGACTTGCGTGGCGATTTCTGAGAGCTGAGCTACAGTGTCCGCTCCTCCGAATATGTCATCGACATATCGACCTTGTTTGAGCGAAGGAACGGCGAGCGGGTACTTGTGACCTTCATCTTCCACGAGCTGCAACAACGCTCGTGTAGCGAGGAAGGGAGCAGCCTTGGTCCCATAAGTGACCGTTGTGAGCTGGAAGTCAACTTCTTCCTGAGCGTTGTTTCTCCAGACTATCCTCTGCAAGTCCCAGTCATCGGGATGTACCTTGACCTGTCGATACATCTTCACGATGTCAGTTGCAAAGAGATGGTGGAAGTGTCGAATCCAGATGAGCACATCCGTGATGTTGAGCAGCAAGTTCGCACCAGTGTGCATGATGTCGTTGAGCGACTTCCCAGAGGAAGTTAAACAGGAGCCATTGAACACTACTCTAAGTTTAGTTGTTGCGCTGTCAGGTTTGAGGACACCATGATGAGGCAGATAGAATGGAGCAAACGTAGAATTAGTATGGTCCACCTCCCTCATGTGTCCCAGAGCTAGATACTCGTCCATAAACTTAGTGTAGAGTTCTCCAATGAGCTGATCTTGAGCGATTTTACGTGACATCCGAGCGTAGCATTTTGATGCTGTTGAGCGTGAGTGTCCAAGAGCTGCAGGATGTTCCTTGAGCGGAATTCGGACGACATACTTGCCAGGTTGTATCTCTGAGTGAGTGGAGAGGAAATGTCGTTCACCACTCCTCTTCTTCAGACTCAGGCTGTTTAGTTGAGTCACTGATGAGCTCCTCTTGCTTCCAGAATTTGCTGAGCAGTTCCATGGAGGTCGTCATCTTGTTTAACGATTCCATGATGAGTGCCATACAGAGTTGGCAAGTTGAGCTTGAGCAGGTCCGATGATGAGCAATCCGAAAATTGAGGGACTGAGCGACTGGATCCTCCTGGTTGAGCTTGATGACTTCAGAGTTTATAATGAGACCATAATAATCGGCTCCGATTATCATGTCCACCGGTCGAGGCTTGAAATACAATCATCTGCGAGGGTTTAATTGAGAGACGTGCGGCCAATGATGTTTAGAATCTTTGCAGATGGTATTATTGAGGTGGACCGCTCTGAGGATGTGAGCCTCAACAATGATAGCCTCTCTGGTGAATCTTGATTGCAGAGTGAGCTGAGCTGAGCCGAGAGTGTGAGCGGATTTACCCCACCCCACCATTCCATGTACCACAAGTGATGAAGCACGTCGTGGAAGCTTGAGCTGGTGAACTAACCGTTCAGTGACAAACGTCAATTCTGAGCCAGGATCGATGAGCAACGAGCAGGATATTTGAGCACTTGAGTTCTTACATGAGGCGATGGCTGTGCCGAGTAATGTTGCTTCTGAGCAGTTGACATGCGATGAGCTTAGCGGTTGGGTTGAGCAAAAATGATTTGAGATGAGCTGTCCTTGATTCTTGAGCGATGAGCCGACGATTGCACCAACACCTCAGTGTTGTTGAGCTGAGGTGGATTGGTGAGCTTCGGATGATGAGGATTGAGCTGGTGGCGTTGAGCCTGGAGCCTGTTGTTGAGCGGACTGAGCTGACTGAGGTTGAGTGGTCGAGTGCAGCATGGTGTGGTGCAGCTGGTGCACACCTTGCATCGAGCAGTGCTCCTGCACACACTGACCCCGTGTCGGCCGAGGCAGTTGTGACACAGCCGCTTGTCACGAACTACCTCCTTCCTTGCTGTTATGTTCATTGCCCTGAACTGGGGACACATCACAATGAAGTGCGGCTGCTGACACTGGTCGCACGGGTGAGCAGTGTGGCTTAAGTTGTACGCCACTGTTTTTGAGTGAGCTGGTTGAGATGGTGGTGTGGGGGATGACACCACATTAGCTGAGCGCTTCTGAGCAGGCTTATTTTTTGCAGAGTCCTCCTCCACACGTTCTAGAGCTCTCGCACGCGTTCTTAAGAAACGCTCTACCTGCTCTGAGGAAGGCAGCTCGTTGGATGAGCCGAGCGAGTGCTCCCAACTCTCCTTCGTAATCCGGTCCATGTTGCGGACAACTAAGAA
>JACCID010000165.1:0-282149 GCA_018906775.1 Sycophila sp. Sp_5 | reverse complement strand
TGGATGAGTAAGTGGATGGCAGGATGGATGGATGGACGGATGGATGGATGGATGGATGGATCAATGTATCGAATGGATCGATGGAATCGATGGATGAATGGGACGATGATGGGTGGATGGATAGATAAATATATAGACAAATAAATAATAAATAAATAATAAAATAACAAATAAATAAAATAAATAAATAATTTAAATCGATAAATAAATTAACGTATCCCTGATGGTTGGGGATTGATGGATGGATGGATGGATGGGTAAGTGGATGGCAGGACCGGATGGATGGATGGATGGATAGATCGATAGATAGATAAATATATAAATAAATAAATAAACAACTTAAATCGATAAATATATTAACGTATCCCTGATGGGGTGGGATTGATGGATAGGGTAGATGGATGGATGGATGGCGCCTCGTCTCGCTCGCTCGCTCGCTACTCACCACCTCCCTCACTCCCTCCATCCTTTAAGTCGCTTCCTCCCTTCCCGTCTCCCTGAGGGGTGGATTGATGGATGGTGGATGGATGGATGATGGATGATGGATGGATGGATGGATGGATGGTAAGTGGATGGCGGAGATGATGATGGATGATGATGGATGGATTTACGGATGGGTGGAGGATATAAATATATGTAATAAATAAAATAAATAATAAATGATAATTAAATAATAATCGTAATAAATAAATAATATTTAAATCGATAAATAAATTAACCTATCCCCTGATGGTGGATGATGGATCAATGGATGGATGGCAGGATGGATGGATGGAGCTGGATCGCTGGCTGGATGATGCATTGATGATCGTGGTTCGATGATGGATGGATGGTTAGTGGATGGCAGGATGGATTGAATAGTTATAGATTAGTAGATAAAAATATAGATAGATCAATAAATACATAATTTAAATCGATAAATAAATTAACGTATCCCTGATGGGTGGATTGATGGATGGATGGATGGATGGGTGGATGAATGGATGGATGAATGGAAGGATGGATGGATGGATAGATAGATCGATAGATAGATAGATAAATATATAGATAGATAAATAAATAAATAAACAATTAAATAAATAAATAAATACTTGAAAACGATAAATAAATTAACGTATCTCTGATGGGTGGATCGATGGATGGGTGGTTGGATGGATGGATTGATGGATGGAGGGTTGGATGGATGCATGGATGAATGGGTGGATGGATGAGTAAGTGGATGGCAGGATGGATGGATGGACGGATGGATGGATGGATGGATGGATCAATGTATCGATGGATCGATGGATCGATGGATGAATGGACGAATGGATGGGTGGATGGATAGATAAATATATAGACAAATAAATAAATAAATAAATAATAAATAAACAAATAAATAAATAAATAAATAATTTAAATCGATAATAAATTAACGTATCCCTGATGGGTGGATTGATGGATGGATGGATGGATGGGTAAGTGAATGGCAAGACGGATGGATGGATGGATGGATAGATCTATAGATAGATGAATATATAAATAAATAAATAAATAATTTAAATCGATAAATAAATTAACGTATCCCTGATGGGTGGATTGATGGATGGGTGGATGGATGGATGGATCGATGGATGGATGAATGGATGGATGGATTGATAAATGGATGGTTGGATGAATCGATGGATCGAAGTATCGATGGATGCATGGATGGATCGATGGATCGATGGATGGATGGATGGGAAAGTGGATCGCAGGACGGATGGATGGATAGATCCATGGATGGATCGATGCATGGATGGATCGATGGATCGACGGATGGATGGATGCGTAAGTGGGTGGCAGGACGGATGGATGGATGGATGGATAGATCGATAAATAGATAGATAAATATATAGATAGATAAATAAATAAATAAATAAATGATTTAAATTGACAAATAAGTTAACATATCCCTGATGGGTGGATTGATGGATCGATGGATGGTTGGATGGATCGATGGATCGATGGATCGATGGATGCATTAATGGATCGATGGATGGATGGATGGGTAAGTGGATGGCTGGATGGATGGATAGATTGATAGATAGATAGATAAATATATAGATAGATAAATAAATAAATAAATAAATAAATGATTTAAATCGGTAAATAAATTAATAGTATTGATAGATGGATCGATGGATGTATGGATGGATGGATGCATGGTTGGATCGATGGATGGATGGGTGGATGGATAGATGGATCGATAGAGGATGGATGGATGCATGGATGGATGGCAGGATGGATGGATGGATGGATGGATGGGTAAGTGGATGGCAGGATGGATGGATGGATGGATGGATACATATGAAAAGAGTTTCGTCTCTGCATAAGATACTGTGCGTTTATAAATATATCCATCCATCAGCGATATATTAATTAATTAATTCATTCATTCATTTATTCATTCATTCATTCATTCATTTATTCATTCATTAATTTGTTAATTCATTCTTTTATTCATTCATTTATTATTCATTCATTCATTCATTCATTCATTCATTCATTCATTCATTCAATAATAATCGGAAACTTTGAGCTCACCATTAATGCATTACAAATTTCACTACAAATGCACCGCGATTGACCGGGACTTTTCCTGTAGAACGCGCGCCAGCTGTTTGAAATACCGCCCCGGACTGCTTCCTTTCTTCTGCGCTGGCTAGCTGCTGGGAGAGCTAAAGGCATAGACTCGATAGCCGACAGTGTTCGGCTATCCGCGACAATCAAACTGTTTACTCACACAAAACACACGCAGGGAAATAAAACAACTTAATCCACTTTGCTCTATTCGCCTCTTCGAAGGGCTATTACTACCATACAATTTCTCTTACAAATTTAGGGCCTCGCTGGTACCTCGCTAATTAACGCGTCCCGTACACCACACAATCGCAATTTATATACGTCTACGCGACAAGTATGTTCTACGACAACGGCAACTTTACTTCTCGACGACTTGCGTCTCGGATCGCAATACTCCGCCGACACCTTACCTGCGCTGCGGCGACGATCGTCCCTCAGTCTACTGCTCCGCTCCACTTACCGGCGTCCTTCTATCGCCTCCTCGCAGTAACTCAACGAGTAACTCAACGAGTACTACAACGACTTCGACTGACATCTACGCGACTCAACTTTACTGCACGACGCTACTTTACTCTTCGACAGACTGCTAAAACGACCGAGAATGGTAGAGAGCCTTCGTACTGGGGTGTGCTCCAGGAGCGATCCAGACAACGAGTGTCTACTCTTTTTTTTTTTTATTATAATAATTTCAGCCTTACATGGCCCGGAAATGGATTTGTTTATACATGTCATATTTACAGATTTACATACTAAGTCTTATAATTAAAGTCACACATCCCTCACTCCATCCACTCTTACACCCTTCGTTTCCTGCAAACTACTCCTCGCTTATTCTTAATCCCTACCCCTACTCTACCTTCATCCTACACTCTCACATAACCCATACCTAATCCATACACACTCACGCTACACTTAAGGCTATAATACTTAATACTAATACATAGTAATACTTCAAAGTTACGTAATATTAATACATAACATAATATTAATCCATAGACCTATTAATAATCTAACAAGTGTCTACTCAAATATGGCGATCTCGATCGCAGGGCTGGCGTCTCTTGCCCTCTCACTCGCTCTCATGCTACGTAATTACTGTGCCTGCTTAATTGGCCTAATTAACCAAAGAGAACGTGTGGTGCCGCTCGAGTACTTTACTATCGCGTCCAGAATCGTCCTCCAGGACGACCTGGGCGCGACGCGCGCGCCCTCTATTCCAGGCGGCCCACGAGCACTTTTAGTATGACGGGTGCGCCGTGTGTACGCGAGGACTCGTTAATATGGCAAACTTGCGCTGCGCCACCGTTTACATTAATTGCGCGGACGGAAGCGCTCGCCCTCCGTACGGCCCTGCCTACAATCGAGCTCGGCGTCGTGCCCTCTCGTGGTTGATTCGCCCGTTATTTTAGTGCGCGAGTTAGTGCGCGGGTCGTCGGCGCTGCTCTCCGGCGTTTCAAGTATTCAAGACCTCGTGCGTCAATTCAGGTTAGGGCATCTCGCTGTCAGCTGGCTCGTAGCCTCGGATGGACGAGGCTTCGGCCTGCTTTGCATGCGGCAACCATGGGTATCGGGCATCGCATAGCTCAGTGCCCGACGATGACCTGCAACTATTGCAGAGCAGCCGGTGACATGTCGGGTTCATATGCCTCAGCAAGCAGACCGAACAGGTGAGCTGCCAAGTATGCGGCACAAATGGAACGACATTCCATAAGTGCGCTAACTCCGCTCACCTGCGTGCAGCCTGGGAAAACGGGCAAGCGGGGGGACAGAACGGTCCACTGTCTTCCCCCGCTCATATGCAGAAGCAGTGAAGAGACGCAGTCCTTTTCACGTGACCCCCAAGCGCAAGCAGACTCCACCGGCACAGTCAGTCGGTAATAAACTGGGTCAGAGCGAAACTCGGGTTATTAAAGCTCCGATACAGTTTAAAAGCACAACACCGTTAGTCGCGACCAATGTATTGAAGCTCTCAGAACCTAAGAAGTACCCCTACACCAGGGTGGAGGAACAGAGGCCAAAATTAGCGGGACCAACGCGTAATCGCGACATGTGAATGGACGGTGAATGTAGAGGCGTTAGACGTGACGAGACGAGCAGAGAGCGAGACAGATATCCATGTGTGGTTTAGCAACCGTCGCTAATTCCACGTGGGAAAGTCCCAGCTCATTCAGACGTGACGAAGACAATATGGCAATGAAGGACGTTGGCGAGATGAATAGACGAGGCGTCGAAACAGAGCGAGGGAGGAGTCCATGCGAGTGTCCGTGCAGCATGCTTTGCTAGCCCCGCGTGGGAATGGCCCCAGCTCCACAATACGAGACGATTGGCGAAGCGGCGAACAAACGTCGGAGGTGCAGGCGAGACGAACGTCGCAAAGGAGTAACCCAGACGAGAAGAATTTGCCGGCGGAAAGATTATAGGCTAGTGTATAAGTTGAAGATTGACGGTTGCAACGAGCGATGAGAAGTTTGACGGTAGAATTAAGAATTTAGAAGATAAGATAGATAAGAAAGAAGCACAGGACGCGATGTATGGCGAGACAAAAACTCCGAGTTACCAGAAATGTAGATATTCGGGTGAAACGATTTCAGATAAGTCGTTGCACGGGAAGGACCCCCCAGCTTGACTCCAAGTTGAGATTGATGGATTTACGGGTCCTCTGAAGTGTCGCGCCATGAGTGCGCTGGATCACGACATAATCCTCGGCATTGATTTTTGCAATGCTTGGGACGTGCAAATAAAACTCGCCCAAGGATTATGGAATGTTCGCGAAGGCCCCTGGCACAGGTTTCACCACGTCGAGATACACGTGTAGAAGCTTAAATAATACCTACCTCTGCGCAATACTCCCGTTATTCCCCCTTAACCTTCCTGACATTTCTGTTTCAGTTGTCGCGGCGAACCAGCGAAGAGAGTAGATGTCGGCCCCGACGGCAGGCCAAGACTTTGGGCTCCCTGAGACTGCCCCCGAGACAAGAGGTTCGGGGGAGCCTAACCGCTCTGCGGCGGGACCCAAGGTCGCGGGAACGGCTCGACCGGACCGAAAAGTCGTGGAGGGGACTCATGTCTGCTCTGAGGCTGCCTCCATAGCGAGAGGCTCGGGGAAGCCTAGTCGCTTTGCGGAGGGCAGTGAGGATGGGATCCTCTCCACAGTCTATCACGTCGAGCAGCTGCGGACCAAAAAGGATACGGCCAACGGGATACCCCGTGAGGACCCGGGATCGGGATTGCTGAGACGTTGGAGGAGTCCCGGATCACGGGGCGATGGTGATTCCCGAACGTGGGAAGAGGAAGATGCGTCCCTGCCAAGAAGCCCCCTATGCCATCCCAAACCACCGGACTGGGCTCATAGGCCCTGGACGAGGAGGAGTCTTCGGACTCCTCGGCCGCAGGGGCGAGGATCTGGCCATGTGCCCCCGCTGCAGCGCGGCCCACAAGGCCTGGATCACCACCCGGTACGGGGTGAATCATAACGTTAAATTTACGCATAGGCATATACAAATATAACGCATATATAGACACTAAACAAACATTGATTATTATAGTACGATAAATATGAGATATGTATTTTTTTTTTTCATTTTTGACCAAAATCCAGTGAAATCCAAATTTTTATCACTTTTTTGAGATTTTGTCCCATTGTGCGCTGGCACAACACGCATACAACACAGCAGTCCATCGAGTTTGTTTTTAGATGCAAAGCCAAGACACCATCATCTTTCTGGAGCAAAATCATCATCTTTCCGTACAATAGAGTAAAGTAAATTAAGTTGTTTTATTTCCGTGCGTGTGTTTTGTGTGAGGGAACCCTCTGATTGTCGCGAATAGCCGAACCCCGCCGGCTATCGACACACACGGCTTTACACTTATAACATCATAAACTCTGCAACACATGTAAGCTATATAAATTCTTTCTTTATTTTCTTTCATTTGTTTATGCATTTTTGAGGTAATTTTCATTAGTACTTTAGTAGAGTTTGCTTTGCTGTTTACATAGTGGTGTATTTTTTTGCCTTTTTCATCATAGTCTGCAAAATTTCTTTTGTTTATATCATCTTCTAGCTGTTTAATTTCTGGAAATGTTAGTTCAATGACAACTATTTTTATTATTGGATTTGTAGGTTTCTCCTGTTCAATTTTATACATATGATTGAATTAAAGGTTTTTCTATATTGGTTCAACGGAAGTTTTCAAAAAACAATAGGCATCACTACATTAGTAAAGTGTAACTGAAAATTAAATTTGTGTTTTTACAGATTCTTGTAATCCTTATATTTGAGGGATTCGTTGCTGTCGCTACGAATGCACCGAAATACGCGACATTATTGAGGATGGGATTAAGAATATTAAATAAATACTTATGGATATGTGAATATTTCGCTCGTTTATTGAATTCTTATCGCCTTGAGAGAGGGATGACTTTCGTAGTCGTATTGCCCTATCACGGCAGCGTGACACCGTGAAATCATCGCGAAGCGCGGAGTGACGTGCAGTACTTCATGATTGTCGCGAATGTCAGAGCCCCGAGTATTGGTTCGCGTTCCCTTAAATAAATCTTAATTATCCGGAGTAGGGGAAGTGAGCCAATTCCGCGCCAAGAGATTTTGCAAGGTTCTTGCGAAAGGCACGAATTCCTCTGCGTTAGCGTTCCGGTTTCCAAAAGTATAATGTGCCTGACCGCGCCTCGTTAGAATCCGTAACACGTCCAAAGCCGCGGGGATCTCGCCCTTGAGATCCAGTATCCGTAACACGTCCGGTGAAAAAAAATGTTGTATGTTCTACTCGCCTATTATGTGTGTATCGGTGTGTTAATTACAATTTGTATCTATGTTTAGCTTTCTCTCGATAATTACATTTCTGATAATTTTCTAGTACATTTGTTTACATATGCATATAAACTCTTTTCTTTCTGCCAGGTTTGCTTAGGTTGGCGGTCGAGCAGTAGGTAGCGTGGGAGTGTTAGTGACGGCTGCAATTACAGCTGCGTGGATGCAAGGCTCATCTTTTCATTATTCGTCATTTCATTATTCGTCTTCGGAAATAAACGTTATCCTGGGTGCCCTGGGTCGTGCTTATGCGCATATTTCTTGCATATACGTCAGTGCTACTTGTTGGCGAACTCTTTTAGTTGCTTTTAATCGAAGCATAATACACATGTTAAAGAAATGTACGGAAGTTGATTGTATTCGGGCCCGGTAACCAAAGTTGATGCTCGACCGTTCGAAGAGCTTACTGATGAAGCAAATCCTTCTGTCTTTTCCTTCTTAAAAAAAAATTTTTATTGATTACCCTATTATATAATATTTTTATATAAATAAAAAAAATCGTATAGTTATTGTTAAAATCGTGTTTGTATTTGTCGTGGTTTTACTGTGGATCCGAAAACCGCGGTAAAAAAATAAAATCGTTTACTCATTAATCTATTCCGGTTTCATGTTTACGTTTAAGTTTCGTATCCGGTACTTCAAATGATCGCTTTATTATATCAATATGGACTGTTCTGTTACATCCGTTAAATTAAGAACTGCTTTTTGTTTGTCGTAGTAATAGTCAATATTTTGTGCGGTCCTGTGTATTCGCGATGGGATCTTCCTTTTTGAGGTTCATTCATTAAGAATATCATTTATCCCTGCCTAAAATGCTTTGTATTTAATCTTCGTCTTAATAATGATTGGATCTGTACTTTGCTCGTGTATGATTAATTGCAGCCTACGCATTGACCCGATTAATAACGTGAACTAATTGCTGGTGGTATTCCTCATAGGTTATTTTGTCTTTAAGAGTGAGGAAAGATGATGGCGTCCTGGCTTTGCATCTAAAAACAAACTCGATGGACTGCTGTATTGTATGCGTGTTGTGCCAGCGCACAATGGGACAAAATCTCAAAAAAGTGATAAAAATTTGGATTCCACTGGATTTTGGTCAAAAATGTAAAAAAAAAATACGTATCTCATATTTTTTATCGTACTATAATAATCAATGTTTGTTTAGTGTCTATATATGAGTTATATTTGTATATGCCTATACGTAAATTTAACGTTATGATTCAGGACAAATCCATGAGTATCCCTTTGTGTATTTGTGGATTTCTAATCTTAAAAAGGCACAAATTCGACCAATACATTTTTACCTTTTATAATTAAATACTAATTATAATTGTTTAATATATAGTTATTTATTTGAATATTTATTAAATTGAACTTAAACGTTTTAAATATTATTTTATTTTCACAATTTTAGTCCATTTTCTATTAACGTTCTTGAACTACAGCAAGTATTAATGTAAATTTAAATAATGATACAGCAAATATTCATAACTTGCATCTATTACTAACATTGACAGCAACAGATATACGTTTCAAAGGTTACTGCTCCACTCAGATCCTTACATTTCTTTAATTAGAAATTAAGCCAAGAAAGCTATGTCATTAAACCGATGAAATGATAAATTTACTGGAAATAAAAAATTTGGCAGCGACTGACGATGACATTGATTTTCTAGCAGAATCAATAGCTCTGTCACAACTGTCAGATTTTAAAGAAAATAACTAAGTGTTATAAAAATAATTATTAAAAAATATATATTTTTGATCAAAAATATAGTGTTGAATAAATTATTAATGCAAAACCCATGTATTTTACTTGTATAGCATTTAATACTTTATAAATTTTTTAATTAAAAAAATTATTATTAGCTGTAAAACCTTACAGTAAAAACAACAGTCAACTAATTTAAATATTGTATGTCCACAAGTAAATGCTGACTTTTGATTTTGCAAGTCTGGTTGGTTTAATGTGTGCCGTACGTCATCGTAATCTGACTCGTCATAATCCATGTCTTGTTGATTCTTCTCATTTACGCTGGATTTTCTTTTATTGATGGCTGATGCGTCCAAGTCGGGTGTAGTATTGTCATTTGTTGAGGTCGGCTATCAAAGTGTCTCGTTGTTTGTCTATGGCTCAACGGTAGTGTGCGTGTCCCGTTCCGTGTAGTATTTTCGCTTCATGCTACCGTCTCTCGGTCCAGGGATGAGCATAACTCCTCCAGCTTCGCGAGGATCTCCGCAGCCTCGGAAAGAGGCTCTGTCGGCTCCGGAACGTGGATCCGGTGGGTGCCGTACTGTTAGCGTCGATGCGTATGGCTCGAACACCGCGAGCCGAATGATTCTCGTGGCCCTCGCGCTTCCCTTTTATGCATTTGTGAGGGAGAGCGCCGCAGGCCAAGGGAAGATTCATAAAATTAAAGAACAAAGCAAAACGCCGCCGGAAACTCTGGGCTGGCCAGGGAGTATTCTCCCGGTGCCGTATGCCGCGGGCGTCTACTTTGCTTCGGGTGCGCCTTCCGCAAGCCGTCGGTGGTCAGGCCAAGAGGAAGCCGGGAATGAACCCCAGTTTCACTGCCGCTCCTGCTCTCCGGACTTGCGACGCGCGGCCCGAGGAATGCTCAGGACTGCCGGCAAGGGATTCCGGGTGACCGCCTAGTCGGGCTACTAGCCGGGGCGAGTAGCCCCAGGCAAACCCTTTTGGCCGAATACCCGGAGGTCACCAGCCATGCGTCTTCCTCGGGAGCGAAGCCTCCTCAACACAGAGGAGGCCGGAACGCGCGCGTCGGAGGCCTCCAGGACCCGCGAAGCCTTCAAAAAGGCTGTTTGCCAGCGTGAAAGGGAGCCTTGATAAAGGCTGGTGTATATAGTGTGCGGCCTAAAGACGAGAGAGAGAGAGAGAAAAGGAAAAAGACAATGATAATATAGTATATAGCGCGTTTACTGAAAAGAAAAGTAAAGATCATCCGGCCGGGGGGGGGGGGGGGGGTAGGCGTCGGCCGCGGAACGTTGCGCCGGGACGGGTGGCCCCAGGCTGCGGGTGGTCCGGTGTCTCTGGCGGTGCGGCGGCTGGTGGCGACGGCTCCGGCGGTCCTCCTCGGGAGCTCCTCTCGCGAGCTCGGCTAAGCCGCGACTGCTCGCTTCGCGCTCTCGATCCTCCTTTTATGCTGTTTCATTCAACTGCTCCGACGGATCGCGAGGCGGAGAGGGGGAAGCTATCTCGCTATCTCGCCGGCGAGACGCGTGGTGGAGAAGCGCCGTCGCGCTTGCGACGGCGACGGATGCGTGCGGGTTCTGCGTGGTGGCTTTTCTGGCAAGCGGGCGATTGCCGCGCGTAAATCGGCGACAAGGTTGCTCTGATACGGGCCAAATTAATGATGCGATGCGTGGACAGGGTGACGCGCAGTCCTTCGTGATTGTCGTAAATGTCAGAGCGTTGTCGTAATTGATTTATTCCTCCAGCATCGAATTGAAGTACAATCGGACTCCAATTTCAAAACAAGGAAGACCGAACAGACTTTCCGTCGTGAGCCATTATCCTGGAGAAACAGGATTAAAAGGTGAAGCTTTAATTAATAAATAATATTTAAATATTTCCCTATTGAAAAATCTTACGTGAAATCTTATGCCAAAAACTGATCTGAAATTTTTTTATATACAGGGTGTTCGAAATGTTCCGGACCCCCAACTTATAACATAAAGTAAGCATTTTGGAAAAAAATGTTAAATACAAAAGTTGTTAAGTTTTGAAGGTTGAACTAAATGATGACCTTGGATTTGTTATTGGTTATCATTTTCAAGGTCATTTAAAGGTCATCTTCAGTTTTTTAAATAGGGACCCCTATTTTTTATTTCAGATTCTGAAAGAGCACACAATTTTACATCTGGATATGTATCCACGTTATGGCTCAAAATGACCTACAGAGGTCACTTAGTGGTTAAATGATTATTTAGTAGCAGAAAGCCAAGAAATCCCGATTATTAAGAACTTTGGGTGTATTTGACGAAAAGAAAAAAAAAATTTCGTACTTTAATACTAAAGTACATAATTTGATTTTCTAGGACGAACTTTATGGTCACTTTAAAATTGGCCTTCATTTTTAAGGTCACTTGAAAGTTATCTTCAGCTTATTAAAAAGGGACTCATTTTGTATTCCGGATTCTGGAGGAGCATTAAATTTTAGGTCTGGACATATGTACAATATCCACGTCATGGCTCGAAATGATCTACATAGGACACTTGGGGGTTATTAATTTCAAAAGCAAATTAATAACCGTTTTACATGAACAGTTTTTATTGCAATAATTTTTTGCAAGGGTTACGAGTTTCTACGCATGATTCATAGCATTTTCAGGATCGTTACTTGTACCTTAGAAGATTTTGCTCACTTTTCTTTTTAGGAATCATTTCATTTATAATTGTTAATTAACAATTGTTTACTCCTATTTACTTTTCTGTTTTCAAGAGTTAAGTGAAGTTCTCTTACTTCGAAATTCAGATAATTGTATTAATTTTCAATAATTGTACTTTTAATCGTAGTGAAAAATGGCACATCTTACTGAACGAGAAAGAATATCTTTGTTGATGATGCGAGGGTGGGGTGATCAAGAGAGAGGTTACAAACAGGTACAGCGTTTATTCAATGAAACATTCAGAGTTGAAGAAAACAACCCTATTTCAAAAAGTACCGTAATTCGTACAATTAGACGTTTTGAAGAGACAGGTGGTATTAAAGATCGTCCTAAATCAGGTAGATCCAAATCATCGTCTAATGATGAAAAGAGCTTAGACGTATTACAATCATTTATTGAGGACCCCCATTGCAGCATCAGACGTTGTGCACAACAGCATGAAATGGGAGCTGCATCTGTGCACAAAATTTTGAAACTCAACAAATGGCATCCTTTCAAATTAAAGTTGGTACAGGAATTATCTGAAGATGATTTTGATAGAAGGGTAGAGTTTTGTGATGTAATGATGCAAATGATATCTGATGATCCTTTGCTCCTCAATAACATTGTTTTCTCTGATGAAGCCACGTTTGAGTTAAGCGGAACAGTGAACAGACATAATTGTCGATACTGGAGTAACATCAATCCACATTGGATGAGAGCGGACCACACGCAACATCCTGAAAAAGTAAATGTTTGGGCTGGCATATTTAATGGAAGAGTACTTGGCCCTTTCTTTATTAAAGGTAATTTAAATGCTGCAATGTATGAAAACATGCTTCGAGACCAAATTATACCTGCTATACGGAATTTAACGGGTGGAAATCTGGACGAAATTTACTTCCAACAGGATGGTGCTCCTGCACACTACGGTATTCATGTTCGCCGATATTTAGATGCAACATTTCATGATAGATGGATTGGGCGGAGAGGTACAATTGAATGGCCACCTCGGTCCCCAGACCTAACGCCTCTTGATTACTTCCTTTGGGGATACTTGAAGGATAAAGTTTATGTTATAAAACCACGTGACTTGGATGAATTACGCCAAAGAATCACTGATGAAATAGACTTGATACCTCAGCAAATCTTGCGAAATGTTGTTGCAGCCTTTTACAATCGGTTAGCACATTGCCAAACTGTTAATGGGCAACAATTTGAACAGTTGTTGTAAAAAGTTCCTGTCAACGACATTTTAAAAAAATTCAGTTTGGGCGAATAGTCCACTGTCTTGATTTAGTTAGCTGGGCCGCCGATAGTCCTGCCTTAGCTGACTGGGCCGCTAGTGTTCTTGTCTTAGTAGGCTGGGCCGCCGATGGTCTTGCCTTAGTTGTCTGGATCACCCATGATGTTACCTTAATTAGTTGTACCTCCCGTGCCTGAGCAATAAGGCTCATTTTGATTAGACATTTTTTTATTTATCATTTTCTCCCCCGAGGTATGTAGTTGTTGGGCCTAAGGCTTATTTTGATTAGACATTTTTTTATTTATCATTTTCCCCCCCGAGGTATGTAGTTGTTGGGCCTAAGGCTTATTTTGATTAGACATTTTTTTATTTATCATTTTCTCCCCCGAGGTATGTAGTTGTTGGGCCTAAGGCTTATTTTGATTAGACATTTTTTTATTTATCATTTTCCCCCCCGAGGTACGTAGTTGTTGGGCCTAAGGCTTATTTTGATTAGACATTTTTTTATTTATCATTTTCTCGCCCGAGTTATGTGGTTGTCTGGCCTAAGGCTTATTTTACGCCAGTGTCAATTACACCTTCTACAATCCTAATGCAGAATTTAGCGCTGGTGCAAAATGGAGAATTACAACTAGGAGGCTTAATTTGGAAAACTAAAGTTAACCTTCAAATGACCTTGAAAATCAAGGGCAATGTCAATTTAACGCCACCATAAAGTTTGTCTTGCAAAATCAAATTACTTTAGTATTGGTCAGATACGCTCAAATTTCTTAATAATCGGGATTTCTTGGCTTTCTGCTACTAAATAATCATTTAACCACTAAATGACCTCTGTAGGTCATTTTGAGCCATAACGTGGGTACATATCCAGATGTAAAATTTTGTGCTCTTTCAGATTCTGAAATAAAAAATAGGGGTCCCTATTTAAAAAACTGAAGATGACCTTTAAATGACCTTGAAAATGATAACCAATAACAAATCCAAGGTCATCATTTAGTTCAACCTTCAAAACTTAACAACTTTTGTATTTAACATTCTTTTCCAAAATGTTTACTTTATGTTATAAGTGGGGGGTCCGGAACATTTCGAACACCCTGTATAAAGGACTAAACAAGCGTTTATATCAGTTAAGTAGTCAAATAAATTATTCGCTTTTTACAAAATATTTTCAGTCGCGACCCCGTCTGTGAATTAATGGTTTACAATTTGCAAAACGACCTGTCAAAAGAGCTGCTGAAACGGTGTTACTAAAAATTTGAGTAGGTAATTTTACGTTCATTAACTCAAAGCATCGCGGATTTACATGATCAAAGGTTAATTTTGGATTATGATTTTTAAATCAGTATTTTTTAAGGTATTACGGAAGTATTTAATTAAGTGTGGAGGATCAAAATTAAAGAAAATTTTGCGCTTATACCATTTAATAGGTGGTTTTTCCGTTGTAATATTTCAGTTGTGACGTTGCATTTGCTCGTCAAGTAAATCGAGTGATTCGGCTCTCTCTCTCTCTCTCGGAGCCCAATAACCCAATCGCCTACTCCTAAACCCCCGCGTACGCAGAGCGAATACCCCACCCCCGCGAGCTGAAAACCTTTCCAATAAACCCTAATACCCTTTTCCAAATACCCAACCCTACCACCTAGTCCCAAATTTTTTTTTGTGTTGCAGACGAGTACGACGAAGGTACGAAGATACGAGAGGAATGATAGAGACTAAGTTACCCGTGCATATAGTGTTGGTGGTAGTAGAGGTGAAGGAGATCGGCGCGCGAGTTGAAGCAGCGCGCGAGTAGCAAAGGGAGAGAAAGCGCAATAGTCGGAGCAAGGCGAGTAGGAGAGAGAGAGAGAGAGAGAGAACGCAAGACTGAGGAACGAGAAGAGCCGAGCGCGGCCGAAAGCAAGCAAGTGGATCGAGAGAGAGAGAGAAAGAAGAGCAGCGAAGCGGAAGGAGACAGATGGGCCGACTGTACGCGTAACGTCACGGGCGCTACTCGACGAGCTCGGTGAGTCAAGCAAGCCGCCAACTTGACACCCAAACATTTGATTGTGCAGCGCGTAGAAGCCGACTCAGGCTCGACATTAGTGTTTGACTGTACTGAACGATGACAACCAATGGGGACGCGTATCGGCGATGCGGACCTTGGAGAAGGACCTTCGAGAGAGAGAGACGCGCAGAAAACTCATGAGAGCGAGTGAGAGAGATGAAGGGCTGGTGTCGCGGCGACGAGGACTTTCGTGACGCCATGTCATTCAGCCAAAAGATTACCTAGTAGCTGGACGCACTCAAAGTTTTGTAGAGGATTTTAGCCGTAGTAGTCGAGAGTTACTTATTGTAAGGACGGAAAATTTTATCGAGACGGTGAGCCCCGCGTACACCCTCACATGGAATTATTTTCCCCATGTAACATTCTCTCCTACGACGTTGTTCGCGCCATACACTCCCAAAAATACAATAGTACCTCCCCGAGCAAGGAGGCTCAATTATGCGATTGATCGAGTAAATCTAAGTGTTTGTGTTTTATTCCTAATTATCTTGGGTGTATCGTTATGGTGGTGGGTTAAACAATTTCGGCGAGCAATCGAGTGCGCTGGTGGCGGCGAACGACTAGCTGGATCCGCGTCGTCAACGTGGTGTAATCGCTTATCCCCCTTGTGGCGGTCTGGACATACCCATACCCTGGGAAAAGGAGAAATCAGCCGGAGCAAGGTATTCGGGATACAGCGGCGTCTACGAGCTGCCTGCAGCTCTATAAAACTGTAGAAGAAAGGAGGTAAAGAGATAAAGGTTCTTTTAGGTTAAGAAGTAGTGAAGCGTAGTAGAGCAGTGAAGTAGAGCAGAGCAGTGGTGCATATATCGACGCCTCCTACGAAGAAAATCTCTTTTCAGTTTTGCGGCGAAGAAAAATCCCTTCCAAAATTTGCGCCGAATATAATCCCCTCGCTGATTTTTCCGACGAAAAAGATCTCCTTCTACACTATTGCGTCGAAAATAATCCCCTCGCTGATTTTTCCGACGAAAAAGATCTCCTACAATCTTATAAAACAATTTTCTACCAATACTATCCCATACTTTTTAATCGAGGGTGCATTTATTTAATGGTTTATTTATAGCTTATTTTTGGCTTATTCGTTAACTAAAACCATTAGCCAATTATTAGTATACCAGCGATTTTACTTCGTTTATTTTATTTCAATAAAGCGCAAAAACGCCAGAGATAAGACAGGCTAGTTTTTGCCGCAAAAGTACTAGAAAGGATATTTTTCGCCGCAAAAGTTCTAAAAAGGATAGTTTTCGTCGGGAAATCAGCTGAGGAGATTTTCTTCGTCGCCAAAACGCAGACAGGGGATTTTCTTCGTACGGGGCGTCGATATAGAGATTAGAAGTCTGTTATTGGGGAAATCCTTGAAGGGTAAGAAAAGCCTGACCCGAACCCTTCAAATGTGCCCTGTGCATCCGGCGGGGTGACGCGCAGGACAATAACCCCGATAACTAAGTCGCAAACCATACTTTTAACGGAGAAGCCGCATTCTTCAACAAAATCTAACATATCTGAAATTAATTTATGAAGATCATTGCCGGATACACTACTATGGGAAACATAATAGCTGATAGGTTGTCTCCAATTGTGTTCTCTACCTCTAACATAAAAACTAAGATATGATTACCAATTGTGGGTAACCGTCCATATTCTTTCAAATCAGTGTAGCCTTCAATCCGATCATTTTTACAATTATACTTTAGCCACTTTTTAATTCCAA
Organism: Sycophila sp. Sp_5; assembly: GCA_018906775.1. NCBI lineage: Eukaryota > Metazoa > Arthropoda > Insecta > Hymenoptera > Eurytomidae > Sycophila > Sycophila sp. Sp_5. The sequence continues at coordinate 265,326 of JACCID010000165.1, read as the reverse complement.
TCTCATCCCAAATCAGCACGCAGTGGCGTCTTTTGCTACTCATCGTTTTTTATTATAATTTTAATAATTCTAATAAATTGCATGTTTTACCCGGTTTGAAATCTAACTCGTTATTCCATCTCCAAATTAAAGAAACGCCAGGAAGCAAAAAATTCTTTTTCTTTGCGTAAGAAACCGTGAGCTTTAGATGATTTATAAAATACGGCCATAGCCAACTGTTTCTCTTCATCGGTCCATTTTTTTTAATTTAATGTGACCTTCCTACATTTTAAAGAAAGCTACATTTTGAAGAAAGCAGATTGTCAATTTTCTTTGATTTATTTTTAATTATTTTTTTGCAATTCTTTAATTTATTGTTTACTTGATTAACTTCTGCGTTTTTATTATCTTCTTTAACTGACGATTGAAGAAACAAAATTTTTTTTTAGTTGCAACGTCAAGCTTAATTTTTTAGTTTTAAGGTAGCTCTATAGGTACTCTCTAGTCAGTATAGGTACAAAAATAACTTTTCTTTAAAATTCTTTATTGGCATACAAAACGTATTAAAAAAATATTTTTTAAATTTTTAGCATAATCTGACATATTATTTAGTACTAATTTGTTCGTATAAAGCGTTATTAAAAAAATTTTAAGTTGTCAATTTGACTGCGATTTGATGCTGTTATTACTACGTGGCAACAGTGTAATTTCTCTTTCCTTTTCTCTCACCTCATTCTTAGCATACCCGACAGAGGTCGTTATGTTATGTTTTGCTATTTATTATTTATTTTTTATATTGTTAACTATTTAATAATTAAGTCTAATTTTATTATTTTTATTCGATTATATAAAAAATTATTTCGCAAAAAAGATTTTTATATAATTTTAATAACCACAACGTGTATTCATAGTTGTTGCCGGCGTAATTCAAACAGTGCGATATTCGCGCCAATTGCATGACCAAGTTGCGACGTTGCCAAATTTCTACTGACTTCAAAAACTAACCATCGAAACAAGATTTTGCTGACTTTAATAATTAATATCTTTTTATTTTACACGGTAATGCACAATAATTTTAATATTTTTCGAAAGCTAGGAAATTTATTTATAAAAACACAGTTTTGCTATTTTGTCAGGGATCGTTAAGAATAAAAATTTCTTTCATTTCCTGTCTGTATGAGTAGTATTCTCATAAGAGATACTGTTGAGTACCTCAACTTTCAATATTATTATTTATTATTTTTCCACGATAACTGACCTCCAATTTTATTTCATTATATTCCGTATATATTCGTGAATATATCTATCAATTATTTATAAGATTTGAGAAATATTAAAAAACTATAGAGTTACCTTAATTTACTAACGTTACTACTATGATTATTTGTATACTGATCTTTTATGAATATGTTGAGAAGTAAAACATTCTGTTTCATTTACATTGATAATTAATGGATTGCCTTCTTCAATAAGAACTGGAGGTTGCATATCAATCAAAGAATGAGAATCTGAAGATATACAATCATAATTATTAACATTTGAGGAGTGCAGTTTCTTTAAATACCTTAAAACCTGTTTTACTGCTGTTCTTAACGGAATCAGTAGAAAAATGCTCGAAACACAGGCGCTTTTGTTTGAACACCTTCTTTGTCAATTCTGGAAGCGATAATTTTCCGGTGCGCAGAATCCATAAAGTACGCCCTGTTGAAAATATGCAGCTGAGAATCCATGTGGATATTTTCAACAGGGCGTCTATAATTGAAAACGATTAATTCAAATTTCATTGTAATATCCCTACTGGTCATTTTTAAATAGTTTTCTTATAGAACAGAGAGTTAGTAGACATTTTTTAATGATTTTTTTATCAAATAATTTAAACGCACTTTCGCTTCCCAATACTCCAAAATCTCTTAATTTGGCGTATATCAGGAAATCTATAAAAAAGAATCTGAGACGGTTCACCTGGAATGAAAAATAAAACTGTAGGCATAAAATAAGGTCCTGTTGTAAAAAATTAATTAAAAGATAAAAGAAATGCTCATATCCTAGTAGACAGACATGGAAAATGAGATTGCCCTGGTGCCCCGTCTTGCAAAAAATTTAGAAAAAAAATAATTCCCTAGTGATGAAGGATTTGAGAAAATTTATTCTAAACATAAACACCAAAATTAATTAAATTAAATTAATAAAACAAAATTTATTCTAGAACATAAGCATTATGCAGAAAATGCCTTAAAAAATGAGGAAAAAAAATATGCTCAGCAAGATGCAAAAAAATAGGGACAACAACAGAACTCTATTTGATGTATTACGTTACATTTAGTTAATAGAATGCAATTGTAATTTTTTAATGCCGTTAATAATTTGGTTGCAAAATCCGCAAAATTAAACTAGAAAATTTGCCAAAATCTAGTCGGAAATTTTTCATAGATATGATTAAATTCCATTGAAAAGACCTTAAGTTGCCAAAATCCAACCGAAAATAGTTCCTGTGATTAAAGTTGAAGGAGCGCCTTCTCCAATCGACGAGGCACCTTGCGCAAGAAAGCCGACTACGAGGAGAATCGGAGAGTAAAACTTCAAAAATTGTCCCTCGGAAAATGTCCAGGTGGCCAGGAAACCCTTTCCAATCGACGAGATACCTTGCGCGAATCTGGTTGCAAAATTCGCCTGGATTTTACCAAAATTCAACTGGAAAATTATAAAAAATTTGCTACAATCCAGTCGGCAATTCCTCATGGATATGACCAAATTCCATTGGAAAGTCCTTTAGCTGCTAAAATCCAGCCAAAAATAGTACCTCCAAATGAGGGTCTAGGTGACGATGAACCTTCTCCAATTGACGAGACACCTTGTGTAAGGACGCTGACTAGAAGGAGAATCGGAGAGCAAAAAGGCGAAAATCATTCTTGCGGATGATATCCAGGTGTCCAGGAACCCTCTTCAGTCTACGGGACACCTTGAGCAAGGAAACCGATCAGCAGTTCAAGTCCTTTTGATTTTTATTAATTTTATTTTTTTAAATTATTATATTCTATTATTATACACAATATAATTTTTTTATATATTTTTTTATTCTTATATTTTTTTTATTTTTTTTTACATAAAAAATACATCAAACTTTTTGAAAAATAAGAAAAATGACGATAATTTATCCCATTAAGGCCCAAGCCCAAACTGCGCAAGGAAGTCTACCAGAAATCCAAGTCCTTATTTTTAGTAATTTTATTATATTGATTTAATATTATATTTTTGAAATTTATTATATTCTATTATTATACAGGGTGTTCAAAAATGAACTGGCACGACCAGTATATCCGTGTTCAGAAAATAACATTCTAAGCACTTTTTCACTTTTGGCATTTTTCAGAATTTGGGATAATTATGGAGTTACTGTTAATTAAAATCTACGATAATTATCCAATCAGCGCCCGATTTGACGATGAACTCCACATGACTCTCCCCGCGCGGCCCATGCTGCTCGAGTAAACCCCGCCTACCAGCGTCAGCTAAAGCGCTGATTGGCTAATTATCGAAGTTTATCGAAGTTTTTGATTTACCATAACTCAATAATTAGCCACAATTACAAAATATGCCAAAAGGGAAAAAATGCTTAGAATGTTATTCTGAACACGGATATACTGGTCGTGCCAGTTCATTTTTGAACACCCTGTATACAATATAAATTTCTATATTTTTTTTTAATTTTTTTACAGATTAGTCGTGCAATTGGTTGTGTCTATTTTTTCTCGATAAGGTGATGCAAAAAGCGACACGAAAAGCGATACGAAAAACAGCGCACCCATTTTCAGTAGGGCAAGTACTCTTCCAACTTGCAAAAATTAATGCATTTTATTATTATATAGCGAAGTACCAATAAATTAATAATAAGACGAAATTTTTGATAATTTATTAAGTTTCTACAAAATATTATTATTTATTTAATTATAGTTTTATCCCTTCCGAAACGGTCACATGATTATGTCATGACTGTCATAGAATTATCCCATGACGATCTAATGATCTCACGTGTTTTTTTTAGTTCAATAGTAGTTTATGCTACAAGAGCGAAAAGCGTTGCTTCTCGCACGAGTCGTTGCCGACACATGTGTTAAGCGCGCTTCACACACTGGTCTTCGCAACAAGTGCGGGAAGAGATCGCCCGAGCATACACCATTTTATGCAATTTCTGCGCGGAAAGCGGGAATTCGTTGCATATATGCACTGTAAAAAATCCCGTTTGTAAAATTATACTACACTTAACGTGGGTAATAAAGCGACCTAGTTTGAATGTAGTGACTTTACTATAGGCTTTTGCAATTTTACTACCACAAGAGTAGAAGTACGACTCGTATAAGCATAAATACTGACCGATGAAGTATTTTTGCAGTTAGCAGTACTGACCACGTTTGAGGTTATAAATGCGAATCATTTCAAAATTACTGTGATAATTGCAAATGCTAGATAATTTGTGATTGTACTACATGAATGGCAATTTGTGGGAAGAATGATTTAGTAAAAACTAAATCAAATTGCATATAAAAATAACTTTATTTTATAATTAAGAATGAAAAACAAATATTTTCTAACCAAAGTTTTATTAAAATATAGTCTGATTAAATTCAACATCGTTGTTGAATATTTTAAATAGTAATAATAAAATAATAAATAGCCTGCACATAATTTTCAATGTTTAAATAATCTAATTTAGTAAACTTTAACTTAAGAGGAGACTCTTAACGTTTGGACTCTCGACGTCTCGACGTGAGGAATTCCCGAATCGAAGTGTCCATTGCCCAGGCAGTAGAGCGTGCCCTATTGAAAAATCTTACGTAAGATCTTACGTAAGTTCTTTCCTCAGATCTTATGCCAAAATCTGATCTGAATTTTTTTTTATTTACAAAGAATTATACACCGTGCAAAATGTGGATAAACTCGTTATTCAAGAATTTTTTTTTCGATGGAACTTTGAATTTCTTCAGATGCGGAATTTGAAAATTTTGCTACACATCCAAAAAGTCCCATCGAAAAAAATTCTTTAATAACAAGTTTATCCACATTTTGCACGGTGTTTAATCCTTTGTAAATAAAAAAACTTCAGATAAGATTTTGGCATAAGATCTCACGTAAGAACTTACGTAGATTTTTCAATAGGGTGGAGCAAGGGCGATCGAAGGGATTTTTTGTGGTAGGAAAATTGCAATCGTACTTGTACTATTACTTGTTAGAAGTCGCTGCCATTATACTATGTAAAATCGCGACAATGAATGTGAGTAATAATGCGACCTACATTAACTGTAGCGAAAATATAATTGTGATAGTAAATTCTCTACGGTCAACATAAAAATACTAGCACATTGTATTTTTGCGTCACTTATCGTTGTAATTCACAGCGTAAAATTACTAGCACTAGCGTAAAATCGCTAACGCTATTGTAATTTTCATTTGGGATTTTTTACAGTGTGTTCATACTTGGGAACAAGCTGGGGGTGAGGGTCCAAAAAACAGAAAGAAACAAAATAATTATATATATATAATCAATAGTTAAGGTAAACAATAAAAAAGCGCGTATTTGATAAAATTCAAATTATTAATTTTGAAATTCTGTGCGTAAAGCATGCTTCACAGACTATCAAGTGTGCGTGAAGCAACAACAAATTTTTCTAATGGGTGAAACAGCTTCACACCTTAAGAAGCTATGCTTTACGCACAGAATTGCATAAATACTATTTATGAATTGTTACTTCAAAAATCTTTTTCTTGAGACTTATATGACTATCATGAGAATATCACATGATGATCACATGAATATCACATGTGGATTCCATGATTATAAAATGATTATCACCGCTTTGTCGTAATAGAATCTCATAATTATCATAAGAAAATGATGTGACACGAATGTGATTTTTATAGGATCATCATGTGTTGATTGTATAATGATCATGTGACTTTTCAGTAGGGACATTAGTAAAATAATATATTATACATATAGAATATAATTATAATTATAATTATAAAAACATTTAAAGTAAAAGCTCATTTGATATTTATATCGTTTTTATGCTACTAAATTTAATACATCACTTAATAATAAACATGTCACCAAAAAAAAAGAAAAATATTTTAATTTTGGCACAATGAGAAGTAATCACAGCCAATATAATTAACACATGAAATTCAGTAGCATTTACAGTATTTGTAAATTTTCTATAAACAATTTGATTTCTATTCTATATATATTTTTTTTTTTAATTAAGAAGTTAAGCTTTGTCAAAAATTCATTCCTGATGACTAGTCGAAAAAACACTACCTAGATACCTATAGAATTAGAAAAAAATGCCTCAAGTTATATGTTTCTCACCCAAGCTAAAGGCTTTCATGTAATCTGGGACCATTCTTTAACTAATTTCCTATAAGGTACATAATCTACTTTAAATTTGTTATTTATTTCATAAATTTAAAAATAGATTTTGTGGTCAATATGGTCCGCTTAAATGATTTTTTAATTACAAGGTTTTCTGCTAAGTTACCTACTTAAAATTCTGACTAATATGTAACAATAAAATACTTTAGAAATCACTTATTTTGCATAGAATCTATCCAAATAGACACATATTCTAAAATTTGCAAGGAAGATATTTTTTAACAATTACATTTAAATATCCAATTTCTACATAAATGTTTCCAACTACATTTTATACTTTTTTGTAGAAAATGAGTTTTGGCATTAGTTGCTTTAAAGGTATGGGATGTGGTTAATTCCTATATCCTTGCTCATTTCACTTAATAGCAATTAAAAAAAAAAAAATAATAAATGTGTCTTTGACTCAACCAAAAATTAAAAAGATGTATGAAATTGAAGAGAATTAATGTTTAGGTAATTTTCCAACATATTTTTGTACAATTGTAAAATTTCACTGTATTTTACTACAAGTTAACTAACTTTTCTTCATTAATTAAAACCAACTATTAGATTTTGCAGCTATAAAATACTAAAATCATAAAATTTCCAACCCTTGTATTATAATTACAATTTCACTTTTCAATATAATAGGTAGTAAAATATAATTTTTTAAAAATTTGATAATACTGAGCAAGACTTATTACTTTTTAGATACTTTTCAATATCATACGTTGTTTTAGAAAAATTTGTTGGTTTAAAAATAGATACTAAATCATATATTTCAGACTAACAGAATTTTCAGACTGAGTCTCTCATTGGAATTGTTAACTCATAATTTTCCAATTTGGCAGAACTTCGGCCATCATTGTTGAAAAATGTGCAGAAACATTATAAACAACTGTTTCTCCTGCAGATAAAACTGCACCAAAAGATCCATATGTACCATAATCTATGATACTGTGATTACAAGCAGATAAAACTGCTAAGTCTTTTCCAGGTGCTTTAGCATCCTTACTTGAAATAAAACTAATCCTGAACTGATTATGATATTGCAAATTATGTTTACACCATACTATGTTGTCACTTGCTACTATGAAAATGACATTGTTGAATTTATTTTTAAAATAATTCATTGCATTTAAATAATACCCAACTGGTGCTGGTCGGACTTTTAATTTTTGCCATAAATAATCAATATAATCTGTTCTACGTACATGCACACTTACATATACTGGTTTCGATAAATTGTATTGTACTGACGCTTCTTTTAAAATGGTATTAGCATGCTTTAATAAATTTCTTTTAAATGTGAATTCACGTCGAATATCATCTAACCATACTAAAATTAAAGACCAATAAGCTGCATGTCTGTATCAATAAATATAATACAAAAGTTATAAAATATACTAATAATTAATTTAAGAAAAACTTTAAACATACTTTGGTATAATAATATTTTGTTCTGTACTGTTCCATTCCATAAGTGAATTAACTACTTGTCCAATATCAATAATGCATTTCCCAATGCTGTTCAAAGGAGGTATACTTAAGTTTTCAAAGTATTCTTCTAATGTCTTTAAAATACATTTGGGCATATATGGTTCTAATCCAGTCCTTCTGAAAAGAAAATTCTTTTTATTATACTTAAAATTAAACAATAGAAAAGAAAATATTTATAAGCAAACTTTTAACCTAGCAGTTGCCCATACAGATGCATACTCCCAAATTTGATTGCCCAATCTACCACCTTGGACTACTGACACTATACCATACTTTGGACATGAAAATATCTTCTGCTTATTGTGTAGTATTTTAACACTGCGAGAATAAAGATCATGGCAAAGTGCTTGCTCATATGAAGATATTTTTAAGCGTCTAGATGTTGGACTAGATATATACATAGGAAAAAGAAAAATATGAATACCTAACACAACGAACAAGGCAAGAACAATTGCACTTGCCAGCACATGCTGCTGAGCATGACTCATTCTAACTTAGTAAATCGCTCATTACAATTTGCTCTACATTACTTCTTAATTTTCTATTCAATTAATTATTCAGCATTTTGTATTATTTTTAAGCGTAGTCTTTTGTACTTATTTTATGCTATTGTCATTTTGACGAATATAATACCATTTAGAATGGTAACTTACTTTTCGATGACTTTGTACAATTTGCCACATGACTTAATATACCTAAAATTTTATTATTATATACTATTATTAAATATTTATAAAATTAAAAAATAATTATTAATATATACCTACAAGTTTGGTTATCTTAAGAAGTTTATTCTTGGAATATTTTTTCTTTGTATTCATATCATTTTATATCATTAGCGCTGGAAAAAATATTTTATAAATATTTTGGTGTAATAGAATTACTTGTCTATTTAAGACAAATTTAATAATTTAGGCATGCCTGTTAAAGATAGAGTTATTTATTAACTAATTATATTCTATTTTAATATTTAGATTGCATTTAATTTCATATATTTCAATTTCAAAAACCTTAGAAGTATCTGTTTTTTAAAACATAAACATTATCATATCTACCCTAACTTATTGCAAGTTTTTATAACGATGCAAAATCATAAATTTTTATAACGAAAGTTTTATTTAAAATAATAAGAGTAAACTTATATGTACACATGTACAGGGTTAATGTCATCCTTTTTCCATTTTTTCTCCTGATTCTTTTTTTATTTAAAATTTTTTAAATATTTAATTTTTATTATTACCATTATTGGCTCGTACTTCCCAATTCAGAAACAAGGTATCAACTGTCAAAGCTATAGAGACAATCTACTAGTTTACACAGCCTAAGGTCCTTCACAGACACTTGCGATAAGGAGTGGGAATAAGGAAATAAAAGGAATAACAGCGGAAATAAGAAAATAAGACTTCTTATTCTCGAAATATATTATCCTTTAAATTTAGGCCTTTAACATGTAAAAAGGAATGGCAGAAATAAGGAAGAGTAACAAGTGAAATTTCATTTGTGAAGATTTCGTGTCTCGTAGTGCTTGGGCACTGGCTGAACCAGTGAGTCAGCTTTGCCGTCTTGCAATGCGGACAGGTGTTTAAATACGAAGGTCTTCCTTCTGTCGTGGTTAGAGGCTGGAGACGGTTTCAGCTTGGCGATATAGGACCTGAAGAGTTCAAAAAACGCCCTGTGGTCGGTAGGCGAGTCTTCCGGGGTGAAAAACTCACCTGGGATACGGAGAGACGTGTCGTAGAGGTATTCTGCGGCGGACCCTTGGATTTCCTCCTTGTAGTACGTACGGAGGCCGAGGAGAACGAATGGGAGGCATCTCACCCAGTTGAGCGCCTCGTACCTGTTGAAAATATCCAGCTGGAAATCCATGCATGGACTGGATTCCAGCTGGATTTCTGGGGAATGCAAGTGCAATTTATACCTTGATTTAGAATCAATTTAGGTAGATTTAATGGATTTCCAGCTGGATTTTCCACCTGGATATTTTCAACAGGGTGCATACGCACCTGGCGCTCCCTTAGGACATTTAGTGAGTTTTTGGTTGTTGCTTTCGCTTGAGATAAGAGATGGGTTCTTGGAAGTTACTAGTGCAGTTTAGATAGTAGTAATAGTCCAATCCCGGTCCACCAGCGAATTGTACGGGGACTAGAAATACTATATCCCAATCATTAAATTATTAAATTATTAAATCTGCAATGATGCTTTATGCATAATAAACCTGTGTTAAATTATAAATATATACTTAAAAACAAAAGTAAACATATAGTGGAAAATTAAAATACAACTGTGAAAAAAAAGGCCCAATTTTCTTCATAGGCCGGCAGAAGGTATGAGAAAACAAATGCGTTTTGCTATCGGGAAGTTGTCCATCACAAATACAAGTATTTTATATCGAGGCAAAGTAGGCTAAAAGGGCCTCTAATCCCGGTTGAAAATAGAAACGTTAAAAAGAAGGTTTCTAATCAACGTTTTTGAAAGGTTGATTATCAACGTTTCAAAACCTTGAAAAAAACGTTGATTTACCTTGATTTTCAACCTTTTAAGTTGAAGCCGTTAAGTTTCAACCTTCCTTTTAAAAATTTTTGAAATTTATATTACCCTTATCATTAAATGATACGTACATACCGCTCATCTAGGAAACGTTGAAAAAAAGGTTGAAAATCAAGATAAGTCAACGTTTCTTCAAGGTTTTGAAACGTTGATAATCAACTTTTCCTTATCAATGTTTCTATTTTCAACCGGGATGTGTCACTTTTTATCTGCAAAACGCGCTTAATTTTAGAATAATTTGACCGTTCTTACGAAGAAAAGTTGTATGCGCACCTAATTCAGCAATACAGATTCTCGTATTCACGTATTCACGGGTATTAATTTTAAATATATAATAACTGTGAGGAAGTTTTGAGAAAATAATTGAACTGTGTATATGATTTCGGCTCGGTCGAACTGTCCTGCGATGTTTACCTTTGTGCAGGCGGGCTCGACGAGATAAGATAAGATAAGATAAGATATTCCTTTATTCGCCTGTGAGGGCAAAAATTAACATGTACAGAAAACTTTCATAACAAAATTTATATGTACAAAACGTATTTCCTTAGTAAGGATTACCTTTGACGTTATAATTACAAGAAACAGCCGGTGATATAGTCTAGTTACAAATAAATAAATAAAATAATAAATACATTTTTGAATACTAGTGTTATCACAGATATTGAAAATATCACAGTCAAGTTAGAAAGATATTAAAAAATATCACAGTCTAAGCAATTGCGTAGGTCTATAATTTTCTAATTCTCTGGACCCATGCCCAGCAGAGTAGATGAAGTATGATGTTGTAGGTTAGGGGTCTATCGCCAACAGGTGCTGGCGCAGCATCCTCTTGAAAGCTGTATAAGATGGCAGGTGGCGGATAGGAGCAGGAAGGGAGTTCCATAAGCGAGCTCCCTGTACTTGGAATGCCCTGGCTCCAGTTTCAGTGCTCGCTCTGGGGATGTTCAGTTCCTGCGGTTCTCCCCTAGCAGTGGCTCTCGGAGAGTGCAGAGAAAAGAAATCGAGTAAATAACTCGGCTCCCTCATTCTGATAATTTTGTATAATAGCAGTGCTGTGAAGTACAGCCTGCGGGAGTCCGTTCTGAGCCATCCCAATCGCCTCCTGTAGGGGGAAATGTGATCATCCCTCCTAACTCCGTAAACGTATCGCACACATGCATTGCTTAATCTTTGCAATCGGATACGTTGTTCGTCCGTTGCGTCTAGGCACACGACTGTGCAGTAGTCCAGATGTGGTTGGACTAAAGCGTAGAGCCTCATTGGTGCAGCCCCGTATAAACCGCAGACCGTAAAGGGCTTTATTGACTTTCTTTGTGATGGAGTCAATCTGCGGCCTCCACGATAATTTATTGTCCAATACAACACCAAGGCTGGTGACTTGTGCGCTGAATGGAACGTATACTCCGTTCCCCAGCCCAACACCTGGTAGTGACATGCTGTTAATGTCGTTCACATTTCTGTTTGAGCCAAAGTAAATTGCTTTGGTTTTACCGGTGTTGAGCCGGAGCCCGAAACACGCCGCCCACCCCGCCACTTTTTGTGACGCTAGAGACAGTCGAGTCAGACCATCTGATAAGTCCTCTTTTGCAATATGAAGATATATTTGAAGGTCGTCTGCATAGAAAATGTGCTTAATGTCGAGTCCGTATAGTCTGTTGTGTAGGTCATTGACGTAAAGGCAAAAGAGTAGGGGACCCAGGACGGATCCTTGTGGAACTCCCAGATTGGTTTCTATATACTCTGAATTTCCGTTTTTTGCAGAGATAACCATCTGAGAGCGACCTTGTAGAAATGATTTAATCCAATGAAGAGCCGCCCTGGTAAACCCCAAGCCTCTCAACTTTCCCAGAAGCTTAGCTGGGGAGATGGTATCAAATGCCTTACTGAAATCGAATAGAAGAAGCAGAGTTACCTTCCTCTTGTCAATGGCCATGCGCACATCGTCCGTCAGTTTGAGTAGTGCTGTCTGCGTACTGTGGTGTTTACGAAAACCAGTCTGGAAGGGATCTAGTAATTTTTGTACTTTTAGGTACTCCGTGATTTGGTCATGGGCTATTTTTTCCAGAACCTTAGAAAGGAAGCTAAGCAGTGCTATTGGTCGAAAATCCGAGGTGTTCGTCGGGGCTACTTTCTTTTGCAGGGCTATGACCTGCGCTCTCTTCCAAGCCTCCGGAAAAATGCCCTTAGCGAAGGAGGAGTTGAATAGTCTCACGATATATTCTCCGATGGTGGGAAGTGCTTTCACCACCACTGATTGTGGGATTCCATCCTCTCCTCTCGCCTGCGAGGAAAAATGTGATATCGCTAGGACCACGTCAGTGAAATTGACTGGTTTGAAGTTAAAACCGTCATCACTCGCAGAGTTTATAATGATGTTAGCTTCGTTTATGTCTTCCGAGGGAGAGGATGAAACCTCGGTGAAATGCTCATTGAGGGCACTTGAGGTAAAACCGTGAGACCCCTCCTCCTTTCGCTTTGGTAGAAGGCCAAGGTTCCGCATCTCCTTCCATACATTTTTGTTCTCATCGAGAGAAGTTACAAGATGTTTTTGTATGTAGGAGTCCCGTTCATAATTTAAGCGTTCCTTGACCTCCCTGCTCAGTCTTAGATACTCATCAAGTAGCAACGCATCTGATGTACGCTTATATCTCCTGAGAGTTGCGTTTCGCTTATTGACAAGCTACCTAAGCTGAAGACCAAACCAAGGAGCACATTTCTTTTTTTGGGCAAACCTGTTTAGTTGGTGCCAACAAATTAATAGCTAAATTAAGATTAGTGTTCATAGCAGACAAAGCACCTTCCAGGTTGGTTTCTACGGAATTCATGGCATTCCAGTCACATTCAGAGAGCACTTCATTCAGAGAATCAGCTTTAATGCTGTTGTAATCTCTGTAAGAGAACGATTCTCTTACAGGGTCAGGGCTGTGAATGTCTATGGTGACGTCTAATAAGCTGTGCTTTCCGAAGTGGGGCAGCCATTGATTCCCATAATCCAGTACTAAGTCGTTGTCGTCCGTCATCATCAAGTCAATCCACGTGTGAGACGAAGATGTTCTATGTGTCGGTCCATGCGGCACTAATTGCATGGAGAGTTCACTGGCAAGACGCTTGATGGTATTTGCATCGTCCGAGGTTGTCAACAAGTCAGCATTCAGGTCCCCCATTATCACCTTATGACTGAACTCCGAAACCAGAGAACGTAAGACAGGAAAAAGATTAGAGTCGCGTTGCATCGGTATTTTAGGTGGTCTGTAGATGACCCCCACGAGAATGGGGGGGCTATCCCCCCTCTGCACGGAACAAAAAAGATACTCTGGGATACCAGGTTTGCCTGGTCCTTCAGTGTTAGATTTGTCTAAGATTTCTACCGTATAGTCGCTCCGAACAAAGAGGAGAACGCCTCCCCCATTCACATTGCGATCCTGCCTTACTGTTGAATAACCAGGGACCCGAATGAGGGTGTCGTCGACAACTGGACCTAGCCAGGACTCCGCGATTGCAAAAATATGGAAGGAGGGATGATCCGCAAGGAAAAGACGGAGCTCTCCAATGTGCGCTCTGATAGAGTTCACATTTAAGAACCCCGCCTTAAAGGAACCCTTGCCACTCCTTCCCACCACCGGCCGGGTATGATCAAAGATTTGCCCCCGATCTGTCTGCCATCGTTACTCCCGTTGCCTTTGAGGAAGTGGATGTTGAGTCCCTCATTGCGGCAGTATTTCTGGGAGCATCCAGACACGCCGTGCGAATGGCTTGCAGATCTGCGGCTGACGCAAAGACATGCGCTCGCTCACCTCCCCTACGTTTAGCCAGGAACCTGCCACCGGAGTGCCAAACATATTTGAAGCCTAGATCTTTGGCTGTGGATCTTAAGTTCTGGAAAAGAATGAACTTGTCCAGGGGCAGCATTTCATTTATGAATACCTTCCTACCCGAGAAGTGGTTGACAGTTTCCTGGGACAGGGAGTCGGACTTAATGTCATTCGTTGTTAGGTAGTTGAGCGAGCGCTTGGCCCGCATCACTCTCCCGACCAGACCCGGTTCAGAAAGCCTAGCTATAATAGAGGGTGATGGGCCGTTGGGTGAACCCAAACTCTCCAAATCGTTTCCTTTTTTCTCCACAGCCGACCTCCGGCGACGGACCTCACGCACATCAGCAATGTCCTCTCTGCGCAAGGCAGGCAGGACAGTGCCAAGAACTGCAAAAGCGATATCGCCCAGAGCATCAGAAGGGATCTCAGATCCCCCTCTAAATAGCCCGTTGACGATCACCTCGCAGCCCTCGGTCGACGCATGGTTAACGCGAACGCCCGTATCACCGGAGCCCTGCCCAGGAGAGGAAACTCTATGCGGGGCACAAGTCTCAGTCTCACCGGCTGGTAAAGTTGGTGCTACCTCAGAGGGTAGTCGAGTGTGAGCAGCAATGGAGCCCTCCAGTGCAACGTGTACTTGCTGCAAGCTATCATTTTGTTCCTCGGCACGCTTGAGCAGCAGCGTAGTATTTGTGTTGGTGTTTTTCAACAATCCATTTTGGTTACATATCAAATCCTCCAGGGCGGAGACCCTGACTGTTAAATTCGCTATTTCACACCCTGTTCCCTCCGTCGAAATAGTGGGAACAGCATGTGAAACAGGGCCGCCCCCCAAGATGGATTTAAGATCGTCCAGCTGCTTCTCAAGCATGTCGAAGCGTTGAAAAAAGAGCTCCATTGTGCTCACTGGTATTAAAACATGGGATAGACCCATTAAGCTGTTATCTCCTAGCGGGGGATCCGACGCATCATTTTCTGTTAGCGGGAGAGATGTGGAACTCTCCGTTGATTGTGTGGTGTTATTAAGGCACGGGCCCACTGCTTCGTTCAGTGCCTGCAACTCTGCAACCCAACCGACAGCAAGGGAGCCAGCAGCAGGCGCCTGGTAGGCTGCTTTCCCGCTAGACTCTTCTATGCTGGCCCGGAGTAATGAGCGCGAACTTAGGTGGGAAGTTCCGCTCGTTCGCGCTGGCGGTGACGTCAGCGGTGGCGTGGAGACCCCCGAAATCTGGCGGGGGCCCGCGCGGGTTATTGCTCCAGCTAGGCGAGCCGAGCTTCTTGTCGTTCGAGCGGCTACCTTGACGTTTGTTGTTGTTTCGCGGCACACATCGCACGGCGCGTTTGCTTTCCTCTGCGCACACTTAGAATGACAGGGCCGCTTGCAGACGGAGCACCTGTTTATAGGTCTCACACATACTCCGCCGCAAACGACACATGTCGCAGAGGAAGACGTACCTGGCATGATGGTCTGCACGCTTTTGTTTTGACGTCTGCTCGGTGTGTACACAGGTGTGGTGGTGTAGAGCTAGTGTTCGTCTGTGCGTGTGTTGTGCGCGCGAAAAGGCAGCCGACTCCTTCTTAGCCTCTCTCAGCGGAAAATTGATGTTTTAAAAAGGTCTCCCTGGCTCGTTGGGATGAAGCCATGCAGGTGTGCTCCGGTATCATGGAGCCTGCGGGAGACTGGTTCCGCTAGAAACAGTATAGCGCTCACAGACGCATGTGAGAATGCGAAAAGATTTAAATAAGTGAGAGCGCCTAGAAAGGCGTCTTATCGCTTACCGATCCAGAGAGAGAGAGGTAAAGAGAGAAAAGGAGAATTACCTGGGGAGTCCGGGTTGCTACGCGTGGATAAATGCGAGAAAAAGAGAAAGAGAGAAACAGGCGACAAGGTATGTAATGCTGGCAGCTGAGCGCGGCCGCCGAGGAGTCCACTAAAACTTACACCCAACGGCCACTACACACACAATATTTACACTCACTATATACCCTGTTGAAAATATCCAGCTGGAAATCCATGCATGGACTGGATTCTAGCTGGATTTTCTATCTGGATTTCCGGGTGGAAATTCCAGCTGGATTTTCTAGCTGGATTTCCAGGTGGAAATTCCAGCTGGATTTCTGAGGAACCTTGTTTGAATTTATCTAGTTGGATTTCTGGGGAATGCAGGTGAAATTTATACCTTAATCTAGGTGGATTTATTGGATATCCAGATGGATTTTCCAGATGGATGCATTCCCCAGAAAATCAGCTGGATATTTTCAACAGGGTAGACATGCGAGGTTTGCGGTGACGCGGAGACACGAGGAAGCGCGGACTTAAGAGACAACGCGCGAGAGCCGGTCGAGCACGTAATACTCGGCCGCCGAAACCTAATGTTGCATGAGGAAGGGGCGGCGCGCTCGGCGCAAGAGATTGAGGTGACGCGGCACAGAAAGAGCAGGCACGCGGAGTGAGAGAGATGACGCGCTAAGTGGGAGAGAAAGCGCGAGATACGAAAAAAATAAGTAGAATTTGAGAGAAACAAGTACAGAATATTATAAAGCGGATAAATGAATAAAAGCAATAAACTAGACTCTTTTACGACGTACCAAAATTTCTGTGTGCACCTGCAAGGAAGTGTGAAATGAAATAAGAATAGAAATTAAGGCAATAACAGAGATGAGGTAGGTCATACAATAAGACGTCGGTATAGTAAAGAAGAATTAAGATACAATTTGTAAACGGATGCAGATAAATCTTAAAAGAAGAACATGGGAACGCACAGAGCACATCCGCTTTTCCTTATGGATTGGATTCCGCGTATAAGTCACGAAACAATTTTTACTACTGGAATAAGATTCCGCATAGTTAAGTTTTTGGCACATAAAAAAATAAGTTATAGGCGAGGGCTAATCAAAATCGCGTACAAGCGAAAATAACAACTTACTATGCATACCCAAATTTCCTCGCAGGAAACGATCATACAAATTATTTTAAGTAGCCGAATCTTCTCAAGATTGAAAAAAAATGATTGAGCGCTGCCGGAAACCAGTGGAGGGGATTAAAGAGTATAAAAACACTTGTCTAAGGGAAAACATCGTTCTGCCGTATCGCGTCTCCACTATGACCCTATTGAAAAATCTTACGTAAGATCTTATGTAGGATTTTTCAATAGAGGAGTAATTATCGCCCACGCCAGTTGTATCTACAAAGCTACCATGTTGCGCCGACGTGCCTGCCCCTGCAGCACGGCAACCCGATATACACGCAAGTCGAACTTGCCGCCGCGTCTACGTTGCGCGCCTGAACGCGCCTGAACGCCTAGCGGCGCGCTACCCAATACAAGATTGTAAGCCCATGAGGCATATAAGGAGGCTCGAGGTGAGGCCTGACAACCGTATGCTAGCCTCTCCCCTCCAGTGGAATACACCAGAGGGTCTGAGAATAAAGCCTGCTCTGCAGTTTACCTTTTGAAAGCTTGCCTATTTATTTAGCGTACCTTATCCTTCCTTTTTTACCAAGGTACGGATTTTTGAATGAGATGCTCTGCCCTCATCACGGGCGCCACTCCCGAAGCCGGAGCCGCAGAAGGAGTCCCGGACGCAGCAGCGAACACCGAGACCGCCGATCTCGAGCTCGCTCCCGCCCTCGATCGCCGCCTCGCTCTCGCTCCCGCTCCAGGAGGCCTGCCAGCCAGCGCAAGGGAGTCGACACCTGCACACAGACGGAGTGGAGCAGCGGACCCTCAACCACCGTGGGCTGCCAGACGTCCCCTCGGACTCTCCGGGTCTGGGAGAAGGGCACCCAGGTCGGCTGCCCTACCGCCTACAGGAGAGTGGCGACCACCCAGGCGACGCCACCAGCCGCTCCGCTGCCCCCACCGCCAGTCCAGCAGGAGCGATCGAGGACACCAGGAAGCCGCAGCTCCACCTCCTCTCCTCTGTTGAAAATAACCAACAGAAACGCTGAGTTAAGGGATTTGCTGGTACCGTCGCCTCTCCAAGCAGTAAAGAGGACCGCGGGCAGCAGGACAGCGCCACCGGCCAGGAAGAAGCCAAAGGTCGTCGCCAACGTGGTGGTGAGAGCAGCGAAGAGCGGAAAGGAGCAGATGGCGCCAGGGAGTGGCTCCACGGACAGGACGGGTTGAGCGCCTCTTCGGCACTCCCCTCCTAACTAGGCAAAACCTGCGCTCCGGTTGTAATTTTTTTTTTAGTACCCCTGCTCCACTCCGGAGCCGGACGGTTGTATGTAGGCAAAAACTATATTACCCGAGAACTTAGAAGCCGAACGCGTCAAATTAATTTGAATGAGGTTATATGGAGAAGCTTTGTGTTCCCGACAACATCAGGAAATTTGCCGGCGAAAGAAACAATTAAAACAGCACAATATACTTTGTCATTTTTTATTTAATTTATTTTCGAGTTTATTGTTTTAGGTTAATTTTCTCCGCGACGATTTGTGGCGATTCCTTAACAACAACTGAACTTTTACAAAAAATAACTACACAGCCAACTTTAGTCTTTAGCGAACAATTGATATGGCTTTTCTTTATCAAATTCATTCTTTAAAGAACGTTTCATCGTAAATAAGAGCAATCCAATCCGTAACATCCTACCCGTGAAATTAATGTTCAATTATCAATTCCCTGTACACAGGAACTACAAGCTCATAAAACTTTGACACATCTACTTCAAGTGTTATCCAGATCTACAATTTTACTCAACAGAAACAATCATTAATTTATAATTTCAAATCTCCTAACAATCAATTCAAATCGCCACAAAACGTCAACGCAAATTACTCCCATTGAAGACGTTAAGGTAATTCACTCAGTGCAGTGGTGTTCAATTATAGGAATCAAGTACATATCAATATTAAGATATTACTTTTTTTTTTAAATGTTAAGTAAATTATGTTAAACATTGAAACGAGAATAAGTAATATAAATGATGTGGAATAACGTAAAGAACCAATTTTATCATAAATTTTACGTTTGCCAGTAGCACTGTATAGATGCGTACTAATCGTATAGAAATACGAACGTTTGGCAGTGAAAAACGAATGCTGCTTGCCACATTTTTTAATGTATCTTGCTAGTTATAGTGTCAAAAGACGTGGCGTACGCAGTCGCGTCACCTTTGTCGCTTAATGAATTTCCAAGATATAGAAGCACCAGCGCCGCACATACGATAACCCGCGATGCCGAATACGCAGGATAGGTCCCAGATACGGCACCGCTCCAGAGCCTCCTCCAAACCGTAGTCAACACTTGCACGGTGCAGACTCGCAAACTGTAACTAAAAGAGTGCGCAAAATTAAATTAACGCAACGTAAGCTGACCTTATTCAAATTTATGATTTTATTCTGTTGAAAACACTCAAACGTCTGCGCTGACTGGAGATCGGTGCAAACATGTGCAAATTCAGCTCCGAGCTTCAGCATGAAGGCGCAGAAAATAAAAAAAGCATTCAGGCAGCTCCGAAACCACCGACTACCGTTGCAACCAGCTACAAATTTCCATCGCTGCTGTCGCTGCAGCTTGCAACAAAATCCATCGCCGTTGCTACTGCTTACGCCGATTGAGTTTCAGCGGTTGACCATTTCCTAATTTCAAGCGACTTCAAACGACTTCACTTGGCATTTGAAAACATCTCTTTCACCGCAAAAAAATTCCGGAAAATCATTTCCCGGGTTTCGGCACCAAAATATTCCCGACAACATCAGTAAATTTGCCGGCAAAAGAGACAATTAAAACAGAATAATATACTTTTCCATTTTTTATTTAATTTATTTTCGAATTTATTATTTTGGATTAATTTTCTCCGCGACGATTTCTGGCAATTCCTTAACAACAACTGAACTTTTATAAAAAACAACTGCACAGCCAACTTTAGTCTTTAGCGAACAATTGATATGGCTTTTCTTTGTCAAATTCATTCTTTAAAGGACGTTTCATCGTAAATAAGAGCAATCCAATCCGTAACACTTTGAATTGCGCAAGAGAACAAGTTTACTAGGGTAGAATAAATAATTCAGTATTTTGAAAAGATATTCGGATCGGGAAAAACTTATCATAATTGGGCAGGTGAACTCGCAAAAATAAAGCAAAAGAGCAACGAAAAGGTAATCTCTTATTTAAATAGATTACGCGAAATTGAACAAAAAATTTAAAAAACTGCTATTTATGAAAGACGCATTGATAATAGGGAGATATTTTAGAGAAATTTAAGAAATGATTCTGTAAAATTCTTCATAAGAGGTTTATAGCGGGAAATTAGGGTACACATGGAAATGCAAGATGATTTTAAAGTAGCAAGGGTACAAGCTTTGGAAATAGAGGAAGAGTTTGCGTGCAGTGTTTTAGAATCAGATGATCACGGGGGAGCTCGTGAGCGGACACCTAGGGACACACGAAAGGTGCATCTAGTAGAGAGTAGTGAGGAAAAATTAGTATGCGCATATTGTATAAGAGAGTCGGGCATGGGGCGACAAACTGTTTGACGCTAGCCCACCTACAGTTTGGTACAAGCCGCAATTCATGGATAAATCGGAATACGTATAACGATCGGTTTAACCTTTAGAGGGCCGGAATACGCCTCTAGGCGTAAGGGGTCTGACTCACCGACATCGCAATTTAGTTTGGCTCTAACTCAGGGACCTTAGACACGTCATTACTATAGAAAAATGCGATTTTAAGATTTTTCAAAACCCCGGCCCTCTAAAGGTTAATTACTATTCACGACCTAACGAAAATTATGGTAATTTTGTTAGAAATAGAAACTTTAACCAGCCCAATCAACAAAATTTTGGAGGTTGGAACTCCGAGAGTAGAGGTAGAATACCCTTTTTACCGAACCGAAATAAAAATATTCGAGATAACAATAATAGTTTAAACAATAATAATTTTTCAAATAGCAATTGTGAGGGAGTTTTATTTAATTAAATTATTGAGGACGACGGAAGGAAATTCGTCGCCGCCGAGCTGTCCTGCAATGTTTATGTTGCGCAGGTAGGCTCAACGAGACGAAGAAAGGAGGAATAAGGATTACCTAGTGTTCAGCGAGGATAGTGAAGCGAGAGATGTTTGCAACAGGAGGTAGCCCGACGGTACCGCGACAGTGCACGCAGCCGAGGCGAGAGACGGCCGCTCAGCTGAGCGCGGCCGCCATCTTCCCTCGACCCCGCAACTGCTGCGACGAACTATAGAAGACGCCGTCGAGAAGAAGATTTATACTCAACGTATACTCAACGAACAGACACATACACGACATTCACAGACACAATACTTCACGCGGCGAGGTTCGCGCGGATGAGGTTACACGAGGATGCGCGAGCTTAGATGGAGACGCGTGAGCCGGTCGAGCACGTGTTGGGAGAAAGATCGCGCGGGGCAATAGAGAGAGAGCACGCGGAGCGAGAGAGACATGCGAGTGAGAGAGGATGCGCGCGGTCATAGGAGCGAGAGAGAAACGATCGATCTCCGCTCCTATGCATCGTAGAGTAATGAGCGACGGCGCGATCGACTCGTGGTCGCCGGGGCTCTCATGCCCGGTGCTCGCCTCCGCCAGGGCGAGGTGTCACACCTCCGCGAGGGCGCTAGTACCGCTTTTTCTCGAACAATATGAGTTTTAGAAAAAGAAATTCTAGAACAAAAAGTTATCAAAATTATTGAAAGTAAACGTATGATTTTTTTCAGAAGTTTTTGAGTAAATTTCAAATTTTACAAAATGGAAAATTTTTGAAAATTTTTAAAATTGCTCAAAAATTTTTGAAAAAAATCATACATGTCTTTGGATGATTCTAAACACTTTTTATTCTATAACTTTTTTTCGTTAAGTGCAACCACGTCGAGAAAAAAAATCATGAATTTTTTCAGCATGCTGTTTCACAAAAACCGCCATATTGGAACGGCCATTTTGAAAATTGAATCGCCGAACTTCGCAAATTTTAGCTATTGTAGTTATGCCACAGGATCCAATCGCCCAGAGCGATTTAATAAAGGTAACATTATCTGCCAGGCCGTTAAACGGATCAAAAATAAAAATCACATTTTTTTTGTAAAAAATCCGCCATTTTAAAAAAATGGAAAGTTATAGAAAAAACTGTTAGCAGATTTGAAAAGTACGGACAAAAATACGTTAGAAAATATGCTTCTCAAATTTTTTAAGTGGCCGTTACATAGGTAAATAATCACTTGAAAGACACAACAAATTTATGCCAGTTTGGGCCGAAACGGGTTAAAAAGAGTTTTCACTTCTTCGGATATTTCCTGATGATTCCTTCATTAAATCAATTGTAATAATTATTAAAAAAACTTTGCCTAAGCCTACTTTTCAACTTTCCCTTAATATAATCACTCTCTTCAAGATTCCATTCAGACACCAAAAACTTCAAAATTTCATACTTCTGTTCTTCCCACAACGAAAATCTAACATTATGCAGTATTAAGATTAATTCTCTATTTTTTATACAAAAACTACTCATTTTTCTTTGATTTCCAAATGCGATAACCGATGCTTTACTTACAACAGTTGAAACAATACTATGACTAACTTAAAAAGTAATCAAGTCCAATGGAAAACTATGTTTATGTTTTCATTCAGCTAATACTAATGTTGCTGCATTATCGGGAAACGTTCCCGACTATAGACACAAGTATTTTGTTGATTGTTTCTTTTTTTTACGCTTACAAGCTATTTATATATATTTTTAATAAGAAAAATAACAAATGAAATTTGTCAATTCTTTTTACATTTTGTGATCAAAGTTCTTAAAATTTTAATATTTTAGCCCCAATTTTTTTTGTAAGTTCAAAATGATGTATGTAATAAAAAATACAATAAAAAAATTGGTTCTTTGAAATTTTTTATGTCTAAACCCCGCCTTAAGTGATGTTTGATATTTATAAACACAATGTGCACATCTGTCAAATGGAGACTTAAAATTCTTAAAAGTTTTGCCAAAAAATAAATGAATATGGTCTTCAAGGAGTAAAAGGAATTTGTCTTTTTTACGAACACACAACTAATTTACGCGGGATTTTTGAATTTCTGAACAACAACTGAAATGCTCAATTCGCATAAACAATGATTTTAGTTAATTTAAAAACAATACATTTAAATAAAATGAATAAAATAATTAAATAAACAATAATTAAGATTTAAGATGAAACAATTACAAAAAAAAAGAATTTAAGCTTATAAGAGGCTTGAAGTAACTTCTTCAAGAGTCGAACATATATTTTTGAACGGAGAAATACAATTCACAAAATATATCCATCAGAATATAGTGAAAGAACAACGACCATTATTTTTGGAAACATATATACTTTACGATAATCTTCTAAACAGAGGATTAAGTGCGTACAAACGCCATTAATGGTTCCTAAATAATTACAAATGCTTGTTTAAGATTGACGATGGAAATTTCTTTCATTTCGAGAGACTCGTTTGCTTGCATTTATATTAGATATTATTATCTATATTTACATTTTAATTTAGTGCTCATTTACTTGTATAATATTAGCGGAATGCTGAACAGAAATCGTAAGACTTCACAAAGGAATAGAAACAAGTATAAGATTAACATTATACAAGGAACAAGCCTATCAATAAGGAGCAATTGCTATATTTTTTCAGAAAATATATATTTAAACACGTTATTAACGCTCTCTAATCATATGCACAACCTAATTGTTTGTTCTTGTGCGGATATCATTATTTTTTCTTGTATATTTTATTTGCTTGGAAAATCTATGTTCAGACCTTTAATAAACGTGGTTTCTCTCCAAGCTTTCTTTATCCTTATCGTTTTTTCTTTCTTTATATAGAAGATATAGAAGAAAACAGTAGGTAACGCAGAAACAACTGGCAAGATGAAGGTAGCTGAAGGATCTACAATTATAAGAAGAACTAGACCTGGAACAAAAGCAAAGGTTATTAAAATCTTTATTTATTGTCACTGAATACTCTTTATACAATGGGGCACATAGATGCGTATATATATATCTTAATATTGTTAATTTATTAAAACAGACAACTAAAAAGTGATTTATTCTAAATATTGTTTTTATTAAGTTTAGTTTTGGACATTTTAATATTTTGAATAATCATAAAAGCAAGGTGAATATGTTTTCATAGGATTTTAATAGATGGCCAGATGAATCTTTTGAAGAAATGGACAGTACTTTAGCTGTTCAGCAATATATTCAACAAACAATTAGAAGAGATCCAGCTAGTATTGATATAATTCTTACTATGCCTGAATCACAAGATGAAGGTGTATGGAAGTATGAGCATCTGAGACAATTTTGCATGGAGCTAAATGGTTTAGCTGTAAGGTTGCAAGATGAATGTCATCCAGATACATGCACACAAATGACTGCTACTGAACAGTGGATATTTCTATGTGCTGCACATAAAACACCAAAAGAATGTCCAGCCATTGATTACACAAGACATACATTGGATGGAGCAGCTTGTTTGTTAAACAGTAATAAATATTTTCCAAGCAGGTTAGATTTTATATTAAAAATTTCATCAAAATATATAAACACGTATTTTACAATTTATATTATTACAGAGTAAGTATAAAGGAATCATCAGTAGCTAAACTTGGATCAGTTTGTCGTAGAGTATACAGAATTTTTTCACATGCTTATTTCCATCATCGTATTATATTTGATGACTTTGAAAATGAAACTTTCCTTTGTCGGCGGTAAGATTTTGTTAATTTCTTGACACAATTTAAAAAAAAAATAATAATAAATGAAAAATATTTGTTTTTAATCCATTTTTTTAGATTCACAGCTTTTGTAACAAAATATAATTTAATGTCAAGAGATAATTTAATTGTTCCAATACTGGAAGGAGAAATGAATAATGAAAATGAAGCATAATTATATGATTTAATCATTGATCAGAATAATACAATTTTATGTCTATGATATAGATTTAAGTAAGTTTTAATCCTAATAGCAAAATTACGTAATAATTAATATATTTTTTACATTACATATAAAATACCATATTTAGTTTCTAAATTGGCATGCATATACTTTATACTGCTATGCTACACAGCTCTTAAAAATGTACATTTATGTATATCTTATTTTAAAATATAATCTAGTCTTTATTTGATTTTTAATTAGTAATTAAAATTGAATTAAAAAAAAAAGAAAATTAGTATCTAGAATGGAAAAAAATTTAATACAAATTCCTACATTTGCACACGTATTTATCAGAACGTTTCATACAGCATCTTTATATGTAAATGTACCAAAACGTACTACATCGTCAGAATTTATACATATTCGTATTATCGGCTGTAAGTAAATTCGAAAATAAAATAAAATTATTATGTAAAGATATTTGGGTAGATCTAGCTTTTCGTAGAATATCGTATAATTCCGCATATTTTAGTAATTTTTAGTATGTTTGCCCTGCTGAATAAACCCTGAAGGATTACTTGCAGGATTTTCATATAGGGAATGCAGGATTTCGTGCAAGGTTTCCAAATATGTGCATTTAAGATGTAATTTATTACCTACCGAAATATTATGCAAATAATATCGAAGAAAAACGAAAAACTTATCTGAAAAAAATGTTTCATCTGATGATATTCCAACCCAACCATTCAGAATTATACATGTACCAATACCTTATCAATGAAAAAGGTTTGCAAATAAGTTGCTCAAATTTTGGACAGTATGGTTTATGCACATGAGTTTAGTTTGATTTTATGAAAGTTTTTCTCATTTTGTGTACTTTTAAATGTTTAAATTTTAACTTTGGAAACAAAAAATATCTGATTTTCGGAGTTCTTGCAATATTTTAAATTTAATTTTGCCATAGTAAAGATCGAACAGGGAACCTTTAGTATGTAATTTAATAACGAACAATTTTTATTTTTAATACTTTGAACAAAGTCATCCTGCTAAACTGGAAGAGGCTCTTACTCGCTGTAATTTATTAATAACATTTATGCTGTCACTCCGATTGCAGTTGCAAACTTTGGTTTATTTAATTTAATATATAAATGCAAAAAATTTCATTACGCAACGAGTGTGCAAAGCAGCGGATTTACGCACGAGTCGCGTTTGTCGTCCGAGCGTAGCGAGGGTAACACAAAAGACAAGGGCGTGAATCACTTGCGCACGTGTTGCGAATACTATATTTTAATATTGTGCGTAAAACAGTATTAATAAATTAAAAAGTTTATGTTTAATTAAAATGTGCGCAAGTCGGTTTGTCGTCAGCCAGAACGAAGACGAGCCCGGGAGTCTGTGGGAAGGAGGGTCTAGGGGCGCAGCCCCCGCCGGGGGGGGGGGGGGGGCTCCGTTCCTCCCTCCAAAAAACCAAATATGATAATTTAAAAAAAAAGAAAATTTTATTGAAGAACATAAAAGCCAAATACTATTTCAAAATATTTGTCTCTATCAGTATTTTAAAAAAGAGAAACTTTTTGTACAATTATAAATTTTAAAGACCTAATTGTTTTCAATGTCGCACTTAAATTCAAATAAATGTTATCAATAGAACAATATAAATGACACATAAGTTTAGTAGGATTTAAAAGCTTTAAATAAAATTTTTTTTTTCGTTAAATGTTTAATAAATTGAAAATTTTTATTAATTTATAACAATAAATAATTAAAAATACATAATTCTGTGCGTGGTATCATGCAGTGTACCTAGTGCTCAAAGCAAAGTGTTCTACACACTGCTTTACACACTCAGTGCGTAAAGCAAACTGCTTTACACACCGTGCGTGAAAGTACTGCTTTACGCACTTACAGATTGCCCTAAAAGTACTACTGTTTTACGCACTGAATGTTAAAAATTGTATTTAATGTAATTTGTTAAATAAATGTAATATTAAATGTTTGTTACATGAAACTTTTAAAATAATTGAAAAATATAGCTTCCTTTGTAAGTATTTTTAAAATAATTTTATCTATTATAAAGCAAAGCATTTTTAATTATATATTTAAATAACATATAGATTTATATTTAGAAATAAATCATTATATTGGCCTTGTCTTACAGAACACGACAAATTGTTTTTATAAAATTAAAGCGCTCTAAAAATGTACAAATGAGAATAATAAAAAATGTTTGGAGATATAAAAAAAAACATTGAATAAACCTACTTTATTAGGTACACTGTTAAAAAAAGCATTAAATTTAATGCACTTTTCAAGCATATGTGCACTTGAAATTTAATGTAGTTGGTACATGAATGTCAAATTAAGGTGCATGTGCCAAAAATACAATGCATTTTCTTCAAAAAATTACAACTTTAACATTATAATTTTGTTAATAGTACATTAAAAATTAGAAACACACACATGACTATCACTTTAATGCATGTATTCCTCATATTTAATGTATGCGTACATTAAATTAAAAGTACATTCACAAACATTTCAATGTAAATTTTAATGCAGTCACATTAAATTTCAAGTATAAATGCAAAAAATTTAATGTTGAAATTAATAAAATACATTTTCTGCATTTATACTTAAAATTTAATGTGACTACATTGAAATTGTTGTGAATGTACTCAAATTTAATGTACTTCCATATTAAAATTCATGCAAACATTTATTATTTGTAGTCAATGCCTGAATTTTAATATATGCGTACATGAATAGGATAGGTACACTGTTAAAAATATCTACTTGAAATTTAATGTAAAATTACTGGAAGCAAATTTCTTTTCGGAATATTAAATTTCATTTACTTGTACATTAATTTTCAAGTTACACTGTTAAATAGATATGCTTGGAAATTAATGTAAATGTACATTGAATTTAATGCACTTATAACATTAAAATTCAAATGCTTTGGTTGAATTTAAAAAATAAAAATTATCGGATTTGAATTTGAATCTTTCCGTGTACAAGTTTAACTCCTAAAGACCATATACATTCAATGAACAATTTTTATACTTCAAATTTTATTTTATATAGATTTAAATTATATTTTAATTATAGTTTAATTATATCTTAATTATATTATAATATATTTTAAATTGATGATACAATGTACAATATTATATATTAAGATCGGCATCCCCTTAAATGAAAAAACTTTTCTTTCGATGAGATTCGAACCTGCGACCTTCCGATTCAGAGTCCAACACCTAGTCCACTTGACCACGAGTCCTTGTTTGTATATTACATTTATTTCGCACTTAAGAGAAATTCGCAAAATTGAGTTTGAGCATTATATGAGAAAAAAGCTATTATTATTGAACAATAATTATTGTACAACATTTATTATTTTATTCATGTTGGCGTTAGATTTTCAGGATTTATCCTTGAAATTTAATGCGATTACATTAAAATACATTGAAATTGTTGTGAATGTATTCTTGTTAATTAAATTAAGTAAACTAAAATTATTAAATAGTCAATATTCACATATAAAATAAATAAGATTTAATTTATTAACAAAAAAAAATGTAAAAAAAAGTTCTATAAGGGATTTGAACCCGATCCAAAAAATTACAATTTTGGCATGTTATCCTCTGAGCTATCACAACATATAATGTTACATGGCAGGACGTCGCATATGTTCATCTACCTATCCTATTCATGTACGCATACATTAAAATTCAGGCATTGACTACAAATAATAAATGTTTGCATGAATTTTAATATGGAAGTACATTAAATTTGAGTACATTCACAACAATTTCAATGTAGTCACATTAAATTTCAAGTATAAATGCAGAAAATGTATTTTATTAATTTCAACATTAAATTTTTTGCATTTATACTTGAAATTTAATGTGACTGCATTAAAATTTACATTGAAATGTTTGTGAATGTATTTTTAATTTAATGTACGCATACATTAAATATGAGGAATACATGCATAAAGTGATAG
The DNA here is from genome assembly GCA_018906775.1 of Sycophila sp. Sp_5. Lineage (NCBI taxonomy): Eukaryota > Metazoa > Arthropoda > Insecta > Hymenoptera > Eurytomidae > Sycophila > Sycophila sp. Sp_5. The sequence continues at coordinate 236,208 of JACCID010000165.1, read as the reverse complement.
TATTGTGTGTTTCTAATTTTTCATGTACTATTAACAAATTATAATGTTCAAGTTGTAATTTTTGACGGCACACTGATGGGATTTTTGGCACAGGCACTTAATTTTGAAATCCATGACCAACTTACATTACCTTTCAAGTGCCACATATGCTTGAAAGTGCCATAAAATTTAATGCTTTTTAACAGTGTAGATGAACCTATGCGAGTCCTGCCATGTACGTTATATGTTGTGATAGCTCAGAGGATAACATGCCAAAATTGTAATTTTTTGGATCGGGTTCAAATCCTTATAGAACTTTTTTTTACATTTTTTTTTGTTAATAAATTAAGTCTTATTTATTTTATATGTGAATATTGACTATTTAATAATTTTTAGTTTACTTAATTTAATTAACAAGAATACATTCACAACAATTTCAGTGTATTTTAATGTAATCGCATTAAATTTCAAGGATAAATCCTGAAAATCTAACGCCAACATGAATAAAATAATAAATGTTGTACAATAATTATTGTTTAATAATAATAGCTTTTTTCTCATATAATGCTCAAACTCAATTTTGCAAATTTCTCTTAAGTGCGAAATAAATGTAATATACAAACAAGGACTCGTGGTCAAGTGGACTAGGTGTTGGACTCTGAATCGGAAGGTCGCAGGTTCGAATCTCATCGAAAGAAAAGTTTTTTCATTTAAGGGGATGCCGATCTTAATATATAATATTGTACATTGTATCATCAATTTAAAATATATTATAATATAATTAAGATATAATTAAACTATAATTAAAATATAATTTAAATCTATATAAAATAAAATTTGAAGTATAAAAATTGTTCATTGAATGTATATGGTCTTTAGGAGTTAAACTTGTACACGGAAAGATTCAAATTCAAATCCGATAATTTTTTTTTTTTAAATTCAATCAAAGCATTTGAATTTTAATGTTATAAGTGCATTAAATTCAATGTACATTTACATTAATTTCCAAGCATATCTATTTAACAGTGTAACTTGAAAATTAATGTACAAGTAAATGAAATTTAATATTCCAAAAAGAAATTTGCTTCCAGTAATTTTACATTAAATTTCAAGTAGATATTTTTAACAGTGTAGTCTTGTCGTGCTATACACGCGCACTGCACGCACGCATGCACCCATACTTATGTTCAAACATTTAAAAAAAAATCATAAAATGATTCAGAAAGACTTAAAGCGAGCTTCTAACATATTTTTCGAAGTAACAATTATATAATAAACAGAAGACAATAAAAATTTTAGCTAGAGAATTCAGAGGTGCACTGTAAAAAATTCCAAATGAAAATTACAATAGCGTTAGCGATTTTACGCTAGTGCTAGTAATTTTACGGTGTGAATTACAACGATAAATCACGTAAAAATACAATGTGCTAGTACTTTTACGTTGACAGTAGCGATTTTACTACCACAATTTTATTTTCGCTACAGTTAACGTAGGTTGCATTATTACCCACATTCAATGTCGCGATTTTACTAGTATAATGACGGCAAAATTTACGTCTTTGCTAGTAAATTCACGTTCTTACAAGTAATAGTACAAGTACGATTGCAATTTTACTACCACAAAAAATCCTTTCGAGCGCCCATGCTCCAGGCTCTACTGCCTGGGCAACGAACACTTTGATTTGGGAATTCCTCACGTCTAGACGTCGAGAGTCCAGACGTTAAGAGTCACCTCTTAAGTTAAAGTTTACTAAATTAATTATTTAAACATTAAAAATTATGTGCAGGCTATTTATTATTTTATTAATTACTATTTAAAATATTAAACAACGATGTCAAATTTAATCAAATTATATTTTAATAAAACTTTGGTTAGAAAATATTAGTTTTTCATTCTTAATTATAAAATAAAGTTATTTTTATATGCAATTTGATTTAGTTTTTACTAAATTATTCTAATTTTAAAATACTATACTATATTAGTAATTTTAAAATGATTCGATTTTAAAATGATTAATACTGTTTACCTATTATACTCTTTATGAACTCTTTACTATTAGTTAAAACCATGGAATTACATTGCTTGTTCTTGTTAACCTTATTGCTATCCTGTAAAAAATTTTCAATAATAATTATGAAGAAAGATGTACCAGTAACGACCAAGAATCTCTAATAGACCATTAGAAAAAGAAATAATATTATTATACAAACTATGTATTATATAAAACCATTGTACGTGTACTTCAAATGATTGTGAAAGTCTTTTTACCAGTGAACATTATTGTTACTTCGATAAGTGATAATAGTTTACTTGAGTCAAAGTATAAGGATTGTAAACCTTTTGTAATGATGTAAATAGCTGTCAAGTACACGTACAACGATTTTATGGTTATGTACTGCAGTATAAACCATAAAATAATTATAAACAAATCTATAAAAAATGTATTAAAGAACAAACTTTCGTTGGTTTAAACTGGTACAAACTGGTATAAACTTTTGTTATTTTTCAAGCGCTATACTTCATAGATAATATTTATTCAATCATAATGAAATTACATGTTTTTTGTATTTTTTTCCTGCGCTTTCCGAATCTCTTCTCAGATTGACGATATTTTTTTGCATTTTTCAAAAAATAAAAAAGAATTCATAAAAATTCACACATGTTCTTTAAGCTATTTTTAATTTCAATTAACTTACTATCCCGGTTGAAAATAGAAACGTTGAAAAGAAGGTTTCTAATCAACGTTTCCGAAAGGTTGATTATCAACGATTCAAAACCTTTAAAAAACGTTGATTTACCTTTATTTTCAACCTTTTTTTCAACGTTTCCTAGGTGAGCGATGTAAACGTTGATTTTCAACCTTTTTTTCAATGATCTTGGATGCGCTATATAAACGTTGATTTTCAATCTATTTTATTGAAAATTTTTGAAATTTATAATACCCTTATCATTAAATGATACGTACATATCGCTCATCTAGGAAATGTTGAAAATCAACGTTTATATCGTTCATCCAGGAAACATTGAAAAAAAGGTTGAAAATCAAGGTAAATCAACTTTTTCAAGTTTTTGAAACGTTGATAATCAACCTTTCGGAAACGTTGATTAGAAACCTTCTTTTCAACGTTTCTATTTTCAACCGGGATCCTACCTTTTAGTTTAAGGGGAGGTCGTACCATCCTACATTACCGACCGCGATACGAATCGCTGTTTCCAACTTTTCTCTGTCATTTATTAGTAAAATAATGCACAAATTAAATTCCATTCAAAACATTCATTGAAGAAGAGGGCTCAACTAAGATAATTGTAATACGGAGTCAAAAATCGTCGCTACCTTACTAGCAAATAAACAATGGCGCTGCGATCGTTCAACTCAACATCGTTTTATGCCAAATTAAAAAATTTATTAATTTTATAATTTTTGACTCCGTATTACAATTATCTTAGTTGAGCCCTCTTCTTCAATGATTTTTTTGAGTGGAATTTAATTTGTGCGTAATTTCACTAATAAATGACAGAGAAAAGTTGGAAACAGCGATTTGTATCGCGGTCGGTAATGTAGGATGGTACGACCTCCCCTTAAGACTGTATTCCACCCGATCCAGAGTTTCAGCGTGATTATTGTGAAAAAAATATTAGGTTTATTGCTATTCGTTTCCCAGAATAATAAATTTTGATTTTTTGGAATCCATAAAAACTAAAAAAAAAATTTTTTTAGAAACCTCATTTCACTTTAAATTTATGTTTTTCACTTCAAAAGACATGTTTTTCTTTTTTAGAATTTGTTTCTATCTTTACTATCTTTTGAGATATTTGGAACAGAAGAATACGATCAATTTTTTACTAGTATGATGATAACTCCGTTAAAAATGATTGTATAAATTTGTACGATACCGAATTTTAAAGCTAAAAGCCTAAGCTTTCAAATACCGTTGAGATTTTTGAGATGCGATAATCGGTTCAAAAACTATACGGAGTCTTATGAGGGTTAAAATTTTTAACTTTTTTTATTAGCTTTTAAATGTTAATAAAAAGAGTAAATTTAATTTTTTTTCAAATGTAGATGAATTTTTCTAAAGCTTTTGCTTCACAGAAAAGAATGCCGTCTGAATTTTAAAGCTGCGATAAGTTTTTGCAATAATATAAAACTTTCTTTCTCCCCAGATTTTTGCCGAAGGGTGGCAAACCATGTGAAGGGGAGTATACAGGGTATCCAAAAGTCTGGAAACACCCAAATAACTTTTCAGGTGATTTATTTGTAAAAAATGTCAAGGTTATATTCGTTGTAATTTTCGACAAGGAATTCAACGGCGACCTTATATTTGACCTTGAAGATGACCTTGATGGTTTTTTTAAGGTCAGGTCAATTTTTTTTAATGGGAAGCACCATTTTTGACATCAGCAATGGAAAGAGCGGGAAATTTTACATTCAAAACCATTGAGGTCAATAATTTTCCATTCATCTTAAAGGTCATATGGAGGTTATTCAATTTTGAGGTCTCGCAGAAAAACTCGATTGAAGGAAATAGATCAAAGCTTACTTCAGCTGTTTTCTTCAATCACAAGTAGCGCTGACCTCAAACCTAACCTTGTTTGTATCCTTTAAGGTCAATCCAACTTCAAATTTTGTTTCTTAAGTCCCCCTCATCTGATATCGGCAATTGAAAAAGGAGAAGTTTCCATAGCGTTACCCAGAAACAATTATTGATTATTACCATTTCAAGCTCTTCTATTGAATTCGTTCAAATAATTTTCCGCAGCAGTAGTGTACAATCTGAAAAAATATTTTACTGGTTTTTAAATTTTCATATTCTGATCAGCTTGCGTCTCTTGCAAAGAAAAGTGCAATGGACAAACTCACTGATAGAGAAAGAATAACGCTTCTCATGATGAGAGGTTGGGGTCCGGTGCAGCGATCTTATAGGGCTGTAAGGGATCTTTTCAATGCTACATTTAGGCCTAATAGGACTCTAATTTCATTTGCAACAGTTCAAAAAACTGTTAAAAGGTTTGAAAATACCGGCACTATTAGTGACCTGCCTAGATCAGGTCCCACATAGCATGAAATAATTATGAGAAAGATTCACAGAAAGGTTTGAATGAAACATTGCTGAATACTTTCCCGCAGCTTACGAATAGCTTGCAGTAACATTTCACAGAAATATTTCTTGAATCCTTCCAGGAACATATCAGAAAGGTTTCACTGAAATATTATTTTCAGCCTAGCGGGACGAAACCATAACCTTTCCTCCCGGCGCGCGATCGAAAAGGTTACGATTTCGTCCTCGCTAGGCCGAAAAATAGTATACGCAACATGGGAAGTAAAACAGAATGCCTTAGATCACACGTTTGTCACCCTCGCCTTCGGCTCGGGTGCCAATTTCCGTGTGCTTTGGGACCATTTCTATTTTACCTCCCTTGTTACGTAATATACTATATTGAAAACATAAAACCTTTCAAGAAAACAAAGTAAAATCTTTGCAAAAATATTTCAGAAAATATTTCACGAAATGCTTGCAAGCACATTTCAAGAAATATGATTTTAAAGATTGCAGAAACCTTTTCATAAGCATTCAGCATAAAGGATTTTAAAATATTTTATAAAAGTTACTTAAACCTTTTAAAAAAAGTTTTGTGAGAAGTTTCATTAAACATTTCACAGAAACCTTTTAGAAATGTTTTAGACTCATTTCAGTGTAAGATTAATTTTCGCAATTAAACATATCACAGAAACCTTGCTGAAAGTCTGCAGGAACCTTTCATAAAATAGTTTGTGAAAATTTTCCAAAATTTTTAGTAAAGTAATTTACAGTCATATTGAAAAATCTGCCGTAAGATTTTATGTATTTTAGGTATTAGATATTTCTTTTAGTCGACTTTCTTTAAAGAGTAATAAACCATTTCTTATTTGTAAGTGTTCACTAAATCTATCATGGCTTGCTGGTGTTACATCTGAATACTTCTACCATATTACACACCTTTAGTAATCGATTTATATTCACTGTACTTATTTGTGATAGGTAGCAGGCATGATGTTGACAAACTTATTTTAATTATCTTTAGGTAGATATGTCGAATATCCAAAACCAGAAGATAATACTTATAGTAATGTAAAAATGCAGTAAAATTTTAAAAACACATGCATGTTCCCTATTACAAAATTAATTACCCATTTCAATTTCCTACATAGAGGTTAATAAATTATTTCATTGACAATAAAGGTAATTGGAGACGAACAAAATTACACTGTTTTAAAAAAGACACGAATTTTACAGCCCTTTTCAACGACAAGTGTACTGTAAATTTAATATACTTGGTACTGGAAAGGAAATTAATGTACATTTGCATGAAAATTAATGTAGATATCCAAGTAGGCATACATTAAAATTCAACGACATGCATTCCCTGTTGAAAATATCCAGCTGGAAATCCATGCATGGACTGGATTCCAGCTGGATTTCCAGCTGGATTTTCTAGCTGGATTTCCAGGTGGAAATTCCAACTGGATTTCTGGGGAACGTTGGTTGAATTTATCCACTTGGATTTCTGGGGAATGTAGGTGCAATTTATATCTTGATTTCGAATCAATCTAGGTGGATTTATTGGATATCCAAATCGAAATTCCAGATGGAAATTCCAGATGGAAATTCCAGGTGGAAATTCCAGATGGAAATTCCAGGTGGAAATTCCAGGTGGAAATTCCAGGTGGAAATTCTATCTGGATATCCATTAAATCGACCTCGATTGATTCGAAATCAAGGTATAAATTGCACCTGCATTCTTCAGAAATCCAGCTGGAAATCCATGTGGAAAATCCAGCTGGAAATCCAGCTGGAATCCAGTCCATGTATGGATTTCCAGCTGGAAAATCCACCTGGATTTCCAGCTGGATTTTCCACCTGGATTTCCAGCTGGATATTTTCGACAGGGTTAATTAACTAAAATTAATGCACGTTTACATAAAATTTACTGTGAAAGTACATTAAATTCAATGTAAATTTACATAAATTTTAATATGAAAGTACATTAAATTCATTGTAAATTTACGGCAATTTGAATGTTCATTTTAATGCAGTCACATTAAATTTCAAGTATAAATGCAAAAAAATTGATGTTAAAATACATTTTCTGCATTTATACTTGAAATTTAATGCGACTACATTGAAATTGTTGTGAATGTACTCGAATTTAATGTATTTCCATATTAAAATTCATGTAAAAATTTATTGCAAATGAACATATGCGACGTCCTGCTACGTGTTACTAAATGTTGTGATAGCTAAGTGGATAATATGCTGGAATTGTAACTTTTTGGATCGGGTTCAAATCCCTTATGGAGCTTTTATTTTACATCTTTTTTTTGGTGAATAAATTAAGTTTTATTTATTTTATATGTGAATGTTGACAATTTAATAAGTTTAGTTTATTTAATTTAATTAACATGAAAACATTCAAACAATTTCAATATAGTCGCATTAAATTTCAAGGATAAATCCTGAAAATCTAACGCCAAAATGAATAAAATAATAAATGTTGTACAATAATTATTGTTTAATAATAATAGCTTTTTCTCATATAATGCTCAAACTCAATTTTGCGAATTTCTCTTAAGTACGAAATAAATGTAATATACAAACAAGGACTCGTGGTCAAGTGGACTAGGTGTTGGACTCTGAACCGGAACGTCGCCGGTTCGAATCTCATCGAAAGAAAGTTTTTTCATTTAAGGGGATGCCGATCTTAACATATAATATTTATATATTTGTATTATCAATTTAAAATAAATTATAGTATAATTAAAATAATAACATAAATCCTATGGTTCCTATAATAATATGAACTTTACATTATACAAGATAGTTTTAGTATTTTATTTATTTCAATGTAATAAGTAGCTTTTTAAACATTGCAATAAATAAATCATATGAAATACTTATTTTGTATAATAAAATAATTTAAAAACCTTTCTTCTATTTTTCATGTAATTGCTAAATACTACCATAAAATATTTAAAAAAGTTTACAAAAATATTTCAAGAAACTTTCTTATGAAATATTTTACGAACATTTTCTGAAATATTTTTGCAGGATCAATGTCGCGGACATAAAAATATTTTAAAAACTTTTCATGAAAGATTTTTGAAATATTTCAAACCCTTCATGAAATCTTTCAGAAACCTTTTAAAAATTTTTCATGCTATGTGGGGTAGACCAAAGTCAGCAAGTAATGAAGAGAATTCATTAGATGTTTTGTTAACATCCACTCGTAGAGCTGCTCAAGAGCACGAAGTTAGTACATCATCTGTTCATAACGTACTACATGAAGCGAATTTTCATCCCTACAAAGTAACATTGATACACAAACTGAACGAAGACGATTTCGACCGTCGCGTTGAATTTTGTGATGATATGATGGCTCGCATAGTTCAAAATCCTAACTTTCTATTTAACATAGTATTTTCAGATGAAGCTACATTTCAACTTGACGCAAGTTTGAATAGGCATAATTGTAGATACTGGGCAGCCGATAATCCTTATTGGGCACGAGAAGCTAAATCACAATATCCACAAAAATTAAATGTCTGGGTTGGAATACTAAATGATAAAATTTTGATCTCAATGGTTTTGAATGTAAAATTTCCCGCTCTTTCCATTGCTGATGTCAAAAATGTTGCTTCTTATTAAAAAAATTTGACCTGACCTTAAAAAAAACCGTCAAGGTCATCTTCAAGGTCAAATCTAAGGTCGCCGTTGAATTCCTTGTCAACAATTACATCGAATATGACCTTGACATTTTTTACAAATAAATCACCTGAAAAGTTATTTGGGTGTTTCCAGACTTTTTGGACACCCTGTATATAGAATGCAGAGTGAACAAAAAGTATCCAAACCCATGCAAGTTTTTAGATGAAATAATTTTTAACCATGTTAATATCATTTCTGGAGCAACTACTGGAGCTGAATCTAATGGTAACCTTTGTTTTAACCTTGTTTTTAATCTTCAAACTTATTTTAAGGTTATCTCTATTTTTTTTAATAGAATGATCCATTTTTTAGAGTATTTTATCTAGTTTTTTAATAAGGTACAATTTCCAGTCACGATATCTAGAGTTTCTCCATTTCTCATGCTTGATTTTGCTTAGCACAAACTGTATAATTTCGTGATCTGGTTCCTAGATGGTACCGGGTATTCAAATAGAATACCTTTTTTAATTGGAAAGAACCACAGTAATTATTTAGCTGATATGGACACAAAATGAAAGAGTTCCTTAAATGCTCTTTAGATTAACAAGTTATGGCATCAGACTTGAATAACTAATGGATAACGAAACTGTTTATAATTTGCATTTATTGTTTGTATAAATTCTGGATTAGTGTATATTTATAAAGAAATCGTATACAATCCTCTTTTGAACAGATGGGCCTTTGTAAAGAGTTCGTAGCAGTAACTATTGAATACATGTTATATAACCTACAAATATGATTGAATTTGAGTTCGGTAAGAGTTCGTGATGGAAATACCACACAATTCTGTGAATTTTTTAAACAGTATGTGAACAGGCAGACCTTTAGAAGGCTTTCTAATAGTATGTTTTAAATACATTTTATATGACGCTCAAGTATGAACGAATTTGAATTCGATAAGTGTTTAGCAATTCGCAATAAATGTCTTTTCTATTACATGCTACTACAATTGGTCAGGCGTAACATGTTCTTCGTTATTCTTTGACTCAGTAATTAATACGCTATAAGATAGTTCCCTCGATAATATACAAAACGCCAGACTTTGTTTTCATCTAATAAAAAAGATACATTTATGATTTTACAAAAAGTACAATCTTGAAATACAAATTCTTTGAATATTTTTTATAAAGAACTAGATATAATACAGTGTAATATTAACCATATACTGTAAAAAATCACTCGTATAAAATTACTATACTTAATGTGGGTAATAAAACGACCTACTTTGAATGTAGCGACTTTACTATTGGCTTTAGCAATTTTACTACTACAAGAGTAGAAGTACCACCCGTATAAGCATAAATACTGACCGATGAAGTGTATTTATGCTTATACGGGTGGTACTTCTACACTTGTGGTAGTAAAATTGCTAAAGCCAACAGTAAAGTCGCTACATTCAAAGTAGGTCGTTTTATTACCCACATTAAGTGCAGTAATTTTACACAAATGATTTTTTACAGTGTATCATTTATACAACATTGCTTTTTATTTAACTTTTTAATAAACATATATTCGTACAATACTGGTAATGAGTATTTGTCGGTTTCTTACAAAATGCTTTTGCACGTTTTATTGAACTCTTACGAGTAATATTTTTTAGTAAATATTTCTCACATAAAACTATAATTTATTTAAAATTATAAAATTATTTTCTATTAATTTAGTATCACCTTTGCTACCGCTTTCAGTACTTCCGCCGGAAGTCCGTCAGCCCCTGGCGCCTTGTTGTTCTTAACGCACTTCGCGTCGTAGCTCCGCCCGTCTAAAAAGCGGTGCATCGGAGCCCTCAGGAGTCAGGGGCTTATCTCCCGTCGTTTGGGATGAGTGGGAAACAGGGCATAGGCAGCTATTACAGTCATTACCTCCGCACTCGTGGACTCGTTTTTACCAAACGCCCGCAATTTGCGGGTGATAATTTTATACCTTAATCCCCAGGGATCGTTGTTTAGATCCTCCCCTAGCTTCTTCCAACAATATCTCTTACTCGCTTTAATGGCTTGCTTTAGAACTCTTTTTGCCATCCGATATTCAGCGATCTTGAAAGCGGCTTCGCTGCCGTGCCTCTGGGGTCGCTGTTTATTACCGGAGCCGGTGTTTATAACCACTAGCCCCTGCCTAGAGGAGTCTGGCAAAGGTTCACCCCATAATAATAATTTTTTTTTTTTTTGGAGGGAGGAAATCTCTTGAATGAGACCTCAGGGGACCGGTCCCCTGGTGTGTGGGACTCTTCAGCACAGAAGGTGTTGCCCTACCCACTAAAACCTCGCCCCCCTTGACACATGCCCGCCTGCTGCTCCCCGCAGCTATCTACAGTTCGGAGCAGGCGGAAATGCGTCGAGGAGACTCCTTCCTAGTAGTCGCGAGACCCTCTCTGCTCCTATGAACTAGCTACGCAGCAGTGTTCACTCTGGAAGTCTCGGCCCACCGGACCTTTGACTGCGCCACTGATTGGAAAATTATAGCAATTTTCAATATACAACGCGATAATTATCCAGTACATCGCAATATTGTAAGTAGTAAATATTCTTAAAATTTACACCTCTATCTAGATACAACATTTCGGTAACATTTTTTTATCACCGTGTATATAGGCAGTTGGTACAAGCGCTCTACAGTTATTTTTTTTTTTTCAAACAGGTCTCACTTTAATATTGAATTTGCGACTTCTTTTCTTTGTGTAATTATTGTTATACTGTTTCTTTCTAAGAACTTTATTTTTTCTATTAAACAATCTCCAAATCATGGAACAACTTTGCTTGTTATTAAAAAACTTTTGCTATTTTGACTCTTGCTAGTTTCCTAATTTGTCTGCACTATTTTTTATATTATATTTTAAATTATTTTCAAGCGCGGAGTGCTTAAATTCTCGATGCAAAACGTATAAAACCCTTGTTCTATAAGGTACAGGACATTAATAAAAAAATATCGACAAATATTATCATTTGAAAAAACTGATCTGATCCAATCAATACATTTTAAGTAGTAGATAAAAATCCATTTAAGGCAATTGCGCGCGACCTAATTAAAAATGACCAGAACATTACTTGAAACACGAATAAACAAGTCACAAATAATAAATAAATTGCGTGAGCGAATTTAAAGGCGCGCACAAGTAATGGTCATCCACATTTCGCACGTATTTCAGGCGTTTTTATCGAGTTCCGAAAATTTATTGAACCGATCGGAAATTAAGTTATACAATCGATTGGAATGAATAAATAACTGCTAGCAAAAGCACGGATTTATGAAATATTTAATTTAAACCAATAAATTTAGTGCTTTTATTCTGTGAGAATATTTTGAGTTACAGTATTTGGAAAGAGTATTTTGGTTTTGATATTTTAAAGGAGTTTTTTGAAGTATTTTTTAAGTGATAAGCGATCTAAAGCGAGGAAATTTAAATGTTTGAAGGGAAATAAAGCGCCGCCTAGAGGGAAGTTTTGTAACGGTCTGGACTCTGGCGAAATATGCAGTCAGTGATATTGCGCGCGCGAGACAAGCGATTGCGGACTGCGGGCTCGCGACGAGGAGGACGTTGCGTGCATATATGTACGTACTCACAAAGAAGCCAAAAGAAACGGAGGCGGCGAGAGTTTTGCTGCGCCCCGGAAGAGCCGTCGGCCGCTCGAGGGATGCGTGACCACCTCGACGACGGCCTTCTCGCATAAGATACAGCAGGACACACCGCTCCTCTTACCTCCCTTCCCTCTCGCACTTTCGTCTTTCTTTCTCTCTCACTCTCTCTTTCTTTAGTTTAGCGTAGTCTGCGTTCGACGTCGAGGTGTGTGCCGTGCTTTTTTTGTAGCGATAGAGGCTGATCAAGCGATATCCATTGGGCCCATTCTAACTCGCCGGGGCGAAATCTTGGGCCTCTTATAACCGTTACACGCACTTGGCTGGCTCGAGCGTGTGTACATATAGCTATAGTCTGTAAGAGCCGATTCGCCGAGGTGCAGGCTGAGGTTAAAGGGTACCTTTTATAACCTCCAATATTCGCAATGGCGCTGAACCCCTCGTACGAGGCCATCGGCAAGGGCTTCGTTCATCAGTATTATGCGATGTTCGACGATCCTGTCCAGCGGCCGAACCTCGTCAACATGTACAATGTGAGTATATATGAATCACGGTTGATTGGAAGCCTTAATTTGATGCGAGACCAAACTTACCTTCCTCACGTTTTTCCAGGCGGATTCCTCCTTCATGACGTTCGAGGGATTGCAAATCCAAGGTGCCCTGAAGATCATGGAAAAGTTAAATGTGAGTATACTGGGTTATTCAGAAAGTTCTTAAGGAAGATTCTATGCTAATCTTGGTTATACATGCTCTTCCATTTATTTTGTTTCAATACTCATTGTTTTACTTAAAAATAACTAAAACTTTAATTTTTAGAGTCTGGCCTTTCAAAAAATAAATCGGATAATAACAGCTATTGATTCACAACCAATGTTTGATGGTGGAGTCCTTATTAATGTACTGGGAAGGTTGCAGGTAAATATTCTTACTATTAAATGAATAATATTTGTCATTGTTTAATCGAATTGAAAAATTATAATATAGATATCTTCATTTTTAAAGAAATACTTTATTTTCTTATGCATGACACTCATAAAGATTAATTAAAAAGTTTCTATTGGGTGATTAAACAAAGACAAATTCTTTTCATGTTCAAAAATTTATTAAAAAGTACAAAAGATGATACAAGATTTATAGGAGACTGTGTCGCACAAACTTGCACATAGCTTTGTATTTTACTATTTTTATTTCCTATTATTTTTTATTTGTCAAGTGGATATAATGAAAATGGTTAGTTTTATTGCTTAGCACCTTTTTATGTCAAGTAGGCATTGAGTTAATGTCAAGTCCAGCGACTATCTCTTATTAAATCTGCATCTATAATGGAAATCTGATCGTTCATGGTTGGGCAGACCGATGATGATCAACCTCACGCATACATCCAGACATTTGTCCTGTCGCCTATTGGCACCAGCTTTTTCGTGCAGCACGACATCTTCAGACTCGCGCTGCATGATAGTGTGTAGATATCTAGGAATGATCATCCACCGATCTTCACACTGTGGTAAAGGCAGTGCCTTAAATTCAATTTTTATTGATTTTCTTTTCATTCCCCGTGCTTGGCTTGTCTTTTTAGTCCTTGGGTATATTGCCATACCCAGTAAACAATGATTCGATTATTTCTTAACAAAACTTTACAAAATTATTAATTAGAATTCAGTAAAAAACATAAAAAAATAACATTATTCTCATTTCTTGCTGCAGATGGCAGTAATTTAGTCGTATTTGTATAAATTTTTTTAAGTTTTGTTTTAAGTATAATTGCATTTATCCAAGGATTGAAACTAACTTACTAATGGAATTATGGTATCTAATTATACTGCATTAATATAAGTAAAATAATATTCCAGTGTTTAAATTATTTTAAATGTAATAGTTATTTTAAAATTAATATATACATATTTTAATAGTGCAATACAATTTCAGGTGCAATTTAAGTAGCATGAGAAAAGTATTTATATTTTTTTCTATTATTTATTAAGAATGTGAATGTTTGTATACAATTTCCTACCTCATTAAAAATATAGTCATATAGAATTGTAATTAAAATTATTTCAGTAACTAAATTTATTTGGTTTTTCAGGCAGATGAGGATCCACCACATGCCTTCTCACAGATATTTGTACTAAAGCCACTAGGAGCATCGTTCTTTTGTCAGCACGATATCTTCCGTCTGAGCATCCATGATTCCATATAAAGGATCAACTAGCTACAAAAGACCAATTGGTAGCAACAAGAAATTGCGATTGAAATAAAAATTAAAAATAAGCAAATAATTTTTTCATCGTATACACAAGTATACACAATGTTTACCCCTCTTTAAATATCACTGTTTTTATACACTGCTGCTTACATCTCGGTGAAAAGAGGATTTAATAATAAATAAGTTTAATAATATCTAAGTCTGATTTTTTTGCGATTTTTGTAACATCACTCATGGGTTGTTGATAACAATTTTAATAATTTGCATAGTAATGTAATAATACAAAGAGATTTTGTTTTCTTTAAAATTATTACTACTATGGGTAATGACAATAAAGTTGTGCTTAAGTTATTATGAGATAATAAGCATTAAAATTATCATTATATTTTTCAACAATTTTTAAAGAACAGTCTAAGTATCACAATATTTATTGACATAAAATTTAAGTCTTCTCTTTTATTTTAAACAATTGTTCAATAAATTACAAATTGCCTCTCTTTGCTTGCTCCATTTCAATCGCTTCAAATAACGCTTGGAAATTTCCAGCACCAAACCCCTGAAACACATGAAAATGTTTATAAAACACCATATTCATCTACATTAAAAAAATTATTAATAAAAAAATATTTTTTTCAAAAGAAGGTATTCATTCTACATTCCCCCTCACACATCAATTAGAGGAAAGAATAAAAAATTTTGTTCCTCTGTCACGTGTCGCTTAATTTTTTTTGCACATTCTCTTTTTTTTTCAAATTGTTCTATTTTTTGAGTATAGACTCCTATAAAAAATCTTAAATAGAAAAAAATGTTTGTTTTTACATAAAGAATAAGCTTAAAAAATAGCTTAGAAAGGTCTTTCCAAAACCTTAGATATCAGTGGTTTGTTTAAAAAAAATTATTTTTTTTTATTTTTACAGAGGTTCAAATTTATTTTTTATTATACACTAAAATTTTGTAAGCAAACATGGATAAAAAATCTTGAAAAACTTTTTTTAAACCTATGTAAATATTTGAAAAAATTTTTTTTTTGAAACAAACCACCAACCCAACAATAACACAATAACCCAACATTTGAAAGGTTTTTCCAAGACCTTTCCAAGCAAATTCTGCAAAAAAAAAAAAAAAAAAAAATAAGCGTCACGTGACTGAGGAGCAAAACTTTTTATTCTTTACTCTAATTAATCGGGATGGGCAACTTCGTGTGAGCGGGAGTGTATGTAAATATTTTTTTAAACTTTATAAAGATTAACACTATTATACTAACGTTGTGATTGCGTCTTTGAATGATTTCTATAAAGAGCGTTGGCCTGTCTTGCATGTTTTTAGTGAAAATTTGAAGTAAATATCCATTTTCGTCATAGTCTATGAGAATTTTCAGTTTTTGAAGTATATCAAGATCTTCAAGAATTTTAACTTTACTATATTGGAGCCTCTCCCTCAGTGTGTCATAATAGCTGTCTGGCACATTAAGAAACTCGACTCCTCGTGTGCGCAAATTGGTAATCTAGAAAAAATTGTTCTAATATTTTTTAAATATTCCTTCAAATGTTTGCAGAAGAAATCTTTAACGTTTATGCTAATCACTCTTCGTGCACTTTTTGTACCCACAATAAATTATTCCGTATGTTAAAATTTAGAAAAAAAATTAAATAATTTACTTACAGCACTTAAAATATCGCTGGTATTGAGGGCAATGTGTTGGACTCCCGCGCCGCCGTAATACTCAACGAATTCTTGGATTTGTGAACGCTTTTTGCCCGGTGCAGGTTCGTTTATTGGTATCTTTACTGTTTCTTCGTAGTTCGTCATGACAATGGATCGCAGAGCTGAGAATTCCGTATGTAGTTGAGTGTCGTCGACAGACCAAAATCTGTGAAATTGGAGGCAATGCTCGTACCTATTCATAAAAGGAACAATTTTAAATTTTTTATTAAATGCATTACAAATTTTTAATTTAATTACGATGAGATTTACCATTTGGCTACAGGCTGCATTTGTTGGTCGGGCTGATTTCCAACAATGTGATCAATGAATTTCAAATCGATGGCAGGCCTATAAAACACAGATCAATAATTAATTATCGTAAAATTTTTAATGACAAAATAATATTTTTCATTGAACCCACAGTAGCTTTGTGATAGCGTCTTCGCCCTCTCTGCGGAAGCCTGGCAAGAAGAATCCCTTATAGCTACTTCGGTCAACAAACGTGTGTAGAGTTTCCCCGTACTTAAACATAATGCGATTATATTTAGAATAATATAGCTTCTAATTTTACCGAGCTTAATTATCTTCTGGTGCAAAAGATGGAACCAAGATTCCTCACCGTTTGAACAGTCGCGAACCGAACAACTCCATATTCGTCTTTCTCTTCCCACAAATCTCGCACGATTTTAGCGCCTCTTTCTTTAGCGATCTACAAATATATAAAAAGATATAGGTCATTGCGAGTATTATACTTATTTGCATTAGATTGTAAAGAAAAAATTTATGAAAAATTACCCTAAAAATGGTATGGATGTCTTGGACGTTGAAGGCAATGTCGCGAACTCCGTCGCCGTGGCGAGAAAGGTGACTCGCCATTTCCTCGTCGTCAGGTTCGTAGGCCGATTCAAGTACGAATACAATCTATGGTGAAAAGAAAAATAAAAAGAATGAATTTCTTGTTCTAATAGAATTTTTGAAGAAGGAATTACCTGATTTTGTCTAATAGCGTGTGCTGCCGTACGCCTTGAACCAGTCTCCAAACCACGGTAGCCCAGGGCTTCGAACCCCATCCTTGCGCAGTAATAACTAGCCGCCTAAATTATGAATAAATTTTTATTATTTATTCAGTTCTTTAGTTATCATCGATTTCATGGCCACAGAAGTACATTTTTAGCAACTTATATTCATCCACTCTTTTATCTTGCAAATGGCAATTAATTATGCATTCACCTGCTTTGCATTTCCAACCCAAAATTTGACATGATCGAAACTCAGAAAATTTCCTCCGCTCGGCTGTAAAAACGAAAAGATTTTATGAGATGGCATATTTCAGTATTTTTTCTGAATAATATTTTATTGTAATAAAATCTAGAAACTACCTTGGGTCCTTTGTCAGTATATGTTGTCTAGAATAAAAAAGTAATAAACAATTTTAGTATTCGATCGCTTAAAAGTTTAATTCTAAAAAATCATAACAGTTTGATAATCTGAATTATTAAGAATTATTCCTCTAAACTAAATTAATCTATCGATGACTTTAGTGTTTTAAAAGTGTGAAAATTTACCATTGTGCCTTGCTAAAGAGACTCTTCGCAATCGTCAATAGTATACTGGACAAAGTGTCTATCATTTTATGGTGCCCGTGGCTTAAATAAGCTGGACCCCACCTAAACCAATGGAGGGGACCATGCGGTGATTGGTCTAGACGAGGAGGCTTGTTTTGTCGCATCGACGAGTCCTCGGTATAAGCGGTGTATAAATCAATTTGCGCCACTCCTTTTTTTACTTTTTCCTTTAAATTCCATGTTTTTCCTCAAGCCTCGGAGATGCATAAACACGACAAAATCACTCGAAGGCTGATTCTGGGGGCTCGTCCATCTATTGACACGTGGAGGAATTGATCGATATTGTTTTAAAAATTCTGTGTATATACTTATTTCTTAGCAACTTAAAGATATTTAACAAATCATCACACTCGTATTATAGAAAATTCTTCCGATCCTAAAATGTGTATTTTTTAACCCATTAAGTCCTGAATGGACTAATTTTGACTAGAGTTTTCAACGCTTATATTTTATGTGAAAATAAATTGTAAAAAATATATGAATAAGCGAACGCTGTATATCATTTATTCCAAAGAAACATGGTTTTCAAAAACAAAATTTTTTTCATTTCGATTTTTTAAATGGAATACATTTAAGATTAATGATCAAAATGAAGAAAACGTGGCCTCGAAACCTAAACTTGAAAATCTAGCGATTTAGGTTTTGAAAAAAAAATTTAAAACACATAAAATGGAGGTTGAAACGCAGAAAATCATAAAAATCTTTTGGCATTATTTACTCGAAAAATATGGACTTTAGAGAAAAATTATACTGAACAAAATGTTCTTAGAATTGATTAAGGAATACGCTGGATTTTTTTTCAGAAACACTAGAAGCGTTTTTAAATTTTTCAAAATTTGAAAATTTTGAAAAATTCTGAAAATTGCTAAAAAGTTTTGGAAAAATTCCAGCATGTTCTTTGATCAATTCTAAGAACTTTTTCTTCAGTAACACTTTTTTCTAAAGTCGATCGTTTATGAGTAAATAATTTCGAAAATTATCAACCATTAATCTGAATCTTTATTTTAGTTGGCTTTCGAGTAATAGGTTCACTATCTAATTCACCTGATTTTTTATGAACTTATATTTATGAACTATTTTTATGAACATATAAATTTTTTGTTCATATTATAATATTGTTTATGTATTTCTGTTCACTTGTATTAGTAATAAATCGAAATTATAAACTGCTATCAAGCATTTTACGGTACTATTGCATATACAGTGAAATTTCGCACGAAAAAAGTTTGATATATTATGTGACACAATTCACTTGACGATCTAATAATGAAATCATTCTCTTATCAATTATAAATCTTTTTTTTAAATTATAATATTTTTTATTTACTTTTGTTCACTTTTATTCGCTGAAAAAATCGAATTTATAAGCTGTCATCGAGTATTTTTCGGTTCTATTGTATGCAGAGCGAAATTTCGTACGAAAATAATTTAATGATGATAAAAAAATCGTAAAAAAATCTAATTACATACAAAATATAGAAATTGAAGAGCAAGAAAATGGAAATTCTTATGCATTAGTTATTCCTCAGGATGATGACTGAATCAGAAAATTGTCAGAACTTACAAAATGATATTCCATCAGTTAGTTATT
Source organism: Sycophila sp. Sp_5 (assembly GCA_018906775.1). NCBI lineage: Eukaryota > Metazoa > Arthropoda > Insecta > Hymenoptera > Eurytomidae > Sycophila > Sycophila sp. Sp_5. The sequence continues at coordinate 216,788 of JACCID010000165.1, read as the reverse complement.
CACAGGTTTTAAATAATTATAAAGAAAATCAATCAAAATTAGAGCCATACTATGTTTATAAATGGGTCAATGGAGAAAAATTATACAATAATTACCCAAAAAAAAAAAATAATTTGTTGTCTGAAAAAACAAAAGAGTTTATTTGTGATTCCTCATGTGTAGAGTTATTTGAACATTTTTTTCTACTGAGTTGAAGAATTATATTATTGAAAGTACTCAAATGAATGGTTATAACTTGACGATGGATGATTTTGATATTTTTTTGGGGGTGATTATTACATCAATTATTAATCAAAGGAAATCCCTGAAAGACTATTTGTCTTATTGCTGGAATGCCCTGCAATAGCTAAGGCAATAAGTAGCAACAAATTTTTCAAGATAAAAGCTAAAATAAAACTTTCTAATGATCAAATCAAAGATGATCAAAGAACATGCTGGAATTTTTCCAAAACTTTTTAGCAATTTTCAGAATTTTTCAAAATTTTCAAATTTTGAAAAATTTAAAAACGCTTCTAGTGTTTCTGAAAAAAAATCCAGCGTATTCCTTAATCAATTCTAAGAACATTTTGTTCAGTAAAATTTTTCTCTAAAGTCCATATTTTTCGAGTAAATAATGCCAAAAGATTTTTATGATTTTCTGCGTTTGAACCTCCATTTTATGTGTTTTAAATTTTTTTTTCAAAACCTAAATCGCTAGATTTTCAAGTTTAGGTTTCGAGGCCACGTTTTCTTCATTTTGATCATTAAATCTTAAATGTGTTCCATTTAAAAAATCGAAATGAAAAAAATTTTGTTTTTGAAAACCATGTTTCTTTGGAATAAATGATATACAGCGTTTGCTTATTCATATATTTTTTACAATTTATTTTCACATAAAATATAAGCGTTGAAAACTCTAGTCAAAATTTGTCCATTCAGGACTTAATGGGTTAAAAAATACACATTTTAGGATCGGAAGAATTTTCTATAATACGAGTGTGATGATTTGTTAAATATCTTTAAGTTGCTAAGAAATAAGTATATACACAGAATTTTTAAAACAATATCGATCAATTCCTCCACGTGTCAATAGATGGACTACAGCGTTCGACAGTTAAATTTCTTAAAAAATCTAACCAAAGATTCTTGAAGTTCGTCAACTTTCACATCGAATACGCTTATTCATATATTTTTTACAATTTATTTTCACATAAAATATAAGCGTTGAAAACTCAGTCAAAATTTGTCCATTCTTAATGGGTTAATTTGAAAAAATTTACATATTTGAATTTGATATTTTTTTGTTCAAATTCTCAAGAAATTTAAAAATTTATATATAAACACTTTTCCACAGGTAATTCAAATTAAAAAAGGTACTCTTGAAGACTGAATAATATTTGTTAATGTTTCATTAGTTAACGAAATTATTAGTTAAATGATATACAAAGTTAAATAATTAAAGAATTTTGCTTGTTCCTTCTTCGTATCCTAAAATCGTTATCTCATTAAAATGTTCTATTTTCTAGTAGTAGCAATAGACATATTTATTAATATAAATTGTATATGATAACGCATTCATGATGTATGGTTTACAAAACATAATCAATTTGAAAAATAACCGATTAACGATATAAAAGTCGGTGTGTTGTTTTCGAAAACGTAATTAAAACATTTCTACGGATTTGTTAATGGCCATCAATAGGGGGAACTTGTTAAAGCTCAATGCGATAAAAATATACAAATTAAGTTGGATAAAGTACGTCACGGTGAACGCAATATGCGATAAATATGAAAATAAACCCGTCAAACTGGGAGGCTCGCCTTGCCGTCGACTCGTGCGCACCAAGCGCGCAACGCGTGCTATCAAAGGAATTCTGCGTGCCCTCCCAGCTGAGCCTCGGGATTTCGATATTTTTTCGTTTCATCTACACTTTTGCATTTTTATACAACAACACTTGCCTACACGAGACCACAGTCCTCATTTATTTTTTTTAATTTTCCAAAATTTGTAAAATATGTTTCTCAATACTAAAGATAAAACTAAAGGAATCTGATTTGACAACTACTTTGTTAATAATGTTATTGTTTTATTACATATTATACATTATATATATAGAATTGGATCGCCGTAACATATTTAAAATGCTACTATTATCGCTCATAGCATTACTTTTTGTTGTATAAATACTGAAAAAAAGCGCGTACAAAATATTTCATACAAATTTTTGTGACACTGAGTTAAAGTATTAAATCAAATTGAGGTGATCATTTGATAGACAACCAATACAATATTATATGTAAGACATTGAGATATTCTTCTTACGATATCCTTGCGATTATCTACTGCTTCGAAATATAATAAATATTATGTTACCAAATTATTTCATTAACATTTAAATCCGGCAACAACTTCGAGTTTCTAATTTGTTAACGCATATATATGTTTAGAAAATTCGTTGACGATCTACTTTCGAGAAATTTACATTTTTTACATTGGTTTCTTAGTCTTTCACAGTATTAAGTATTCACTGTGCAAGAATATAAGAACATTTATTTTATTACTAGATATGGTACTAAAAGCGATATCTTCTATGCGGTATCTCAAGTATTGCAATAATTGTTTGTACGAAATTTATGAACCTACCCATTTCTATTATGCAATTTTTTTTTAAATTTCTAGTAACTTTTTATCTGCTTTTAAATAACAATCGAAAGTCTCAAGACCGTTAAAATTATTGTTAAATTATTGAATTAGCAAAATTATCAAATGGTTCGCAGTAAACACTAATTAATGTTCTTTTTAAGAATTGTATAAAAGAGTTTTTTACATTCTAATTTTGTTATTTAATAATAAATGTTAATATTTTTCAACATTTATTAATGACTTATTTCCTATTTCCTCTAGGATACCGATGATAAACATTTATCTATTGCTACACGATTTCGCTACTTGTAATAGTATATTATGACACTAGTGTGGATGCATGTTTACTTTCTGGTTCTTTGATGATTATTTAAGTTGTGAGCGAGATGATTTTTGCCCGGGCGAAGTGAGCTCGCATCGTCCGCACCAGTGTCATACGATATTTTATAGTACGAGAGCCGAAAATTGGCATTAAAGTTCCCATTATGATCAAATTTATTAGGTCTCTCCCGACAAATCTGTAAGTCACATTTGATGTGTATAGTAAACGAAAAAAATCCGCTCATCAGCGGAGAAAAATCAGCTCGCTTTATCGCAATCTGCATAGTAAAATATATAAGCAGTAATTTTTTCGAAGCCTGCCGTTATTTCCTTTTAACAAACCATTTGCGAAAGGATCGGGCCGATTTTTTTTCGTTTACTATACATACGGATATGGCGTATAGAGTTGTAGGGCAGGACCTTAATGGACGAATAAAGTGAGACGGATACATGTTACAAAGTTACAATATACGTAGTTATGTTCCTTTTACAAAAAAATTGCGAACACGCAATACAATTTTACAAAGTAAAAATGCAGTGCGTACAATTAACAAAATATTTTCAACTGGCAACTAGCATAACTTTTTTATCTACGTCAATATTTTTGTATAATTCCTAAAATTCAATAGCGCATGAACGTTTGAACACAATTTTCATTCGACTGTAAAATTATAATAACAGTATAAAATATGATTCTGTAGTAAAAACATTGAACGTGCTTATATGGCTTAATACACAAATATGGAATGTTTCGATTTGGCAAGTTAAATACTCAATATTTAAGATATTTTTATTTAAGAAATCACAAAACGAATTATTTTAAGTGGTCCGCAGTGCATTTGATTTGATTAATTCTTCCTTTTATTTTTTCTATACATAAATATATATTTAGTAAGATGTTGATTTATTTGGCAAAAAAGAGTTAAGACATCCTCTCCTTACTACAAAATACTTTCAATTATGTGTATTTAAGTAAAAGCCATCACATCAAGTGAATTTCTTTTTTTATGTTTAAAGAATCAGAAAGTAAACATGCATTTGTAGGAATTTTTTAATACGATCACGCATTTAAATCCTGGTTCTTTAAATCAAGATCAAGCTTTGTTTATAGATTTTAAAAAATCATAAAATAACGAATAATACTATAAAATTTGCATTTTTCATTAGTTGAAGTGGACAAGTTTTCATTCATGGACTTGACAATATAATTACAGTGAACGTCGTTTCGTTAAAGTTTAAATTATTTATAATACAATAGAGTACTCTTTTTACAAAAATACACTTATAAATTTAGTAAAAAATTGCTCTTATCAAGTAATATATCATATTTATATTTTATTATCTGCAATTTTACCACTTGATGAAATCAAAAAACGAATAAATAACATGTGAAATCAAAGCTCAGTTTTATCAAGCGCTGAATGGTCAATAAGTTGCCTTGCATCAATATTTAGCATTTTATTTTTTTTTAGTAAAACCAAGACTTGAAATGTAAGTTATGCATATATTGTTTTTATTAGAATAAACTGAAGTAAACTGAAGTAAACTGAATATTATTAAAAGCTTTTGGAAGATTCAATATTATCGTAACTAAGATCTTATGTATGACAACTCACCAGAAATAAATTCTTATGGAACAGTTTCAAAATTTGAAAGAGAAGATTCGATTTTATCTTTACTTTATCGTTTTCTTAAAATTTTCAAGATTATAGATATGTAAATGATAAATTAAAGATAAAAAAAATTGAATCTCCTTTTTGAAAATTTAAAAACGTTCCATAAAAATTTATTTCCAGTGAGTGTACATACTTGTACTAGCATTATTTTTGCCAATTTTTCAAACAAGTATATCAATGGTTAAATCATTCTCAATGATTCACCATGAATATAATCAACAATTTAAAAATATCTTTCAATAATTGACTAATAATACACTTTGAATAATTCTTGCAGGTTTAAATATTGCATACTGTTGATTCTTTTATAAAATAATGATGGCGTGATCTCTTTCTAATCTCCGTTTTGCTTTCAGAGGCACTATTCCCATTAAATCAGCTGGGGTTGGAAGACCACCGCTCGTATTTGCTACTGCCTGTTGATAAAATACTTCGACATTTCCACATTGATTTCCATAAACGACAGTATCATCAGTTCTTTAAGAAGATAAATGTAAATGAACGACGTGAATTTTCCAGGCAAGTTTTATTTTTTTAACTATAAAAAAATGTAAAAGTTTATACCTGACAGTAATTTCTGTGAGACTTTTATTATTCCTGAATCTATCATGAAGTGAAGATACAACATCTAATTCTGTAACACCCCAAAGTCCAGATCTGTGAACTGTATCCCATTCGGAATCCACACTTAACACACTATATAATTCTTTGTTTTCATTAGATGGAAGCGGTTCCAAACATTTTTGCAAGCGGGTTTCTAAACATCCTAAAATGCTCACACAGGTTTCCCACTAAAATAGTAGAAACCTAATTAATAATACTACTCTTTTTTTAGATAAACATAAAAACATTGAACAAAAAAGCGTACACTTACAAGAGAGTGAATCAGCTCAGGATCATTCGCCGTGCCATCCTCCATTAATAAAAATAGAACCATATTTTGATGACCACAAAGAAATAATTCTCCCTTTTCATAATTGCCTTCGTCTTTTGTTGTTGTCGTCCAATCCTCGTCGATTTCATCGTCGTTGTCACTGCATCCTTCTTTACTTACGGCCTCCAATTTACTTTTAACCAGTTGATTATTAATCATTGAGTAGTTCGAAAGATCACGAAATTCACTGGGCGTTGTATCTCTACTGCAGAAACCACTTGTCCTTTCATCTGCGAGAAGACTTAATTTGGACATAAGCGGAGTCAGCTGTAAGCCATCGAGTTTTCTGCGTTGCGGTAACTCAAATATATTACTGCATTCTGATGCAGATTTACGTCGGTCTTCGTTATCTGGAGCATTCAAAGGCTTTAGCGGTAGACTCATTGATCGCCTGTAAGTCTCTTGCTTACTTTTGTTTTCCAATCTGACATCTAACGCAGTGTTATTTTTCATTTCCAATTGGATATTTTCGTTTTTTGCTTTAATCTTCTTTAAAGAGAAGGTTTCACTTTGCAAGGGTTGAAGCCTCGTGATAGTTCCAGTAGAAAGATCAGATAATTTTGTACTTTGATCAAGTTCTTGGTAATGATTAGAAATATAATCGTCATAAAGAGATTTAGTTACAGGCATGCCGTCACTTCTAAACAAAGGAAAGCAAGGGTCAGTGATAGTTTTATAATATCGTCGGAGCTTCGGCCTCCTTGGAGATTCAGGTTGATAATCTACACATAAATTACTGTTGAGTCTTGGCAGACCTATGCTATAAGATTTAAGTATCACCTGGTTGGAGTACTTTCGCAGAGAATCATCCAAATCTGTTAAACTAAGACTCATGGCATTTCTATCTTTGGCTTTCAACAACAATTTCTCTTTGGGAGGAGCATTTCTAAGCTTGTTCAAACGCTTGCAGCGCAGTGCTTCTTTTACCACATCTGGAATATCATCATCATTGTTTTGACTTTTAATTAACTCTTTAGCTTTGTTATCTTCCTCATTCTTTTTTTTAATAATTTCTGCAGATTTAACATCACCTTCTTCACCACCGGCAACAATTGATACAGCAAAGCCATGTAAAACTCTGTTGACGTCTTTCAAAGGTGTTGAACAAACACTTGGCGTTAACGGATGCTGATACTTTGGTCGCTCAAATTTGCTGCTAGTCTCTTCTTTGCGCTTTACAGGTGAACTATAAGCTGTAGGATGTAGAGGAGGAAGACTTTGTATAGCTGTATAATGTGTAGAATCTAATTCGGTTTCTTCCGGTACAGTAAAAATTCGAGATGCATCACGTTTCATTAACGAAACTGGTTGATCTTTGACACTCACTTTTGAGAGATTCTAAAAATATAATCATACTTTATTCTTATAAATAATAATATCTAAGTTATTTTAAAAATTGATTAAATTTACTTTTTTGTGCACAGATTTTTTAGATATGAAATCAAAGTAAGCACTGTAGCTACGTTCCATATTTGCTTCTTGAATTAACTTTAATAATTGCCTCTGTTCAACAAAAACTTGAAAAAGTTGTACACCTACTGGCAAATGAAAACTTGTTGCTATTCTATCAGCAGGTGCCTAAAATAAAAATAAATATATTAAAATTACTATTTCAAAATTGTCAGTTAAGTCAAAAGTAGAAAATATTAAGAACCTTTATTCTAAATGGATCTGTAATAACGAGCTGCTTAGTCATTTCAGCACTTAATTGTGATGCAACGACTCTAAAAATTGAATTTCAATTAATTTTAATCAATTTATATCTTAGCATTTTTGAGAATATATGTTGCTTACTTGTTATTGTAAAAAAGGGCTCCAGCAATAATACCATTTATTTCTTGACAATACTGAAGAACTTGTATTGCTTCTAAAAAAACGTTACTTGCACTCTAAAAATGCAAATAATAATTATCGATTATTAAACTCTTTAAAAAATATTAAGCTATTAAAAATTAAACATACCCTTGGAAGTTTTAACATTGGAATGTTTGAGAATAAACTGGCACTATACTGTAATATTGGCAGGTATGTTTCAAACATTTGATATAACTTTTCAGTAAATTTAATTTTGTCATTGTTAAGAGATGCCGAAATTGTCTCAAAATCACAGTGAAAAAATTTAAGTAATGATTCTAAAATATCAGCACGTCGTTCTAAAATCCAGTCTTGTATATTTCTATCTGTACCTACTGCCTGTATAAATTCCAAAAATTTTTACGTATCATTTAAATTCTCCTTCTTCATATTATAACAGTGTAGTACAGTATATACAATGTTTCTTACTTACAAGTATATATGTACCAAATCTTTTCAAAACAAATTTTCCTCCATGCAGTGATATCATAATTGGAGATGAAAAAGAAGATGATAAAAATTGATTTACTCCCATTAATTGTCCAGCCAAAGCCAGTCTTTGTGTTGGTGATACCCATGCTGGATGAAAGTATACAACTGCATCAGATGGATCATCTTCTTCTTTACAACACCTTGCGGTGTCATAAACAAATACTATCATCATCTCTCTGAAATTACAAATAAATATTTTTAATAAAGTAATTTCATTTACAATTAAAATGTTTACATTTTCTTACAATAATTGTTGATGAAATTCTAATAAAAATCCTATAAGTTCAAAATAGGAATGAAAAATGAGAAATATGAGATATTTATTGCTCTAATTTTACTCATTTTTTGAATTCTTAAATAGAGAAACATGCGAATAAATGTACAATTTAAATTAGCTACTCTGCGATTAAAGTAAGTAGCAAATATAATAAGACTGTTAGACTGACCGATTGGCTAAAGAAATTACAGATAAAAAGTATTAATTGATAAGATTTATATGATCGGCAAAGTTATTGGCAAGTAACTGCCAGCTTTCTCTTGAATTAATAATTATCTGATACTGAAAATTAAATTTCCAAAAATAATTACACCAAAATAAAATAAATTTTTATCTTACTACCAACTAATTGAAATTTATTAATTTTTTACATTATAAATATAGCTTTGTAATCATAAATTTTATTCCCTTAAAAAGAAACTGAAATATCTTTTAATAGCCAAATTAAATTGATGAATGATTCCAAAAAATATGTCTTCTTGCATTAAAGAATTGATGGATGCATTAAATTTGCGAACAGAATTATGCGCTGATGTTAGAAAGTGTACGTAACAAAAAAAATGTAAAAAACTGCACTTGATCAAAAATAGCTCCTATCGATAAAAATCGTAAAGCATTTTTGATAATAGCAAGTTGATCGGAATCAACGAGAGCCCCAATGACGCATTTAAACTCACACAATTCTATAATCGCCATTATCTTGCACGAAAATCAACGAATTAAAGAGCGACATTTGCGTCTAAACTCGCGGGTTGCGAGAAAGTAAAAACTCATGGCTCGAAGACTCGCGCGGAGGCGATAATGGCATCGACAAAAGTTCCCCACCCTGCGAACGAACAAACAGCCCCGTTATCGGCTCTTCTTAATACAATTAGATAAAATGTGATTACGCAATGCTCTTTCCCTCTTTCGCGTTGCTTACTTTGCCATGGTGGTACGTGAGCCGCTGCGGGCTGCCTCGCGTGTTTACACTCCCAATACGCACTGCTTGTCAAAATTGGGAGCTATGCCCGCGAGGACCACCCGTCGCTTTGTACTTCTGTGCGCGGAAGATTCTTTTGGAGTGTGTTTGCTCTTTGATCGGACGCCCAGCTGCAGCGAGAAAATGCACTTCGAGGGAAATGCAAATCCTCCGTTATATAATACACTTTTAGCCCATGATATACGAGACGTCGTCGACACAGTTATTGCAAATCCGTCTGCTCTGCCGCCATGCCGGTTATATTGATTTGCTTCTTGTGCCTTTCGTTGCAGTGTGTAAGTAGTGTACTTGTACGGGAAACTGGGAAACGGGAATGCGGGATATATATCCCTCATCTATACCTCCATATACATCTTCCCATCACTATCATCGCATGCGCATCGTTCGATTCTGCATTCGTTGCAACGTCATGCTTAAATCATTTGTAATCCATAATTTACGGTTACGTAAACGCTTATAAAAAATTATTTCTTCTACCGTAAAAAAATATTTATTTTAATTTAAACGTTAAATTCTCACACTTGTATTAACTCTGCCATTATGTCATTTATATTTTGATCAGACATTTTTCTAAATTTTACAGTCGCAGCTCGCATAACAGTCAACGCTAGGTACACTGTAAAAAATCCCCTTGTTAAATTACTACACTATAAAAAATCCCAAATGATGATCCCAAGTTGCCTTAGCGATTTTACGTTAGTACTAGTAATTACAACACTATGCGACGTAAAATTTTTACGTTGACAGTAGCGATTTTACTATCACAATTTTAAATTCCCTACAGTTAATGTAGGTCGCATTATTAGCCACATCCAATGTCGTGATTTTACTAGTATAATGACAGCGAAATTTACGTTCTAACAAGTAATAGTACAACTACAATTTGTTTTTCCCGGCTCAGTCACCTCAGTTAAAGTTTACTAAATTAGATAATTTAAATATTGAAAATTATGTGCAGACTATTTATTATTTTATTAATTACTATTTAAAATTTTCAACAACGATTTTCTATTTAATAAAACTGTATTTTAATAAAACTTTGGTTAGAAAATATATGTTTTTCATGGTTCATTATAAAATAAAGTTATTTTTATATGCAAATTGATTTAGTTTTTACTAAATTATTCTTCCCACAAATTGCCATTCATATAGTAAAATCACAAATTATCTAGCCCCTTTGCATTTGTGTAGTAATTTTAAAAATGATTCGCATTTTTACTACCACAAACCTGGGCAAGTGCTGACAACTACCCAACAAACACAACGTGCCGTTTACCGACCAAGTCCTATGCTTTAAACATAGGAGTCGGCACGCGTGTCCGCATCGTGCCGTCACATGCCGTCATTTTGTTTGTTGGGTATAAAAATACTTCATCGGGCGGTAATTACCCAACAAACAAAATGATGGCATGTGACGGCACGATGCGGACACGCGTGCCGACTCCTATGTTTAAAGCACAGGACTTGGTCGGTAAACGGCACATTCCCAACAAACACAACGTGCCGTTTACCGATCGAGTCCTATGCTTAAAACATAGGAGTCGACACGCCTGTCCGCATTGTGCCGTCACATGCCGTCATTTTGTTTGTTGGGTTGGGCAATAACACAACCCAACAAACAAAATGACGGCACGTGACGACACGATGCGGGCACGCGTGCCGACTCCTATGTTTTAAGCATAGGACTCGGTCGGTAAACGGCACGTTGTGTTTGTTGGGCATAGGACTTGGTCGGTAAACGGCACGTTGTGTTTGTTGGGTAGACTCCTACCTATCCCGAAGTGAAGCACCCCGAGGAGAGTACGCACCCCGACCACGCGCAGCGCTCGCGTTGATTTCAACCGTGCTGTCGGTAGTATAGTTCGGTAGCATGGTAACGCGCACGGTGGATAATAACACATCGACTCAAATGATAAACATAATTTGATCGAATGGTAAAACAAAACATGCAGCAACGATAATTTGCGATATTTATTTTTTATGTTTTTAAACCGATTTAACACTTTAAATGGTGAATCTTGTGCTTTATTATTTTTAATTTAATAATTAGTGTGTTATTTATCTTTTTAAATTTAAGTTATTTAATTAATTTATTTCAGATTGTAGATTGCAATGGAAGTATATATAATTGTTGATAACGTAAAACACAATAATAAAAAACTAAATTATTGTTAAATCTGCAAACTTAAACTAAAAGCGGTCCACGAATTTATATATAACATTCGATCTTGTTACCCAGACGACAAAGATAATCGGGTTGAATAGTTTAAGGATTCTTGAAAAGGATTCTATTAGAACTCTTTTCTAAGAATTATAAAAGAGTTCTTAATGAATACATTGTATTCATTAGGAAGTAATTAAGTATTCTTTTTCCGTTTATATCTTGATCGAAAACTAATCATATAAAATTCTTGAAGTGCTCAGGGTATGTCCGATTTTCTGCTTATATAGAATAATAATATAATTCGAAAAGAATCTCTCTCTTTGGAAATGTATTCATGAAGAATGATAAATGAGATCTGTATGCACTCATATGGAAAGTACATAAAATATACTTATTGAATTCTTTGGCGCAGGATCTACAAATACTACGAAATGTTCGTAAAGTGTACTATAAGTGTTCTTTTGGAACTCTCATGACATTTATTTATGAATATATTCTTTCTAACCGTAATTCGTTAAGAGATCAAGATGAGTAATTCATACAGTTCTCGTATAGAATACTTTCTAATGAGTATTAGGAATTCTACAAGAATGCTAATTTCAGTACATTGTTTTAAGTAAGAAAGGATTCATGAATGTTCGTAAAGTGTTCTAGCAGAGTTCTTTATGAATACAAATATATTTAATTATCCTATTGAAAATAACCAAGTAATTTTATGACCTAAATCTATTACTCATTTGTCTGTGGAATTAAGTTAAATAACTTTCTTGTACTTATATTTGTTTAAATAAATAAACATGCCTCATAAATAAATGCCTCAGATCGCTCCTAAGTCACCTTCATATTTAGCTATGATGCTTTACAAGTGATCTGAGATCATTTTTATTATCTACTGTGGTGCATTTAATTTAACAATACGTGCATCAAAATATATTATTCTAACACTAACAAGGAGAGGTGATCAGATCCGGGTGAGGGATTCAATTTTCACACAAAAACTTTTTATACCACTTTTTGGAACCTTTGGTAAGAGATATGGAAAAAAGATTCTTTTAGATTATAAGTATGAAAATTAATATAGATTGTGTATTAAGTAATTTAAATGCATACAAGTAATATAATTTTATTATCGGAAACTAGCAAGTAAGAGAGAAAAAGCATGGCTTTGGAATTGGCTACATCTGTCACACTAGGATAAATAGGAGTCGCAGCCAAAATTAAGGTATAATATTTCAGAAATGAGAGAGCGTTAGGTCTTGAAACTCTACATAGTTCATCGTTGAGGTATTAAGAGTAACCACAACCAATTTGAGGTAAATCCCTCACCGGATCTGATGGCCTTTAAAAAGACTTGGTTCAGAATTTTTCAAGAAAACTCTTATCGAGTTCATTTTTAATTAAAAATAAGTATTTATCATTGTTATCTGCTTAATCGGACTTTTATAAACTAAAAGACCCGATTCCGAATTTCTCAAGAACACTATAATAATACGTAGTAGATGAATTCATAATGAATCCATAGCGAGCTCATTGTGAACTCTTACCGAGTTCATTATTAGTTAAAACTAAGGATAGATCACTGTTATCTGATTAATCGGACTTTAGAAACTAAAAGACTTGATTCACAATTTGTCAAGAATATTATAATTCGTGACATATGAATTCTTAGAAACCGCAATATTAGCACTAAAGGACTTCGTTTAAAACTATCCAAGAATCAAGAGGCGCGGTAGCGCCTCGAGGTCTGAGTTTTCGATATTATAATTCATTAAAGAAGACTTCATGACGACTCCATAACGAGCTCTATTAGGACTCTCTAAGAATGCTATTATAACTTCGTTAATAGTACTTTTGCGATATATCGCGACTAAAAATTGTAAAGAACAGTTTAAGAACTCGTAATAATCGAAATAGCGGAAACAGCATGAACTCTTATGGTATACTTTAATTATTCTTTTGAAACTGATTCCGATTACAATGAGGAGTTCATGCTCGGGAACACGAACGCAAAAAGAACTCTTTCAGAACAGATTTTTCCGTCTGGGGTAATAACATTGAATGCGATAGTCGTGTGGTTAGCATGATGGACGTGAAAATTTTGGTTCCGGGTTCAAATAGACTTTGAATTTTTTGAAAAATCATGTGATATAAATAATATATATATACACGAAGAGGATAAGGAATGCTTGCAGATCCTGTTCGACAGTTGTCGAAATTTCTAAGAAAATTTCGAGTTTGACTTGTAGCGGAGTACAGGCATGAGGCTGTAACAAAAGAAAATCAATCAGCTCAAATATCAGCCCAGCAGGTACTTCTTGATTAGGACGAAGGTGAATTATATGTATCTGGAATAAGCAGATTAGCTCTAGGTATGATATTTATCAATATAAAATAACTAAATTAACTATAATAACTAAGCAAGCGACTTGAATGTTTTTTGGTCGTGTTTAGTACTTGATCCTGCGTATCATCCCTATTGAAAGGGTCTTATAAAACTCCATAAAACGGTGAAAAACCGCATAAAAACCAATAATTAATTTATCGGATTTTATAAAATTTTAATATTTTTATAGTATTTTATAAGATTGTATCCTCGGGGATGAGCCTCAAGTTTTTTAATTGAATAAAAAATGTAATTTTTCCCTGTAAAACATTATCTGATATTTGAGCGAAATTTCGAGGTGTTTTTTGAAACTTCGCCACTTTGTAAAATTTTAATTTTTTTCTAATCTAATAATATAATAATAATTCTAATTTCTTTTGTGCTTCGGAAAATCGCGCACAAGTTGCACAAAATTTAATACTTTTACAAAAAAATAATTAATGTGTATATTGCAATAGTATAACAATATATTAACAAAATTGCATAACTCACGAAGCAATTCTTTTTTTTTTTTCGATTTATTCCCGAAAGTTAACTTTTCGTGATCCGTCAAAGTAGATGTTCCCGTCAAAATTCCAAAATGTTATATGTTTCTGAATGAAAATTGAGTTCAAAGTCAAAGTCGTTGGAACCACAATGTGATCCTGGTTGAACCATACAACTTATGTTTGAACAATATTCTTTCTGAGTACAAGTACATTTTCTGCCACTTTTATGGGTTGGACGGTTAAAATGGAATACCCTGTATATAGTAATATAATAGCTAAATAATTTTTTTTGCTTCAATTCTGATTATTTTTTCGCCATAAACAATAGATTTGGTAAAGAGCTAATTGCCAATAAAATGGCTGTGATCATTTAGTGAAAACTTAATGGTAATGTCGATATTCATAAAATAATACTACTTACGTACTATGTTATCGGACTTAATTAAAACTTAAAAAAAAATAAAGTTCGAATAGAAGGAAATACTGTTGGAAGGCGTGGAATAAATACGTAAAACTTGGGATATATGTATTTATTTATTGAATAATATAAGAATTATTAAAACAATTGTTTGGATGTTAAAGTATTGATGTGTCAAAATAGTCCCTTCGGATGTCTATTACTTTATTACTGTCTATTTAGTAAAGTGTGTAGTCTAGTTATTAGTATATTAAACACCCTTCCTCGATATTGCATAGACTAAGTTGCATTTAGTTCTCAAGTCTTGTAATTTTATTCTATTCAGTGGCTTTTTTTGTTAATAAATCAGCCAGCATAACTTCAGTTGGGCAATACTGCAAATTAATTGTCTTCTTCTGTATTAAGTCCTTTACGTGATGATATTTGGTGTCTATGTGTTTCGTTCTGTTGTTTAATTTATTATTTTTAACTAACATTATGCATCCTTGATTATATTCAAATATTAAAGTTGATTGATTTTGCTCTTCTCCGAAATCCGATAAAAGTCGACGTAACCAAATTGCCTCTTGACAAGCGTCTGGTAATGCTACATATTCTGCTTCAGTTGAAGACAGTGCAACACATGTTTGCTTCTTACACATCCAACTAAGAGGACTTCCGTTGAATTTGAAAATATTCCCGCTGTTTGACTTACGGTTTGATTTGTCCTGTGTCCAATCGGAATCAGCATATCCATATAAATTTCTGATTTTATCGGAAGGATCACCGAGCTTTAGGAGCAAATTCTTTGTTCCTTTGAGGTAGCGATGCGTCCTTTTTGCTTCTGTCCAATCTGCCTGCATCGGATCTTTATTATGTTGGCTTAATATTGCGACGGTTGCACTTATGTCTGGTCTTGTGTGACATGCAATATATAAAAGTCCGCCTATTAATTGTTGGTAGGCTTGATGGTCTGAGAATTTTTCTTCTTCATTTCTCGATCGCAAATATCCTGCATCCATAGGTACTGCCGATGACTTCGCATCTGTCATGCCGAATTTTTGCAATAGCATATCTATATAGTGCGACTGATTGAGGTGGTAAATTCCTTGATAATCTCTCTCTATTTTCATTCCTAAATAATTCTGTAAAATGCCGAGATTTGATAAGTTGAAATATCCTCTTAACTTTTCAGCTGTATATTCTATGTTGTTTTTATCCTTGCAAGCGACTATGAGATCGTCTACGTATACTGCCAATTATATAACTATATTGTCAATTCTGTTAATATACAGACAGGGATCAGCTTCGCTTTGAATAAACTCGAAATCTTTTAAGCTTCATTCAGCGTTACACTCCATGATTTAGCCCTGTTTCAATCCATAAATGCTTTTATTTAACTTGCATACTTTATGATTATAATTTTCATTTTCATAACCTTCGGGCTGCTCCATAAACAATTCTTCCTTGAGTGGACTATTAAGAAAAGCGGTTTTGGCATCATAATGGTGAGCGTACATCTTCTTTCTACCTGCTATTGTCAATAGCGTCAATAAAGTTTGATGTCTCACAACGGTGCAAATACCTCATCATAGTCCGAGCCGAATTTTTGAGAAAACCCTCGTGCGACAAGCCTTGCTTTATAGCGGTTTACACTTCCATCTTGGCTCCGCTTGGATTTAAACACCCACTTTGTGTTTATGATGTTTTTGTCCTTCGGACGGTCAACTAATGTCCATGTACTATTGCCTTTAAAGATGCAATTTCTTTACTCATTGCAATTATCCAGCTCTCTTTATCTGCTCTCGAAAGTGCTTCCTTTCTAGTTCTTGGATCTTCATGAATAACTAAGTTAACTTGTCCCATATAATAATGGGGAGGCACTCCTTTGTTTGTTCTTTTTGATCGTCAAACTTCTTTCATTTGCACATTTTCGTTGTTAATTACATCATTTTGATATTCTGCATTTGGATTCTAATTCGCATCAGAATTATTGTGAGTAATAATCACTTCATTCTCCTCAATGCAACTGTCCTTAAGGTCTTTCTTAATTTCGGCAAATATTACATCTCTGCTGATTTTTATCTTCGACGTTCTTGTGTCAAGCAGCCTGTATGCCTTCGAGTCTTCCGAATATCCCACGAAGATTAATTCTTCTGATTTGTCGTCTAATTTCAATCGTTTTTGTTTGGGGCGGATATGCATATACGCTCGTGCTCCAAAAACTTCCAAATTTTTAACACTTGGCTTTGTGTTATGCCATAACTCGTACGGTGTTTTATCTATCACTCTTGATGGTAGGCTATTTTGTAAATAACTGGCAGTAACAATTGCTTCGCCCTAATATTTACGGTCTAGATTTGCACTAATAAGCATGCATCTTACCATTTTGATAAGAGAACGATTTTTCCGTTCCGCTATGCCGTTTTGCTCGGGCGTATAAGGAGCCATATATTGAACTTTTATTCCCTCTTTCTTCATATACGATTCCAATCCTCTGTCCGATCTGATAATCTGCGGTCTTTTATTTAACGCTGTTTTGGTCATTTAAACAAATTCCTGTATTCTTCTATCTGCTTCGGATTTATGTTCCAGGAGATACACGTGCGAATATCGACTGTATTCGTCGATTATTGTTAGGGGCGTACCTCTTATTTCGAGGAGTGGGCAGATTTATTGGCCCACAAATATCCGTATGCACCAGTTGTAGAATTTCGGTAAAGTTCTCCACCTGCATGCTGTGGAAATGGTTTTCTTGTTTGCTTCCCTTTTATACAGCACTCACAAAAATCGGTTATTCCGCAGTCTTCGATCTTTAGGTCCTTTGTCATATTCTTCTTTGCCATTTGTTTTATTGCAGCAAACATCCCTGTGTCCGAATCATTCGTGCCATAAATGCTCGCAAAAAGCTTTGTGTTTAAACTGTACCGTTGTAAACGCCTTGTTTGTCCTTAGTTCGTATAAATCGCGCGACAAATGTGCGGTAGCCTGGATATTCCCTTCCTTAATGATTTCACACTGACCCTTTTCCGTAGAGCACGTTCTTTACCTGAAGCTTATTTTATTGCTTGTTTTACAGTTTAATAATACTGTCTCCGAATCCAAGACTTCTGCCGCTCCTTCTTTATCAGCAAAGCGAACTGAACCTTTTATGGTTTCGTCGAGCGCCGTAAACATTTCCTTTTTGTTTCCATATGAGATGTGGCTCCAGAATCGACAATCCAAGAGTCTAATTTTTCTTCGACACTTTTTAAACATAATTCCATGTCTACGTAAGAAACTACATTGCACAAATCGATTGATTCACTCACTATGTTTGCAGAATTTTTCTTGCTTTGTTGCTTGACTTTCCACTTGGCAAATTTTCGGCATTCTGGCTTTGTGTGTGGTGAATATTCTCTTGCAGAAATAACACGTCTGTTTGTCCGACTTTTCTGAAGAGGTATTCAAATGAAAATTTGCTCTCATTGCCGTCTCACTTTCGCCGTTTGTTGCTTGATTGTCCTTTCGCCTTTCGTACTCATTCCTTAACTTGCCTTTTACAAATTCAAAAGTGAAATCTTTTTCGGGTCTACTTTGATCGATTGCAGTAATTAATGGGTCGTATGAGCTAGGCAAACTTACGAGCAACATTGCAGCCTGTGGTTTATCCTTTAACTGTTCACCAAGTGCTGCCAATTTATCTACAATATCAGTGTATTTTGCTATATGATTTTCCATGAATTTATTTTCCATCTTCACCTTCAGCTAAACGCAGCGTGCATAATCCTTTCAATAGGAACACTACACTATACAACGATGACTTTTGGTGGTTGTCCTTTAGACGTTTTCAAGGTTGTTTCGCACTTTCAGCTCCGCGAATATGAGAGATCTGATTATTTTCCACGTTCAAGGCTATGGATAAGAGAGCTTGTTCGTCGTTGTCGGTCCATTTTTGATCCACTGGAGTTGGCGGGTCTGCCTTAATCACTTCCCACACTTTTTCTTTCTTCAATAACAATTCCATTTTATAGCACCACACTGCACACTGAGAGAAGAATTTGGTTGAGTCAACTAAATTTATTTATTTACATGCAAAAAATATTTGGTTGCTACAACCAAATCATTATTTAAAATGATTAAAGGTTAGTTGACAGCGCCTGTTGTTAGCAGCATTATTATCCAAAATATTTTCTGTGGGTATATAATTGAATAATGTACCCCGTTGAAAATATCCAGCTGAATTTTCTAGCTGGATTTCTGGGGAACCTTGGTTGAATTTATCCAGTTGGATTTCTGGGGCATGCAGGTGCAATTTATACCTTGATTTTAAATCAATCTAGGTGGATTTAATGGATATCCAGATGGAATGTTCACCTGGAATTTCCATCCGGAATGTTCACCTGGAATTTCCATCCGGAATGTTCATCTGGAATTTCCATCCGGAATTTCCACCTGGAATTTCCATCTGGAAAATCCATCTGGATATACATTAAATCCACTGTAATGACTCTCCCAGACTTATTTTAATTTTTTTTTCTTTTTTGCTCTACCTCAACGCAAATACCTCACGAATACACAAACACATACATGTAAATGCGCGGCTACTACGAGCTCGCATTCAAACATTTATACTAGATATAAGGAAAATTTCTAAATAAAATTCTAAGTAAAAGAAAGTCAGAAAGCACGTTATGCTTTCTCAAGCTACGAACGCGACAAAAGGGACAGGAAGCGAAAAAAAATTTAACGACTTACGACTCCCGCGCTGGACTAGCTCTTTTGAACTGACCACGTACAAGCAAAAAAAAACTCCCTTAGAATTCCCCGTTGGCAGAAACTTTCTCCAACCTTCCTCAAATTTACCTTGTAATATTAAGCACACTAAATATTAATTTTTACAAATAATCAAGCACTTATATTGTTATTACATATATATATATATATATATCTACATACAATTATATTCTTTTATATTATAATTTTAAAAGGGAATTAAAACAATTTTCCAAGCATCATTTTCTTTAATAAACAACATTTCTACCACATTTATAAACAATAAAGGAACTTACAAATGTAAACAACAATAATGTTAAACGAATTTCCATTTCCAATTTTAATACAATTAATCAAACTAAATAATAAAAGGAAAATTATTTTAATAACCATAGAAATAAAATTGTTAATCATATTGTAATTGTAATAATATTGTTGTAAAATAGTAATAGAATATATGTAAAACGGGAAATCGGTAAATGCAGAAAATCATCATACTAAAATATAACAAAACAAACAGCTCTGCTTCCAAAGCGAAGCCAAGCTTTTCTCCCCACCTAAGACCCACAAGGGGAGGAAAGCCCTAGAGTATATAAGGGCGGGCCCCTCTGTAAAAGCGAAGTTCGGTCCTCAGTCGCTCTGCAGCTTTCTCTGCATCTTGAGCCTCTCTTTTGCTCCAGCAGTAGTTCCTGCTCAGATTTTCTGCAAAGGTCGATTTCCCGTCTACGAGGGGACACCCTAGGGCATCATCACTTCGCCGTTTACACAGTGGTCGCATCGCTGCCCCGTCCCTTCTGTGGAGCCGCTGTTCCGGAGTATCTTAGACGTAAATATTTCTCCTTTTTGTACGTATTTTTAGTTTATTATAACCTTTTTTTTTAATAAACTAAAGATTCATTTACTCACTAACAAAATTTCTTTGAATTTTCTTAGAGTTCCTTAGGGCAACTCGCTTCCTTTTTCCCTCTCACACTTCTCTGCCTCCTTTTCGACATTTGCGCTTTGTTACTGCGCATTGTCAACTTAACAAACTTAAAGCGAAAGGTGCTGTAATCTGCACTTTCCTTTTTTTTTTTTGTTTTTTCTTTCAAACTTTTCCTAGGAGTTCCTTAGGGTAACTCCATTTCCTCTCCTTTAAATAGGAAAAGACATAGCGCTTATTCACTGCGCCCCGTATTTTCCCATTTTTCTCCCTACGTCTTCTCTTTCCATACAAATATATATATATACACATAAAAATAAAATTCATAAACTCTCTCTCTCTCCACTTAAATAGATTTAAAGTTAATAAATCTATTTATTTCAACAATTGATGTTCCCCTCCGTAATACTCTTATGAGCTGATATTCTGCACATCTGAGTATTTCAAACAGCGAAAAGGCTTGGTTCTGCCTTTCGATTCCTCCTCTCCTGCTTAATATTTATTCTACAATTTTTGAGTTTTTCTCTCAAAATTCCGCAGTTCTCCTGCTCTAGAATTTTAGAGGAAAGAATTTAGATTTATTAGAAAGGGAATTGCTGCTTAAACTGCTGCAGTTATCCCTGACATAATAAATAAAATTCAATTTAACGAAAATTTTGGAAGATATTTAGCTACATTCATATCCCTAACCTACGAAAAGGAATCGCTATAAATTTAAGCGAGTCCATAGTATCCTCCCAATTTTTAATTATTCCTATATATACATAAAATAATAAAAGTATATAAAGCCAGTTCTCGGGTCCATTTTTATGGTTTAATGTAGCAAGAATCCACAAAAATTGAATATTCGCATTTGCCGCTCGATGCGAGGTATTCGATAAAAGAAATAAATTACATTCGTGTAAAATACACAAAGCCTCATTTCCAAAATCAAATTGCAGTGAATATAGCAAAAATTTTAAAATAATCAAGACGTTTGCAGAGAGCAACTGCAAACGTCACAGATAAAACTGGTGACAGCTACGGGGATTACCAGCGAACAACCGAAAATTAATTATCTTAAGCTTCTACGCATGCCTAATACTAACAATAGATATAAGTTATTTTCAGCAGTAAAATAGTATGCGAAGATCCTTTACAGAATACTTTCAACGAGAAATATTTCCTATTTTAAACAAAGTTAAAATTATTGAATTCGCAGATGACATTTTGATTTCAAATATTAATAATAAAAACAAATCAAACCAGTTTAGAGACAAAAATTTAGAAAGAAAAAATCTGAACAATCCAAATAAAAACTTTTCAGCTTAACAAATTTACTTAAACTAAAACTTTTATAAATTTTCAACGCAACTTACTCATAGTCTTAAATAAAACATCAAAAGAGAATTTTATAAACAAATCTAAACAATTTATTTAAAAGCAAAAACTCGTTACACAATTTTATAAAAATAACCTCGTATCAAAATAAATTTTATAAGAAAATCACTCCTCTTTTACGTAAGCACTCGCACTGATTTTTACACTAAAACTAGAACTAATCTTCAAGACGATGATCAATTGAATATAACTGCATTCTAAATAAATATTCACGACGTTCTTAAAGTTGTTGGCACCTCCTTATTAGATCTAAAAAAATAAACAAATACGTTAACAAAGGAAATTATTTAACAATAGTAATTATAAAACATATATAATATAAAACCAAGTACATACATCAGGTTTCTTGTAAACGCTTAAAAAACAGTTTGAATTTTGAATTTTATAAACAAATCTAAACAATTTATTTAAAAGCAAAAACTCGTTACACAATTTTATAAAAATAACCTCGTATCAAAATAAATTTTATAAGAAAATCACTCCTCTTTTACGTAAGCACTCGCACTGATTTTTACACTAAAACTAGAACTAATCTTCAAGACGATGATCAATTGAATATAACTGCATTCTAAATAAATATTCACGACGTTCTTAAAGTTGTTGGCACCTCCTTATTAGATCTAAAAAAATAAACAAATACGTTAACAAAGGAAATTATTTAACAATAGTAATTATAAAACATATATAATATAAAACCAAGTACATACATCAGGTTTCTTGTAAACGCTTAAAAAACAGTTTGAACGTTCACCATACATCTCACTAAAAACAAATTCAAAACCTTTAATACATGATAATTAAACTTGCTCTTAAAGCCAATAAATTAATACTGTCAAAAACTAGAATAACGCACAATAAAACTCTTTTAAGAACTGTAACGCTGAATTATACAAACAACAAGAATTTTTAAATTATATAAATCTGCTTATTATTTTTCTTGCATGAACACATTATTATATTTGAATTAATCTAAAAAAATAGTGCTCAATAAGTACATTAAAGAAAAATCATAGAATATACATTGAAACATATTTAAAACAATTTAAGAGCAACGCTCAACACAACATAAATTGAAAATAATAGTTTAAAAAAAAAAAATAAATAATAATAATAAATATAAATAAAAATATAATGCTCTTGATTTTATAATCACAAACTATCCATTCACATTTCTTAAGCTTTAAATCAAAATCTAATATCAAAATAAAACTAACCTCTCACCAGCACACTTACTTTAGACAAAATTTATCAATCGAAGCATCGAAGAAACAACTGGAGATCCTCCATCAGCATTTTTTTTTTTAACCTGAAAAGAAAATTTAAAAACATTTTAACAAAGCAATTGAACTTTTTACATATATTTGGTTAAACTTTAAATTATCAAGCAATACTTATCTAAACAACAAAAACTCTCGTAGCACTAAAAATCCTTTCTGCAAATAAACTCCTTCTCGAATAAAATAAAATATATATAGTTAATAAAACTTATTTAATCAAAAACAAATCACGAAGTCAAAATAATATCTAAATACAAATGACGCTATAACACTGAACAACATAAGTGAAATTCACCGACTCAGTAACAACATTCGACGCTCGCATCTAAAGGCCGATTCACAAAATCAATCAAGGTTTACGAACCCCGCGCGTGTTCATAAAATAAGACGGAACGGAACGGACCAATTTGAAATTGCGCGCGAAATTCAAATTTCAAATACTTTACGAACACACGGTAGGTGTTCTTAAATGGTTTTGTTAAGACCGTTTATAAACGAATTAAACGGTATAGAAGTTGCATACCTAGGCGCGAATTTAGAATATTTACGTGAACTAGACGAAGATAGGTGGTTAACAGTTAATAGTATAATTGAACAAGTAGAAACAATAATAAAGAAAACAAATTTACTAAACGAAGAAAACATAAAACTCCGTAAACAAAATATACATTTAACAACGGAAATAGCAACAATAAACGAAAAATTAAATAAAATTCAGGTCACTCAATCAACAACAATAAGCTCAGTTTTACAGGGTTTTAAAAACATAGATCAAAGAATTAACATAAATCAAAAAGAAATTCGAGATTTAGAAAAAGCTTTTAGCAATTTAAAAATAGTCTAAGAAATTACATCAAAACTTAACAAAAACCGCCCTAAATAAATAAAAATTAAGCAGATAAATAAATAAAAAAAAATATATATATAAAAAAAAAACTAACAAACTAGTTTAGACCGTGTATATATATAAAAAAAAATGGAGGCTGATCAAAGTAGGGTATTCATTGAGACTATGAACAACATGTCTCTAAATTTAGCTATGCAATCCGCTACTACGCACATACCGTTTTACGATGGCAAAAATATGCCTCTTAAAGTATTTATACAGGACGTAGAAAATGGAAGAGCGATGATAGCAGACAATCAAGAACCTGCTTTCGTCAATTCCTTCAAAACTAAACTACGAGGATTAGCACGTGATAGCATTGACAATGCTGCTATCAATACTGTAACAGACTTAACAAACGAATTAAAAAAGTATTTTAAACCAGCAAGAAAATACACAGAATATTGCTCCGAACTTCAACGTTTGCGAATGTACAGAGATGAGACTGTACCAGAGTTTCTATTACGAGTTAGGAAAATACAGGGCTCAGCACAAGCAGCTCTTATAAGCGAATACGGACGCGATCACGCGAATTCCCCAATTCTTAAATATCTAGCTATTAAAGGCTTTACCTCAGGATTAAGAGACGACATAAGTTATGGAGTCACGTTAAACAACCCCAGAACATTAGAAGACGCTTTTGAAATTGCAACCAGATTAGAAAGACAAGTAACCTCGAAATCACGTCAGATGCCTGACACTGGTTTTGGGCACTCACCAAGAAGAGAGACAACATTTAGGCCTTATCAGGAATACAATCCAAATTATAACCCAAATTATAGCAGATCAAACACACCACCACGGGAACCACATCGAGAAGTTCTATCAAATTCATCATTGCACTACAGAAGTCACTCTCCTCACTCATATAATGCTTCAATAGAGAAACCTCCGGAGAAACAATATCAAATCTACAAAAGACCAAGTAGTATTGAAAGATATGAACCGCCAAGATCAAGGGAAAATAGTCCAGGTCGTTACCGACTTGAATATTCTCGACCTTATGACAACACTTACCAAAGAAATAGAGATAGAAGCCAATCACCACATTAAAGGATTGAAAATCAAGACAGAAATAGTCACTTTAGAGCTCGATCACCTTCACCTTTCAGACAACCTTTAAACTCACACGAGGCCCGTCCAAACAGCGCGTCGACGAGCCAAAACCCGAAACCGCGCAACGTAAAATTCAACGACCAGATAAAAGAGTCTCCGTCACCAAAGTAGACCCTTGCTCTCCAATTGTGAAACTAAAAATACCGGAGTTAAGAAATTATACTGGACATTTCCTTATCGACACTGGATCTGACGTAAACTTGATCAAACCTCAGTCATTAAAGAATGGATTAGAAATCGATACATATGAAACTGTAAACCTACTAGGAATAACAGGAAATCGTATCAGTACCTCAGGTACTTGTTTTCTTCACATTCAAGACAGACCAGTAAAATTTCATCAAACTAATTCTTTCTTACCAGAAAATTGTGACGGAATTCTAGGAATCGATTTCTTAAACTCAGAAAAAGCAGAAATTTCTTTTCACCATCGCACTCTAATAACCACCAACTGGCCGATTAAACCAATACCATTCATAAATTCCGAAACACAAGATACTTCTGACCGATAT
This sequence comes from Sycophila sp. Sp_5, assembly GCA_018906775.1. Lineage (NCBI taxonomy): Eukaryota > Metazoa > Arthropoda > Insecta > Hymenoptera > Eurytomidae > Sycophila > Sycophila sp. Sp_5. Next base: position 191,349 of record JACCID010000165.1, on the reverse strand, counting down.
TGCTATAATATCAAAGCAAGGACATGCCAAGTGATTTCAGTCCCAATCATCAATACAGATTTAAAAGACGGAATTTTGGAAAAGGTTAATCTACCGCAAGGATTGTATTTAGGCAATTCAGCTGTGAGAAATCACAACGGGAAATGCTATGCATTCCTCATAAATACACTCGATAAAGATACTAGAGTGTACATCCCTCCTCAAATTTTAGAGCCCTTCGATGAAGAAGCAGATTTCGACGATTTCCGGGATTTTCCCTTTCCAGACAACCCTATTAGGAAAAGAGGAAATCGAATGGAAGAAATCAAGCACAACCTCCGATTAGGACATCTCTCCAAGGAAGAGAAGGATAATGTAATACCGTTAGTAGAAGAATTTTTGGATATTTTTCATCTAACCGGTGAACCACTACCAGCTACTAACATCACCAAACACAAGATACCAACCACCGACGAACAACCAGTCAATACTCGACAATACCGCTACCCACCAATTCACAAGGATGAGATAAGGAAGCAAATAAGTCAGATGCTAGATGCAGGAATCATACAACCATCAAACTCTCCATATAATTCACCTCTTTGGATTGTCCCCAAGAAGCCGGATTCAAAAGGGAATAAAAGATGGCGTCTAGTAATTGATTTTTGCAAACTAAATGAGAAAACAATAGGAGACGCATATTTTCTCCCGCATATCACAGAAATACTGGATAGACTAGGAGGAGCCAAGTACTTCTCAGTGTTCGACCTTGCTAGCGGATTCCATCAAATTCTAATGGACGAAAAAGACCGAGGAAAAACAGCCTTTAGCACCCCAAATGGCCATTATGAATATGTCAGAATGCCATTCGGTTTGAAAAATGCTCCCGCTCAATTTCAACGAGCCATGGAAATTGCTCTTAGCGGTTTAGTCAAAATAGAAGTCTTTATCTACATTGATGATATTGTGGTTTATGCTAGCTCACTTCAGGAACACACAAATAAAGTAAGAAAACTATTTACCCTGTTGAGACAAGCAAATTTAAGGCTCCAACCCGATAAATGCGAATTTCTACGAAAAGAAGTTTGTTATCTCGGCCATATAATATCAGATAAAGGAGTCAAACCCAATCCAGACAAGATAAAAGACATACAAAAGTTTCCAGTACCTCGAAACGCGAAGAACGTTCGAGAATTCCTAGGCTTAGCTGGATATTATCGCCGTTTCATTGAAAACTTCTCCAAACGAGCGAAGCCATTAACTGAACTCTTGAAGAAGGACAAGGAGTTTAAATGGACCCAAGAACATCAAGACGCTTTTGAAGGACTGAGAGATTCCTTATGCAAGGAACCTATCCTTCAATACCCCGACTTTACAAAACCATTTGTTCTAACAACGGACGCCTCAAATATTGCTGTTGGAGCAATATTAAGCCAAGGACCCATAGGAAAAGATTTACCAATCGCCTACACCTCTAGAGTTCTAAATTCCGCCGAACAAAATTATTCAACAACCGAAAAGGAATGCCTAGCATTTGTTTACGCAGTAAACCATTTTAGACCATACCTTTTCGGAAGGGAATTTATAGTAGTCACTGACCACAGACCACTCGTCTGGTTACATTCTGTCAAAGACCCCAGTTCAAGACTAGTGAGGTGGAGATTACGTCTATCGGAATATCAATATAGCGTAATTCATAAGGCAGGAAAAACAAACTTGAATGCAGATGCTTTGTCAAGGAATCCATCAGAAAAGACAGTTAAAGCATTTCCGATTGAAGCTGAACATCAAGCAAAAAGAAAACCAGGCCGACCTTCAAAACAAAATAAGGAAAAACAACCTGTAGAGTCAAACATAGAAGAACCTTCAGAAAGAAGACTAAGGCCAAGAGAACACTTAAAACCTCATCCGAAATACACTAAAGATTATGTTTACGAATTTCAAATACCCTCCGATAGCGATTCCGAAGAAGAACAAATTGACAAACAGGAAATACCTGTTCCTCAGAAAACACAGTATGCTACCAAGCACACTACCTCAACCAGTCTTTATGCCTCATATAAGCGAAGAAGAAGAACCTAAAACCAGTACCAGCAAAGTAATAACTTCAGCTCATACAGACGACAGTAGTGACGAGTCAGACGAAGAATCACTCGACCGAACCCAATTACACATATCAGATTTAGAGAACGCAGCCGAAAAAATTAAAACTCTCGTAAACGAGATAAACAATATATACCAAAGCGCCGAAGAACATTTTATACAACCTAGTGTGATTCAAGGAAGAAACCGCAATAGTAGGTTCTCATTACCACAAGGAACAATAAATATACAGCCAGCATCACACTCAACACCTTTAGCAGCAATACCAGTACGACCACAACTTAGAAATGAAATAAATATACCACCATTTCCACTCAATAATGAAAACACATCCCTAACGTTAGACATTCCCGACGAAATTAATTTAAACGAAGTACCATTAGAAATAGAAGAAGATAAAATAGAAACACCCGAAGAAATACAAAACGTCAAAATAATTGGTACAAGTGAAGAATTAACATTTAGAAAAGATAATTACGCACATTTTATGTCAGCTGATTGTGAACTCACCAAACCTATTGGAAAAATTTTAAACGAAATACATGCCATGGATTTAGAAGCATTAAGAGATGAAAAACCACAGAAAAATCAAATCATAGTAACCGACCACGGAAAATACAAAGTTTTTCATTTGTTTTGCAAACAACACCACTTTGATAAAACTGAACCACAAGATATAGTTACAGGATTAGAGCAACTACGCGATAGTATGAATAATCAAAAAATAGATCAAATTAGAATATCTCGAGTTCATGACGAAACAGACATTTTACCTAAAAACCGATTAATAGAACTTTTAGAACAAACTTTCAAAAATAATCCAGTAAAAATCACACTCTGTTATGGAAAAACAATAGTACCACCAGAAAACTATAGGAAAACCATAATTAAAGAAGCTCACGATAGTCTAAATGGCGGACACAAAGGAATGGCAAAAACTTACAAAAGAATTAGAGAAAAATATTATTGGCCAAACATGAAAAACGAAATTACAGAATACGTAAGAATATGTGAAGCCTGCCAAAAACAAAAACTAACACGGGTAAAAACAAAAATGCCTATGTTAATAACGGACACACCATTAGAACCATTTGAGAAGATAGCATTGGACACAGTTGGACCTTTGCCTACAACTCCAAATGGAAACAAACATATACTAACAATGCAATGCTTACTAACCAAATATTGCATTGCAATACCAGTACCCGACATCAAAGCAATTACAATTGCCCACGTGTTCGCTACAAATTTCATCGCGATTTACGGAGCACCAAATTCCATCTTAACTGATAAAGGAACGAGTTTCCTCAATAAAGTATTCCGCGAACTAGCCAAAATATTTAAAATCGACCATGTAACCACATCCGGTTATTCACCACGAAGCAACGGTTCACTAGAGAGAAGCCATATTGTTTTAACCGAATACCTCAAAAACAATATAGACATGTTCTCGTATAATACCTCGGAACACACATCAACTAAATTCACGCCTTACGAAATGGTGTTTGGACGACCCGCACGTTCACTTTCTTCAATTAAGACCGATGAATATAAAATCGAAACTTATACAGATTACGTTACTGAACTAATTACCAGATTAAACGAAATTCAAACACTAGGAGCACAAAATTTAAATAAAGCCAAACAGACGGAAAAATATTACTACGATAAACACGCAAACACCGTAAAATTTAAAGAAGGAGATCAAGTACTAGTAATTCGCGAACCTAAATCTCATAAATTTGATAGTCATAATCACGGTCCTTATACAATTACCGAAATAACCGAAAGTAATAACATATTTTTAGAAGACGACGACGGAAATAGATTTTTAAAACATCCTAATAAATTAAAATTATATAATATCTAAAAACTGATTACAGACGCTGCCAAAATGTTCATCACATTTTTAACAAGCGTGCTATTTATCCAAGCAGGATTCGCCGAAACCATCGTCGGATACGACTGTGGGGCAAGAGGCCTCAATATCACCAGAATTTCTCTTTTAGACGTAGGAAATTGCGACATCGAACAACCGCGTACCGAAACAAAACAGGTCTTTGTACGCCTGATACAAACAGCGAAATTCGGACTTATAGAAGTCAAACAATGTAGAATTGAAGTATCGCGTACCGTATACTACTGTGGGATGCATTCTCACATCTCTGTAGTCCAAGGAGGCTACTTAGAATACATCGACGAAATGTCAAGAGATAAGTGTGAAGAATTGCATGCCACAGGAGTAGTTAAGGTCGGATATAACACAATTATATCCGGTATAGAAGGTAACTCAACAACTGTAAGACCAGTTACACTGGCTGGCACAATTAAACCTGACGGTACTTGCTACGGAACGCAGTACTCGGAGTCCTACGCAACCTGGGACGATGTCGTTGTGCAGGCCAGCATAAAAATAACCATAAATAATTACCACGCGTTAACCAATGCTAACGACAACCAGATTCGACTAAGATCAGGTACAATCTGCGAATTGACAAAAGAAAGCTGTATGGATAATACAGGAAGTCGAACGTTCTGGAGAAATACTCCGAACAGCAAATGCAATTTCGAGCAATATAAAGTCATATACGAGGGACAGGCACACAAAATCACCAATCTAGACGATCCGCAATTAAAAGTCCTCTACACAGTTATTAATACTGATAGCACTTTTTCTTTAGTTAGCACGGGAGAGTCCACGTTTGTGGTTACTCTTTTATCAAAACAGAACACCCAAAATTATTTTTAACTGAGTTGAGTGATGGCGATGTACCTTTCCCTCGTTACAAAGCTAACCTTCTAGAAAACATAGACATATTCACCTACGTGAACGCTAAGTTTGTATATGTGGAGCGCCACATTCGACGACAAATTGAGCGTTTATATCGAGACATTTTAATGCAAAGATGCTCAGTGGAGAGAAAAGTTCTAAAGAATTTACTTTCATTCTCCGCGATAAAACCTGATGAGTTCGCGTTCAATCTTATGCAAGAACCCGGTTATATTGCCGTTATAAACCGGAGAAATAGCTCACCTAATTAAATGCCTTCCTGTACAGGTCACAATCCAAAGAACGGATAGTTGCTTTATCGAACTGCCAGTCCAAAGAAATAATGAAACCTTTTTCCTTACACCTAAAACTCACATCCTACTTAGAAAAGGAACCGAAACAGCATGTGATTCGGCGATCCCTTCAACGTACTATATAGATGGACAATGGTACGAGATGACTCCTAAGCCAAGGAAAACTGTGGCTCCGAACCTATTGGAACCACAAAAGGCGACCAACTGGACCTATGAAGACCCAGGAGCATTAGCTACCAACGGTATTTACACTACTCAAGAACTAGAAAATCTCCAGGAAAGGATTATGTTCCCCATGGAGCAACCAGCGGTTCTAAATACTCTAACTAGAGGAATAACGGGACACAAAACAATGGCACAAGGAGTCTCCATAAATCATCTGCTCGATGAAGAAACCATCGAGCGCATGCCTCTTCTTTTTGGTATAGAACTTGGTCAAAGTTCTTAAACTTCGGAAACGTCATCTCCGGACTGATCGGGATCTTTTTAAGTCTAAAAAGTGAAGGCCGTAATTGATACCATTCTACACGGTTATGCTTTACATCAAGCATATGGATGTCCGTTGAAACTTTTGGGAGCCTTTGGAACTCACTAACTCAATTATTACTTCACCTAGCAGCAAGAAGACAACCCCAGAGCCAGAAATAAACCAAGACGTCGAAAATACCGAGCTCATGCCAGTAGCCGTGACCATCGAAGAGAGAAAACCGCAGTTAAGCTCCGAAATCCCATAATCCACTCCTACACTCTAAAAAGGCAAAAATATAAAATATAAAAAAAAATAAATAAATAAATAAATAACATTATAGTAAAGACACTTTTTGAACCACTGAGCACAATTGTAAATACCTCCTTCTAATAAAACAGACCACTTTTATGTTGTACAGGTCGCTGACAGACAGCTTCCTCGAATAAAAAAAATGAACGCTGTCAATAATATTCTGCACTCCCAAACCATTGTAAAAAAACAACAGGAAAAGGAGAAGGGGTGGTAACAACCCAGTGTCGTAGGGGAAAACTGGCTTTCTACCAACTGCCAAACCGCAAGGAAGGAAGTAGCACCGGAGGTTTTACCAATACCTCCACGTGAGCACAACAACCACCCTGTGTCCAACTCCGCACACGATCATCCTCCCGGACCCACAACCTAGATAATTATTTCACAGTAACCACCAAAACATGATGAAGGAGAACCAGATTTTGCCGATCATGGAGGAGATCCCTTGGCCATCATTTTTTCCGAAGAAGATGGAAGCCTTCAAACCCTACACCACTAGCTACGCGACAGACCTGGAGAATAACATCGAAGGAAATTAAGAAGAAATATTATAAGAGAAGAAGAGGGACGAAAGAATGAAAATAAAGAAAAACGAAAGCATAAAGAAAAGAAAGAAAATAAAAAGAAATCTAAAGGCAATCGACTTAAAAATTACAAAATTCCTAAAACTGGCGTATACAATGTTGGCCCGCCGGGTCAAACTTAGTCAATTTTATTTTGATAACCTAGAAGGGCTACCATACGGTAACCTTCTAAATTAGGGGGGACGTGTAATGACTCTCCCAGATTTATTTTAATTTTTTTTCTTTTCTGCTCTACCTCAACGCAAATACCTCACGAATACACAAACACATACATGTAAATGCGCGGCTACTACGAGCTCGCATTCAAACATTTATGTTAGATATAAAGAAAATTTCTAAATAAAATTCTAAGTAAAAGAAAGTCAGAAAGCACGTTATGCTTTCTCAAGCTACGAACGCGACAAAAGGGACAGGAAGCGAAAAAAATTTAACGACCTACGACTCCCGCGCTGGACTAGCTCTTTTGAACTGACCACGTACAAGCAAAAAAAAAACTCCCTTAGACTTCCCCGTTGGCAGAAACTTTCTCCAACCTTCCTCAAATTTACCTTGTAATATTAAGCTCACTAAATATTAATTTTTACAAATAATCAAGCGCTTATATTGTTAATACATATATATATATACAGGGTGTTCGAAATGTTCCGGACCCCCCACTTATAACATAAAGTAAGCATTTTGGAAAAAAAATGTTAAATACAAAAGTTGTTAAGTTTTGAAGGTTGAACTAATGATGACCTTGGATTTGTTATTGGTTATCATTTTCAAGGTCATTTAAAGGTCATCTTCAGTTTTTTAAATAGGGACCCCTATTTTTTATTTCAGATTCTGAAAGAGCACAAAATTTTACATCTGGATATGTATCCACGTTATGGCTCAAAATGACCTACAGAGGTCATTTAGTGGTTAAATGATTATTTAGTAGCAGAAAGCCAAGAAATCCCGATTATTAAGAACTTTGGGTGTATTTGACGAAAAGAAAAAAAAATTTCGTACTTTAATACTAAAGTACATAATTTGATTTTCTAGGACGAACTTTATGGTCACTTTAAAATTGGCCTTCATTTTTAAGGTCATTTGAAAGTTATCTTCAGCTTATTAAAAAGGTACTCATTTTGTATTCCGGATTCTGGAGGAGCATTAAATTTTAGGTCTGGAGATATGTACAATATCCACGTCATGGCTCGAAATGATCTACATAGGACACTTGGGGGTTACTAATTTCAAAAGCAAAATAATCTAACCGTTTTACATGAACAGTTTTTATTGCAATAATTTTTTGCAAGGGTTACGAGTTTCTACGCATGATTCATAGCATTTTCAGGATCGTTACTTGTACCTTAGAAGATTTTGCTCACTATTCTTTTTAGGAATCAGTTCATTTATAATTGTTAATTAACAATTGTTTACTCCTATTTACTTTTCTGTTTTCAAGAGTTAAGTGAAGTTCTCTTACTTCGAAATTCAGATAATTGTATTAATTTTCAATAATTGTACTTTTAATCGTAGTGAAAAATGGCACATCTTACTGAACGAGAAAGAATATCTTTGTTGATGATGCGAGGGTGGGGTAATCAAGAGAGAGGTTACAAACAGGTACAGCGTTTATTCAATGAAACATTCAGAGTTGAAGAAAACAACCCTATTTCAAAAAGTACCGTAATTCGTACAATTAGACGTTTTGAAGAGACAGGAGGTATTAAAGATCGTCCTAAATCAGGTAGATCCAAATCATCGTCTAATGATGAAAAGAGCTTAGACGAATTACAATCATTTATTGAGGACCCCCATTGCAGCATCAGACGTTGTGCACAACAGCATGAAATGGGAGCTGCATCTGTGCACAAAATTTTGAAACTCAACAAATGGCATCCTTTCAAATTAAAGTTGGTACAGGAATTATCTGAAGATGATTTTGATAGAAGGGTAGAGTTTTGTGATGTAATGATGCAAATGATATCTGATGATCCTTTGCTCCTCAATAACATTGTTTTCTCTGATGAAGCCACGTTTGAGTTAAGCGGAACAGTGAACAGACATAATTGTCGATACTGGAGTAACATCAATCCACATTGGATGAGAGCGGACCACACGCAACATCCTGAAAAAGTAAATGTTTGGGCTGGCATATTTAATGGAAGAGTACTTGGCCCTTTCTTTATTGAAGGTAATTTAAATGCTGCAATGTATGAAAACATGCTTCGAGACCAAATTATACCTGCTATACGGAATTTAACGGGTGGAAATCTGGACGAAATTTACTTCCAACAGGATGGTGCTCCTGCACACTACGGTATTCATGTTCGCCGATATTTAGATGCAACATTTCATGATAAATGGATTGAGCGGAGAGGTACAATTGAATGGCCACCTCGGTCCCCAGACCTAACGCCTCTTGATTACTTCCTTTGGGGATATTTGAAGGATAAAGTTTATGTTATAAAACCACGTGACTTGGATGAATTACGCCAAAGAATCACTGATGAAATAGACTTGATACCTCAGCAAATCTTGCGAAATGTTGTTGCAGCCTTTTACAATCGGTTAGCACATTGCCAAACTGTTAATGGGCAACAATTTGAACAGTTGTTGTAAAAAGTTCCTGTCAACGACATTTTAAAAAAATTCAGTTTGGGCGAATAGTCCACTGTCTTGATTTAGTTAGCTGGGCCGCCGATAGTCCTGCCTTAGCTGACTGGGCCGCTAGTGTTCTTGTCTTAGTAGGCTGGGCCGCCGATGGTCTTGCCTTAGTTGGCCGGATCACCCATGATGTTACCTTAATTAGTTGTACCTCCCGTGCCTGAGCAATAAGGCTCATTTTGATTAGACATTTTTTTATTTATCATTTTCTCCCCCGAGGTATGTAGTTGTTGGGCCTAAGGCTTATTTTGATTAGACATTTTTTTATTTATCATTTTCCCACCCGAGGTATGTAGTTGTTGGGCCTAAGGCTTATTTTGATTAGACATTTTTTTATTTATCATTTTCCCACCCGAGGTATGTAGTTGTTGGGCCTAAGGCTTATTTTACGCCAGTGTCAATTACACCTTCTACAATCCTAATGCAGAATTTAGCGCTGGTGCAAAATGGAGAATTACAACTAGGAGGCTTAATTTGGAAAACTAAAGTTAACCTTCAAATGACCTTGAAAATCAAGGGCAATGTCAATTTAACGCCACCATAAAGTTTGTCTTGCAAAATCAAATTACTTTAGTATTGGTCAGATACGCTCAAAGTTCTTAATAATCGGGATTTCTTGGCTTTCTGCTACTAAATAATCATTTAACCACTAAATGACCTCTGTAGGTCATTTTGAGCCATAACGTGGATACATATCCAGATGTAAAATTTTGTGCTCTTTCAGAATCTGAAATAAAAAAATAGGGGTCCCTATTTAAAAAACTGAAGATGACCTTTAAATGACCTTGAAAATGATAACCAATAACAAATCCAAGGTCATCATTTAATTCAACCTTCAAAACTTAACAACTTTTGTATTTAACATTTTTTTCCAAAATGCTTACTTTATGTTATAAGTGGGGGGTCCGGAACATTTCGAACACCCTGTATTCTTTTATATTATAATTTTAAAAGGGAATTAAAACAATTTTCCAAGCATCATTTTCTTTAATAAACAACATTTCTACCACATTTATAAACAATAAAGGAACTTACAAATATAAACAACAATAATGTTAAACGAATTTCCATTTCCAATTTTAATACAATTAATCAAACTAAAATAATAAAAGGAAAATTATTTTAATAACCATAGAAATAAAATTGTTAATCATATTGTAATTGTAATAATATTGTTGTAAAATGGTAATAGAATATATGTAAAACGGGAAATCGGTAAATGCAGAAAATCATCATACTAAAATATAACAAAACAAACAGCCCTGCTTCCCAAGCGAAGCCAAGCTTTTCTCCCCACCTAAGACCCACAAGGGGAGGAAAGCCCTAGAGTATATAAGGGCGGGCCCCTCTGCAAAAGTGGAAGTTCGGTCCTCAGTCGCTCTGCAGCTTTCTCTGCATCTTGAGCCTCTCTTTTGCTCCAGCAGTAGTTCCTGCTCAGATTTTCTGCAAAGGCCGATTTCCCGTCTACGAGGTGACACCCTAGGGCATCATCACTTCGCCGTTTAGACAGTGGTCGCATCGCTGCTCCGTCCCTTCTGTGGAGCCGCTGTTCCGGAGTATCTTAGACGTAAATATTTCTCCTTTTGTACTTATTTTTAGTTTATTATAACCTTTTTTTTTAAATAAACTAAAAATTCATTTACTCACTAACAAAATTTCTTTGAATTTTCTTAGAGTTCCTTAGGGCAACTCGCTTCCAATTTTCCCTCTCACACTTCTCTGTCTCCTTTTCGACATTTGCGCTTTGTTACTGCGCATTGTCAACTTAACAAACTTAAAGCGAAAGGTGCTGTAATCTGCACTTTCCTTTTTTTTTTGTTTTTTTCTTTCAACCTTTTCCTAGGAGTTCCTTAGGGTAACTCCATTTCCTCTCCTTTAAATAGGAAAAGACATAGCGCTTATTCACTGCGCCCCGTATTTTCCCATTTTTCTCCCTACGTCTGCTCTTTTCATACAAATATATATATACACATAAAAATAAAATACATAAATTCTCTCTCTCCACTTAAATAGATTTAAAGTTATTAAATCTATTTATTTTAACAATTGATGTTCCCCTCCGTAATACTTGTGACGTCGGCACCCAAGTGGCGCCACAGTCATCGTACGTTATCCGGCGAGTCGAGAAAGCGAGTTTACCGACGACCAAACTCGCGCATAACTCGCGACTGTATCGACAGTCACTCAGCTTGTATTCCGTACTATTCGATGTCGGTAAACAACAGCATATGTTCTAACCGTTGACGCAAGGCTGCGCATCTGTTTCTAATCAACTAATGCAGGGCTACGTGCCATGTGCGTGCGAGATAAGCTAAGTAAAAAGTCTTGTAAGACTTTGTAACGAATTTATTGATTTCCACCCAATATCGATTTTCGCAGGGAAAACGCCCCAAAATTCGGCCTATATAAACAGGGCAAAATCGAGGACCGCAGCTCAGTCTTAGTCGAGAAGTACACCGTTACTCTGTCAGTTTGAATACTGAAATTCTGTAGAACTTGACTTAGAATTATTCCGAAACTCTGTATTTCAAAAGTATATTTAAAACTAGTCTTTGTAATATTTGTATAACAAGTCTTTATTCAGAATAATAAATTCAACTATTATATTCGAAATCGGTCGCCTATTTATTTCGTGAGCATCCGAATTTCCCGCCGAGAGAACTCCGTCGCTGCCGTATCGAGCCTACACGCAGCGCCTGTGTTCCTGCAACCCGCTCAACTCCCAGTAGCCAGATCTCCGAAAAGGTAATTATTTGATTATTATAAACTGCATATTATGTCTGTGCATGTTTCGTGATGCTTTATCCTCAATCCCTAGTATATCGCTAACGCGTTGACTATAAACGAGGAACGCGGAATTATTCATTAATTCTCGCGCCACACACACACAAACTAGCTTACGCGGCTCGACGTAACAATTGGGGGCCCACCTCCGGGATAAATTTAAAAAGCAGTCACGAATTGGAAAAATTTTTTCGAATTTCGACATGGCTACTAAACAATCAGACAATCGGTCAGGCGACGCACTAGAAATTATACTTAAACACATAACTCTAGTCGACAAAAATTTTACTAGATCGCGTAAACCTAATTTAGGAGAAGCTTTATCGTGGTTACAAAATCGGTATCAAGCCGACGAAAACGAATTAACAACTAGATTTGATGAAATTAAAGCAGTAGCAGCTTCGTTGCCAGAAAAAATAGAGCCAACCACAACAAGAGAACTTTGCAAGGACGAGATTATTCTTAACATTACACAAGATTTAATGAAAAATAATATTAATCCTAAAGTGATTTTGGAAGCGATATCTAGTAGCGAAAGACTAACCGATAAAACATTCGAATTGCCAATTTTAATTACAAATTCTGTTGAAATAACCAACGACACATCCCTTTATCAAAGCATGGCGCGTAATAACACACACGATATTACAGCAGCACAGTTAAACGCTTTTAGCACCCCTTACAGACCCTCACAAGTAAATTCACAAAATTATTCATTATTACAACCCATGCGTAATTTACCAATCAAAGATGCAATAGATTTAATTCCAAGATTTAACGGAGTAAATTTACCACTCACAGCATTTTTAGAAGCATGTAGAGAAGCCTTAACTATGATTCAGCCGGAAAACGAGGGAGTTTTCACCTGATTAATTAAAATGAGATTATTTGGAGAAGCATTAAAATCTACACAGGGAAAAATTTTCTCGTCATTAGACGAATTGGCAAATTTTTTAGATACCATGTTCGGATCGTCGAAAACTTGTCTGCAACTTGGTGGCGAACTCGCTGTTATGAAGCAAAAAGATGGCGAAAATGCCGTAGCTTTTTCTAACAGAATTCGCACGCTAGCACAAGAAATGCACGAAGCCGCGAGACGCAAAAATCGAAGCTCTCACGCATTTTTAACACAATTAGAAGCCGACAAAGTAAAGTATTTTATCAGGGGACTACGTTGGGACGTGCGCGCTAGAATGGGAAAGCATCAGGAGTTAGAAAAAGCAGCTGCTCAAGCTGTAGACATCGAGCGCGAACTTATAGGCTACGAGAGTCCCAACTCAAATTTACGTACCTCTAACGAAAATAAAAGCAACGAAATAAAATCAGTTAATTTTGTTGAAGCACAAAAGGTTTTGTGGTGTTCTTTTTGTAGAAAAGACAATCACAATAATGCAAATTGTTGGAACCGCAACAATACAAATGCTCAACAAAATCCGCGTAATACTAACCGTATCGCAGGCAGACAAGACTCAATGCAACAGAGACCCGCCGCGCCGCACGCGCGCAATAATTCAAACGAACGCGCTTCGCCGGAAAATCGCTTTCAAAATTCTTATTCGAATAATTCAAATAATAAAAATAATCAATCGGGTAGTAGATGTAATTATTGCAAAAAAGACGGACATTGGAAAAGCGAATGTAGAAAGAGACTATTTAACGAACAAAAAAGAAATAATATTCAGGAAAACGGGAAAAGTTTCGCACCTCAGGGCGTAGCGAGCGAAACTCAACGCAATCAACGCCCAAAATCACCGTTAAACCAAATACAAAATTAGTGCGTCTTAATTTAAATAGTAAATCACCATCAATTTTACTAACATTTAACACTAAAGAAAAACCTATTTCGGTAATGTTAGACACGGGCGCAGGCCCGTCATTATTAAAAATTTCTAAAAAACCTATAAATGAACCAATCGAAAACAGCGAAATTCTTGAATTGCGAGGAATAACAAAAAATAGTATCAATACTTTAGGTAAAATTCATTTAAAATTCGAAAATTTGATTATGCCTATGCATCTAATTCCGGACGATTTTCCAATCGAAGAAGATGGATTAATCGGCAGTGACCTTTTGCGTAAATTCAAAAGCAAAATTGACTACGAGAAAAATGTTTGTAAATTAGCTAAATTAGAAATACCGTTAATACGCACGGAGAGTCGAGTCAGCGCTAGCTCACAGGAGAGCAGGAAAATCAATAAGTTTTCCGGCACCGCCCAGAGGCCGCGCCCACCAAGCGTACCTATGGCCGTTCGGCCAAGCGGCGCGATGGACGCCCGGCCAAGCGTAGCAATGGCCGCTCCAAGTGACGCGACGCCGACCCTTGACTTACCTGCGTATGAATCGAACGTCGAAACTATAAATTCGAATACCGAAAAATCAGACAATTTTAACACAGACTTAAAACATTCGAACTTAGAAACTGTAGACAACACCCGATCTAAAGAAAAATACTTTTTCCGGGGAGTTTTGAAGAAAAAATCTTTCTTGCACAAATTAAACAATTCAATTTAGTTATAAACAAATTAAAGAAAACTAAGAATTTAACTAATAAAACAAAAGAAAAATTAGTTAAAATATTGGAAAAAATATTAAATTCTGTTGAAATATCTATTAGATTTGACGAATTAAAAGAATTTGAAAATAATTTAATATTATTAATTAAACAAATTCAAAAAATCGAAGTTAGACAGATGTTAGAAATCGCAACAAAAATAAACTATTTCGCGCAAAATATAAGACATAAACAACTTGTTAAACCACCGAAGATTGGAAAAATTTTAAACATCAAAAGTCGAAAACCAAGAACTCAGATTATTGAAAAAGTTTTAAGGCTAAATCATCTAAATGAAAAATATAAGAACGAGATTTTAAATATCATTGACGACTATTCCGATCGATTTTTTATAAAAGGCGATAAACTCGGTGCAACGGGTATCCTGGAGCATGAAATACCTCTTACAAGCACAGTGCCGGTGCGCATAAAGCAATTTAGACATCCGCCCGTACTTCGGGAAGAAATAAACCGTCAGGTAAAAGAGATGCTAGAAAGCGGGATCATCGAGACGTCGATGAGCGCTTACTCCGCCCCTGTGTTCTGTGTAGACAAAAAACCCGACTCCCAGGGAAACAAGAGGCATAGAGTAGTAGTAGACTTTCGAAAACTAAACGCTCTTATCCCCGATTATAATCACCCGGTACCTAACATCGCCGATATATTAGACAAAATCGGTCGTGCAAAATACTTTTCGGTATTTGATTTAGCGTCAGGATATCATCAAATTCTTGTTAAAAAGGGGGATCGACATAAAACAGCATTTGCATGTGATTTAGGTCTTTTTCAATTTTGCAGATATCCTTTTGGCCTTAAAACAAGCGCACCCGTATTTTTGTCTTTGATCGCAGCAATTATAGCAGATTTAAAAGGAGTCGAAGCCTTTTTTGACGATATTTGCGTATATTCGGAAAGTTTCGAAGAACATTGCAAAACTATACGTAAATTATTTCAGAGACTTACTGAAGCTAATCTAGTTTTACAGCCCGATAAATGCGAATTTCTTAAGCAAGAAATCAATTACTTAGGACATATTATAAGTAACGACGGATTAAAACCTGATCCAAAGAAAATTGAAGCAGTAAAAAAATTTCCGATACCAAAATCAGCGAAAAATATTAAACAATTCCTCGGATTAGTCGGATATTATCGACGATTTATAGAGAATTTTGCGAAAATTGCCAAGCCCTTGACTAATTTATTAAAAAAGGATCAAGCTTTTAGCTGGAATGAAGAAACGCAACAAGCTTTCGAAATATTATGCGATAAGATATGTGAGCCTCCCGTGCTAATACACCCAAATTTCGAAGAAAAATTTTTACTTACTACCGACGCCTCCGGATACGCTATCGGCGGCATGTTGTCGCAAGGAGAAATAGGCAAAGATAGACCCATAGCTTTCGTATCCCGATCACTTTCGGCCGCCGAAATTAATTATTGCACTTTTTCTAAAGAAGCTTTAGCCATAATTTTTTCTATTTCACAATTTAGACCATATCTATACGGCAGAAAATTTACTTTGATTACCGATCATCGGCCGTTGGTTTGGCTTAACAGTCTAAAAGACCCGAGTTCAAGAGTTACGCGATGGAGACTTAAATTAGCTGATTATCAATTTGACGTTAAGTACAAAAAAGGGAGTGCTAACGTTAACGCTGATTGTTTATCAAGAAATCCTATCGAAAGCGTTTTCAACATACAAGAAAATTACATTAGTCCGGCGCCTCTACACGCCATCGAGGCGGCCGACTTGCTACCAGGTGACGCAAGCGGCGCGCCTACCGAAGGTCACACCCTCGCACAAGCCGGGCAGCCTGCCGGTCCCGCCGTAGCACCTGCGCCGGCCGAGCAAGCGACGCCAGCAGGGGAGGTGACACCGCCCGAACCAAGCGACGCGCGGGAAAGTGACGAACGCACCCAAGCCGGGGCAAGCGAAGCGGGAGAGAGCGGCACGCGCAAGCGTCATGACGCCGCGCAGCCAAGCTCAGCTGAGCTACCCCAAGCGGAGCAACACCGCATGCGCACGCGTCGGAGGGCTGGCCACCAAGCTAGCGAGAAATATCTCGAAGCTATAGCGGCGCTGGCGCCTCGCAAGCGCCGGGCTAAACCCAAGGCCGACCCCCCGCCGGCACAGGCTATTGATGAGACGCCACCTTCCGAACCCTCATTAACATCAAAAGTTACGACTTCCGAAACAGCTGAAAAAGAAACTGACGAAGTAATAGAGCTGCAAGAATACCTCTTACCTCCTCATGTTAGCCTAGAGGATTCTCCCAATGCAGAAAATGTTATAGAGCAAAATAATGAAATTTTACCAATGGCAAATAGCGAGTTGACTATATTTGACGATAATGAAATAACAGAAAATAAAAATAATGAATTAAACAAAAAAGTCAATAATAAAAATATTATTTATTGTCGTGAAAAACTTTTTATGCGTAAAGACAACTATTTGTATTTTACTGACGCTTTAGGAAATCCTCTTGACGAAAGTTCGAAAGTATTAAAAGAACTTAATAAATTGCCTAGATTTAGCAAATTAATTCCGGGAGAACCAATCGCAATTAAAAACAATCTAAAATTTCACCTGGTAATTCCTTTAAGATACGAAGAAAGAGAAAGTTTATTAGACATGACTACTATATTTGAAACAAGTTTTGAAAAATTAAATGCACTAATAATTAACAATAAAATAGTGTCAATTAGTTTAGCAAAATCAAATAATATTGAGAATATTGAATTTCAAAAAATAATAAATGTATTAAAGAACAAATTAGCTCAATCTGACGTTAAAATCATAGTTTGCTTAGGACAAATTCAGCATCTTCCAGTCGAAAAACGAAACGACATTATAGAAGAAGCACACGCGTCTGCTTTAGGAGGACATAAAGGAGTAAATAAAACTTACAATCGAGTAAGACACAAATATAATTGGGAACATCTTAAAGAAAATGTACAAGAATTTATACAAAAATGTGTAACTTGTCAACTTAAAAAATTAGTCAGAGTTAAAACAAAACAAAAACTTATTATAAATAATTCAGCTAAAAACCCTTTTCATGTAGTGGCTTTAGATATTGTTGGTCCTTTACCTCGTACAAAAATTTTAAACGAATATATATTAACTATGCAAGATCAATTTAGTAAGTTATGTATAGCAGTGCCTTTACCCGATCAAACTGCAATTACAGTAGCAGACGCCATGATTAAAAAACTAATATGCGTTTATGGCATTCCGCAAGTTATTCTTACCGACCAAGGAACTAATTTTTTAAGTAAACTGATGAAACAAGTAGTCGATTAGTCGATTAGTCGATTATTTTTGGAAGCGCACCAGCGGGCCCCTGCGCGGGGACGTGCTGACTCGCACGTAGGCTAAGTAGCCCTTTGTGCTTTGCCTCCTAGTTGTGATGTGCATACTCCCTCCGCTGAGTGTCTGCCAGGGCATACGCCCCCTAGTTACCTAGTGCATGACGGGGAACGGCGGCTCCCTAGCAGAGGGGACAGGGGAAAAAACCCTCTGCTGGTACGCCCACGTCGTTCCATCGGCCGCTCCTCAGGGTCGGAGGGGTATTGTATGCCCGGCTCACCTACGGAGAGCGGGTGCACATCACAACTGGACTTTACGTTTAAACGTGGGATCCGAACCACGTGAGCTTATTGATGTTATTAGACACTTGTAAACAGTGGTGTCTCTCAGTTTTTGGTATAGACCGGGCTCGAACCAGGGACCACCCGGTTACGAGTCCGATACTCTACCGACTGAGCCATCGTCGCTCTTGATGAAACAAGTAGCGAAAAGATTCAAAATCAAGCAAGTTAAAACTACAGCTTTTCACCCTCAAAGCAACGGATCTTTAGAAAGGTCGCACGCACCTTTAACAGAATATTTGAAAACTTTCATTCACAAACACTCAGACTGGGACGAATGGATAGACTTAGCCGTTTTCAACTACAACACAGGCAAACACGAAGGCACACAACACACACCTTTCGAGTTAGTATTCGGGCGCCTCGCTCGTCTACCTGCGAGCCAGCCCCTCGAGGCCGAAGACCTTTTGCCTACCTACTCCGACTATATGACGGAACTCGTCAACCGTTTAAATGCCTTGCACGAAAGTGCAGAGCAGAAAATTTTAAAGGCAAAAGCAAAAGCAAAAGCCTTATACGACAAAAAATCTAATCCGGTAGAAATTAAAATCGGAGACAATGTATGGATGACGAGTGGTCCAAAGCCACATAAATTCGAAAATCAATACTCAGGGCCGTACTTAGTAACTGAAACATGGGAAAACGGCAACGTAAGAATTGCAATAAAAGAAAATAAAACCAAAGTTGTGCACAGCAATCGCTTACGCTTATCGCACTTGCAACCTGCACCTAATTAAAACCTTTCCGCACAAAAAAAAAAAGAGTTACTTATTTGCTGAAAACAGGCTTATAACCTAAATATCCGCTATACATATTAATAATTAATTGATGTTACAGATGAAATTTGTCTACCTTATATTAGCAGCATCAATCTTCCATTCAACACAAGCAATTATTGGTTATGATTGTGGACAAAAATATGCAAATTTTACTTCTTTTTCGTTAGTTGACGTAGAAGAATGTAACATTCCGGAACCAATGGTTAACATAACCAAACAACATATTATGCTCGTACAAATTAACGAATTTATTACAACTCGCGTTTATTATTGTCGAGTCGAAATTAAACGAACAGTACAATATTGTGGCATGCACTCGCATGTATCGGCTATTAACGGAGGAGAAGTAGTTTATTTAAAAGAATTATCGCGTGAAGAATGTTTAGACATGCATATTCACCACACAGCAAAAATAAGTAATAATGTCATACAAGAAATAAGAGTAAATAACACAACTGTTAAACCTCAAGTTTTTGCAGGAGTATTACACCCATCGGGGTACTGCGAAAGAGCAGGATACTATAACGACCCATACGGCGAATTTCACGACGTAATTGTGACAGGATACGTTACTTTTAAACTGGAAGAACGTTGGGAGACTATTGATTTAAAAGCAAATAAAATCAGACTTCAATCCGGTACCGTTTGTCCTTTTTCTGAGACTAGATGTCAAGACAGTCAATTCGGCCAAGCATTTTGGAACGCTGTACCTTTAGACACTTGCCAAAAGCATACGTACACGACTTTATTTAAAGGTTTTGCTAACGTAATACAAGAAAAAGACGAAGAAAAATCACCTCTTTTTGTAGTGGAATCTAATGAAATTACTTTTGCTTTTAAACGCAAGGGTATTATTTTTAGTTGCAATTTTCCTCTAATTCGCACAGAACATCCGCGACTTTTTATATTAACAGACGAAAATAAGCAAGAATTTCCAGCATTATTAGACAAAAATGTAAACAATATTGACATTTTTGCATATGTAAATTCGAAATTTGTATTTACAGAACATCACATGCGAGGTCAACTAAACAGACTTTACCATGACGTACTTACACAACAATGCAAATTAGAGAGAAAAATATTAGCAAATGCATTAAATATAGCTTGGAGCTCGCCCGATTTATTCGCTTATCAACTTATGAAAGAACCCGGTTACATTAGTCTTCTTGCAGGCGAAGTTGTGTATATTTTAAAATGTGTACCTGTAGAAGTTCGCGTGCAAGATACTAATGAATGCTATCAAGAATTGCCAGTCTCACGTGGAAATAGTTCACTATTTTTAACACCTAAAACTCATGTTTTAAAACAATTCGGCACAAAAACTATTTGCGATAACATGATTCCTGTAACTTATAATTTAGGCGGAAAATGGTATAAATTTTTACCAAAAATTACGTCGCAAGATGCGCCTGCTATATTAAAGCCTTCTACTAAACAAACTTGGCACTATACAAGTCCAGTTGATTTGGCTAATAGTGGAATTTACAGTCCGGAGGATATTGATCGTTTAAAAACCTTTATTATGTTTCCAAATGAAAGAACTGCTGTTTTAAATCAAATAGCTATGACTGTAACGGGAAAAGCACCTCCAACAAATCAGTTTTCTATGACTAAATTATTCGACGAAGAAGCAGTAGCCAAATTAGCCGAATCGACTTGGAATAAAATATACTCTAAGTTCGTAGCCTTTGGCTCAGTCAGTGCTGCATTTATTACTTTTCTTATGATTTTAAGATTAATTAAATTTGTAATTGACACTATTATTCATGGTTATACTCTACATTCTATTTATGGTTGGTCAGTATACATACTTGCATCGTTCTGGAACACTATCACCCACCTGCTGGTACATCTTGCGCATCGACCTGCTCCAAGAGAAGAACCAAGAGATCAAGAAAGAAACGAGGTACCTGCACCACAAGCAACAGCCCCCGCACTCGAAGCAAGTGATATTGAGCCGAAGCAAATCCGCAAGCAGAAGCCGCAAGCAAACCCCCGCAGCGAAGGTCAGCGATCCAACAGTGCAAATTTTTCCAGCCGCAACCATATAATCGAAAATCGCATTTACCCTCCGATAAATATACCCGAAATTAATTCTTTAAATAATTATTATAATACTAACAACACCAATCAAGTATAATCATGAATAAGCAGCATAAAATGCAAATTCTATCTCAGGCTATTGACGCAAAAGTAAAGCTATTGTGGCTAGCCCAACTTAAGGGTGAACCTATTACTCATTATAATCGAAGATTAAATGATGCACTCGAGCTCTATATTGAAATTACTAAATTAGCACAGCACGAACTTAGTAAAATTTTTGAAGACGCACATAAAGAACAACAGTTAGCAATCTATATTTATATTAAAGGTCTTAAGCCTGAAATTAAACGCTATATTTGTCCAGCTAATGTATATTCTAAACTTAGACAGGTGCAAGATCATGCTACACAAATCGCAAATAACCTAAATGATTTAGCTAATTTTAAGAGAATTTCAGTGTGTGTCCCTACAAGGCGTAGAATGTAATTAACCAGTAGAAGTAACAAGTAAAAATTAACATCAGTGTTTTGAAGTGAATTAAATGTTGTCTTTGCAAAATTTAATTAAATGATTAATAAATATCTATCTTCCTACAGCTAAAAAAGCAATATGTCGCTGCCAATCCGTGATTTCGAAGCTGAGCATTTTGAATGCGCAGGATTTGTAATTTGCAAATTTTGTTACGAAGAACGTTTAACACCGCAGATAAGAATTATGTACTCACATGTTATAACAAGAACTACATTGCAAACTTTAGAAATTGTTAATTTTAGAGCTTGTCATCAATGCTCAAGAACAATAAAATTCGTTCCAAAAAACGTTACAATGTTCTCTGAAACGGGTAGTTGTACGAGGATAGCTTTAGCTGATTCTGCTTGTTACGACTCGGTATATGTACCACCTGCTACAAACTATGCGAACCCCTTAGTTTTGCGTAGTGCGCATGAAGCACTTATGTCCGACGCTAGATCATTTTTGCAAAAGACTTTAACTGCAATTTATAAGAAAACTATACCTTTTAACTTACAAGTTCACGCTAAAAACGCATGTAGACCTGAATTTTTCCGAACTACTATGCCACCGCCCGTTATTAACCCGTTAGTCGTAATTAATGATGAAAATGAGCATCAACAACAAGGCATTGAGGAAGAAGATTATCAGGAACAGGCACGGTTAGATGAATAAAATTAAATAATAAATAATTTTATTTTCAGATCATGGATTTCAATCAAATTTTTTCCATTTTTATTGCTGTACTAAATGCACGAGTTTTAGCTCTCGGCATGTCTTTCTTGCCTGTAAATGAAAATCCGGGTTTAGCTTTCAGCAGGATTGAAGATACAGTCTTACCTATTGAAAATATCGAACTCTTTACTATCAATCTCAACGAGGGATTTAAAGTATTAGAATTACAATTATATACCGGAGATTTATTAGCAGATCGAGACAAAAATTTTTCCGAACCAAATTTAGCATTTGAATTAAATTTAGCTTTAAGCGTAAATGACAAGTTAGAAAAATGTATAAAAACGCACAAAAAATTGTACAATCATATTGCAAATCTACCTAATTCTGATATCGAGACGATTACAAGAAAACCCTTGTTTTATTCACGAACAAGCAAGCTAAGAACAATTCTGCAAGAAATCACACAATTGCGTGTCCGGGAGAAAAAATTTAGCTATAATGTAGCATTAAAAACTGTAACTGTAAATAATCAAGTATATCAGAGTTAAAAATTATTCATTGAAAAATTTAATAGAGTAAAATCTGTAATGGACACTGTATATCAACTCACACTTTTCAATAACACTGCAAATGATTACCAAAAATTACGTTTATTCGCACTCAATTTAGTAACTGAGGCTATAATTACAAGTCAAGAATTAATGATTGAAATTATTGAAATAATTGATAATAAAAACAATTTTGCAATTACAGAAACCATGCAATTTATGAAAGATAGTGACTTAATAACAAATCTTCCTTTTAATTTTCACTCAATTAAAACAGCCCTTGAATTAGGAATCACTGAATCTAAAGTTTTTTATCAAGAGCAGGAAATCATAATTAAAATGAGTCTACCTATCACATATAAGAATGTTTTCAAAACCTATGTAATTATACCTTTCCCTTCATATCAGGAAAACAATAACAAAAGCACTGTAGCTTACGTTCAGTCTAATTATAAATACATATTAAGAGACTATGATAACAAAAATATATTTTTAGCAAATCAAGAAGAATTTGACTCATGCAAAGAGCAAGAACATTTAAGAATATGAGCAGATTTTAAACAATTTGTTTTAAACAAAGATTGCGAAGCAGAATTGTTGACAAATCCAACTAGTTTATCATTTAGAAAATGTAAGATTGTTGTCGAAAAGGCGAGAGATTATTATGTCATTCCCACTACGCAGCCAAGACATTGACTTGTATCGGTTAAACAACAAAATGAAATTAAAGTAAGATGCAGTAACACCGGTAACAGATTGGTAATATATAGCAATGCGGTCATTGACTTACCGGAAAATTGTACCGCGACCCTGGAAGGTCACACTATTCCAGGGGGGGAAGGATCAACATCCACACATGCTATTGTTATTCCCAAATTAAAATTAGATTTATTAAATCCTATTGAAGCGGAAATAATTAATGAACCAAATGATCATCTCTCACCTAGAAACAATCGTAGTAATAATTATAATAATATTATGAAAATTATAATCGTAACAACTATTTGTATTGCTTTAGTAAGCATATGCGCACTTAGCTTAATAGCATATTGTAAACCTAGGGAAGAAAACCCTAAAATCAACGATAAAAGCAAAAGAAATACTATTCGATTAGATCCTGAATTTAAATGCGAATTTAGCACTTTGGAAAATTCGGTACCTAACAACAGTAACAATAAATTAAAGAGTTGTCAAACTCGCGAAATCGCGATTAAAATTCAAGAAAATAGTCAAACAAAGCGAATTTATGCTAGTCCTACATTTCCACCAAAACGTGTTTCTAAGAAAAAAATAGATTATGATGTACCCAATTTTCCACCACGAAGAGTTAAACGTAAAGCGAAAAGACGATCGAACACTTATCGTAGTCTGTCTACCATAGTTGAAATCGACGAAGATCGCTGTAGATCGCCAAAGTATGAAAATTGCGAGAAAATTTTTTCCGCTTCTGTAGACAACTTAGAAAATGGCTATGTACCCATGAATAGAAGCAAAAAACATATAACTATAGAATCTGATTATATTTTTATGGCTGATTTAAACAGTACATTATAAAAAAAATTAGAGTAGAAAAATTTTCTCTGGTAGTAAAAGTTGTAACAAAGGTATTGCTCGACAGCGCGAGCAATAGCTTTGTTACGAATATAAGTCGGTACGCAACGCGCGTATATTTAAGATATACTTGCGTTAGCGCGACCGCGACGGCCGGAGAGCAAGTGTGCTCCCGAGCGTCCCCACTACGCGACGCCTCCCCACCCGCGGGAAGACGTCGTCATGGTAACCGGGCTCTCCCACCGAGCGCGCCTCGAGCCGAGCGGCTCGGAGCGAGCGAGAGCTGACTGACAAATTCAGTCCACTCGGCGCACTGAGCCGAGCTCCAACCTTCAGGGGAGATTCACGCACGTAATGAGTGCGTGTAATTGGACTTGCCGCGTATTATAGAATAGCCGTACTTGCCGTACTTACGTTGCGATTAAAATTAAGTTTTCTTTATTGTGTTTTAGAGTCACCGATGCGGAGGGCAGGGCGAAGCCCTATTAGTGTGTAAATAGCGAGCGCTCGAGCAACATAAGCGTAGTTGTTTTTTTTTGTATATATTATTTTCTATTTTTTATGAATAATAAATATCGAATAGTTTAATCATAAATAAAAGTGTATCCAGTTATTTATCTACGTGCAGTGAAAATCCGTATTGATATTGAAAGTACCGCGTAACGGGGGTTGCGAGCGTACTGAGCTCGTTCCGTGTTAGAGCTGTGCGCGTATTGAGCGTGACAGCTGGGGTTTGTAACAGGCGTATTGAGCCTGTTCGCGAGTAGTACTCCTGGACGTATTGAGTTCAGGAGTAACCGGGACACCTCCTCCTACCCCATAGAAGACTCGATTGTTACAAAGTAGATTAGCGATTTTAGATTAATATTTAAGCGTAATATATAGAAATATATTTGTGTGCCTTAGAATATTTAAATATTTAATTAATAATTTTTTCTTTCTCTCCTTTGTCCTTTTTCCATTGCCTACATCCAATTCTGTTTTAGAAAAGAAAACATCATGGCAGAGAAAACTGTACCGAAAATTCCGTTTGGAAGAGCCACACGACTACAATACTTAATCAAGAATATTCACAGAAATGAACTGCTGTCCATGGTAGTTATTAACAATCAATCAAGAATCGTAGCTGACAGGATATTGGAAGAAGAGGAACAAATGTTAGAATGCATTAATAAAAGATAACGTCGAAATCTGCGCAGAGAACGAAAATTCAACAAAAAAAGTGGCCTATTATTCAACAAAAGGACGAAAAAATTATAATTAAGGTTATGTCCATGGCTAAGCGATGGATATACAGAAGAGAAAAAGGAAATCCAAATTTTAGTACACAGTTATTATTAGCAAAAATTACAAAAGGCAACGCAAACTTCTGCGAGGATTTGCTTTATGCAGTATTTAGAGCAAAAGCAAACAAAATCAAAAATCGAGAGAACAATGAGGAAAATCAGCATAGAGAAATTGAGCCTTTATATCCTAATTGGATGAATGACATTAATAATAGAGAAATAGTCCTTAGAAGAAATGCATCTTTTTCAACACGAGGAAAAATCATATGGAGAATTTGCACATTTACCATTTGGAAAATATAATTCTTGGGGTTTCGATCTGTTTTTTGGAAACTGCTAGCAATTGCAGAGCTCGTTTACCAGCATGGAGGCAATGCACAAGATGTTTACATTTACACATTGCATATCCGAAAAAACCAACCTCAACTGTAGCCTGGGAATGTCCGAATCAAGAACATCAATTAGCATTAACAAATCCTCAAAGATGTGTATCATGTCAAGGACCATGCACGCCTCTTCCAGTATTTGTATCTCAAGAAACAATTAATTTAAATGATCGCCTTTTTCCTGGATGGAGCATTTGACTAAGAAACCGCATTTGCTGCCTCCGCCCCGAGTAAAGGAGAGAAGGGAGCGTATTTAGTAGAAACCATCCTCGCTGCCTCAGAGAAAATTAGGGAGGGGAGCCATATTAGGGAAGTAAGAACCGCCCCGTTTCTTTAAAAAATCAGGGAAAGGGAAAAGTGAAAGTTTGAAATTTTTTTTTTCTTTTCGATTTTCCCTCAAAGTTGACAGTTTTCTCGAGACTCAGTCTCGCTCGAACCACTCAAGCAAGATGTTGTACGCCGCCATAATCGCCTTTGCTGCTCTTAAGCAAATATTGAGACCATCGAAAAAACCAAGAAGCCGTTCACCGCCAGTCAAGGGGCAGGAAAAGAAGATTGAAGAACTTCTGCTCGACGAGTATCGCCAAGCAGCGGTATCAAGAGTGCCGGGCAGAGTACCAACGTTGCAAGAGCTGTCCTACAGGGACAATCCAGAAAAATCTGCAAGTCCACACCGAGCTAGCTTTGGGTGCATTTTCTGCCAAAGCTCGGCGGCGCCTGCACAGGAAGAGCAAGGGCATGCGCCAAGCGGTCATACGCTTGGGACCCTTCAAGTGCACGCTCGAGCAGGTACTTCTATCGTGAAAGTGCGACGACGGCGTAGTTCGACCAAGGGACATCTCGGAGAAACTCGATAATGAAGGCAGACCTATACAGAGAAGAGTGCCACTCAACGCTGTGTTAAAAACTATCAGCGATGCCATGGCAATGGTTTGCCCCGAACTGCGTGCGCATTACCGCGACATGATCACCGATGTCAAATGCGAGCGCAGTTGGAAGGCGGAGACAGAATCGAGAGACGAGGACGACTACGAGCCACTCTACACCGGAGATTGTTTTTTGAAGAAAAATGGTTCGGCAGAACGCACCCGGATTCCCCGATCAGCGGTTTCTGCAACAATTATTGGGATAGGGTGTGTCGACACAGCGCGTGCGAACAGCTCATACCGCTGTGGAGAAGCTGTGTCCGCTGCGCCAACGAATGTATGCGGAAGGTCAACGGCGAAGCAAAGTGGATTTGCTATTTCGAATGCGACAATCCAATACATCGCCTCGAATTGGACATCATTGATGAGTGCTCCACGCACTTCGGATTTGAAGAGCCTCAGTATTATGCTCTGCCGATGTACGAATAAAAAAAGATGGATGAATTTTTCTTACAGCGTCCCTCTACCTCACTCCTCTCCTGTTCTCCTAATACTTCTCCCAAGTAATTTTAAGTATTTAGGGTAGATTTTCTTTTGTATTAGGGTTTAGATCATGCAAATATAAATTAAATAAAAAATTAATATTTGACAAAAAAAAAAAACAAACAAACAAAAACAAACACAAGTTAGGCTTGACTAGGGAGCACTCTCCAAGCCAAGGCGGCGTTTCGGCGCGCTTTCTCTCCGCAGGGGAGAGGGATACGGCGTTTCGGCGCACTTTCTCTCCGCAGGGGAGAGGGCTACGGCGTTTCATCGCCCCGCGACTCGAGTCTTCGGGGGCGGGCGTGTGACGTCGGCACCCAAGTGGCGCCACAGTCATCATACGTTATCCGGCGAGTCGAGAGAGCGAGTTTACCGACGACCAAACTCGCGCATAACTTGCGACTATATCGACAGTCACCTAGCTTGTATTCCGTACTATTCGATGTCGGTAAACAACAGCATATGTTCAAACCGTTGACGCAAGGCTGCGCATCTGTTTCTAATCAACTAATGCAGGGCTGCGTGCCATGTGCGTGCGAGATAAGCTAAGTAAAAAGTCTTGTAACGAATTTATTGATTTCCACCCAATATCGATTTTTGCAGGGAAAACGCCCCGAAATTCGGCCTATATAAACAGGGCAAAATCGAGGACCGCAGCTCAGTCTTAGTCGAGAAGTACACCGTTACTCTGTCAGTTTGAATACCGAAATTCTGTAAAACTTGACTTAGAATTATTTCGAACTCTGTATTTGAAAAGTATATTTAAAACTAGTCTTTGTAATATTTGTATAACAAGTATTTATTCAGAATAATAATTCAATTATTATATTCGAAATCGGTCGCCTATTTATTTCGTGAGCATCCGAATTTCCCGCCGAAAGAACTCGGTCGCTGCCGTATCGAGCCTACACGCAGCGCCTGCGTTCCTGCAACCCGCTCAACTCCAAGTAGCCAGATCTCCGAAAAGGTAATTATTTGATTATTATAAACTGAGTATTATGTCTGTGCATGTTTCGTGATGCTTTATCCTCAATCCCTAGTATATCGCTAACGCGTTGACTATAAACGAGGAACGCGGAATTATTCATTAATTCTCGCGCCACACACACAAACTAGCTTACGCGGCTCGACGTAACAGTAGTTACAGCGGGCGGGGACATTAAATAAATACACTTCGTTTTTGAGCACTTTGATTTATTGCGCCTCCAGTATAGGCGAGCATACCTTAACCTCTGTGTTTGTGTATGAGTTTACGTATATGAGCTGAATTATCTTGAAGATGAGCTGGAGCGATGTAACGATGAGCTGGAAGATGCTGAGCAGGTTGTAAGATGCAATAGTTGAGCTGGATGATGAAAGCGGGGATGAGCGGGTCGAAAAAGCCTTGAAGGAGCGAAAGCGTCTTTCCTTGCCAAGAGCTGGTCGAAGAGAGGGGAAGATGGCGTCGAGGGACGCTATTTTGCCGCGAGGACTCGCTTGAGTGCGCGCGCAAGTTCTCAGCGCCATCTGGCACTGCCGAGTTTGTAGCGCGCGCAATTCGAATGGAGAAATCGCGAACACTGGGATATTAGGTATTTCTTTTAGTCGACTTTCTTTAAAGAGTAATAAACCATTTCTTATTTGTAAGTGTTCACTAAATCTATCATGGCTTGCTGGTGTCACATCTGAATACTTCTACCATATTACACACCTTTTGTAATCGATTTATATTCACTGTACTTATTTGTGATAGGTAGCAGGCATGATGTTGACAGTCATACTTTAATTATCTTTAAGTAGATATGTCGAATATCCAAAACCAGAATATAATACTTATAGTAATGTAAAAATGCAGTAAAATTTTAAAAACACATGCATGTTCCCTATTACAAAATTAATTACCCATTTCAATTTCCTACATAGAGGTTAATAAATTATTTCATTGACAATGAAGGTAATTGGAGGCGAAGAAAGTACACTGTTTTAAAAAAGACTTGAATTTTACAGCACTTTTCAACGACAAGTGTACTGTAAATTTAATGTACTTGGTACTGGAAAGGAAATTGATGTACATTTGTATGAAAATCAATGTAGATATTCAAGTAGGCATACATTAAAATTCAACAACATGCATTAACTAAAATTAATGCACGTTTACATAAATTTTACTGTGAAAGTACATTAAATTCATTGTAAATTTACAACAATTTGAATGTTCATTTTAATGCAGTCACATTAAATTTCAAGTATAAATGCAAAAAAATTGATGTTAAAATACATTTTCTGCATTTATACTTGAAATTTAATGCGACTACCTTGAAATTGTTGTGAATGTACTCGAATTTAATGTACTTCCATATTAAAATTCATGTAAAAATTTATTGCAAATGAACATATGCTGGACTTGTAATTTTTTGGATCGGGTTCAAATTCCTTATGAAGCTTTTTATTACATCTTTTTTTTTGGTTAATAAATAGATGCAATATTCCTTACAATATTATTATTCTAAAATGTTAATTAGAAAATTGAGTGCACGAATATTTTTTTCATATTAAAATTTATGTAGGCAGATGGACATATGCGACGTCCTGCCATGTGATACTAAATGTTATGATAGTTAAGTGAATAACATGCCGGAATTGTAATTTTTTGGATCGGTTCAAATCCCTTATCGAGCTTTTTTTACATCTTTTTTTTTTGTTAATAAATTAAGTTTTATTTATTTTTATATGTGAATGTTGACCATTTAATAAGTTTAGTTTATTTAATTTAATTAACATGAAAACATTCAAACAATTTCAATATAATCGCATTATATTTCAAGGATAAATCCTGAAAATCTAACGCCAAAATGAATAAAATAATAAATGTTGTACAATAATTATTGTTTAATAATAATAGCTTTTTCTCATATAATGCTCAAACTCAATTTTGCAAATTTCTCTTAAGGATGTACGAGCGGTTCCTGCGTACAAAAATCACTTTTTCAACTTAGACAGTTCTAACTTTGAGATTATTTTCTACTATATTTACCCATGGTATTAAAACAAAAAATAATTAATTGACCCTCTAGTTTTGAGAAAATAGCTTGTGAAAAATGACGTAAAAGTCAGCACTATCATAAGGTTCTATGTATTAAACTACCTACTTTAAAAGCTATTATTTCAAATACTAGACGGTCAATTAATTATTTTTTGTTTTAATAGCATGGGTAAATATAGTAGAAAATAATCTCAAAGTTAGAACTGTCTAAGTTGGAAAAGTGATTTTTGTACAGGAACCGCTCGTACATCCTTAAGTGCGAAATAAATGTAATATACAAACAAGGACTCGTGGTCAAGTGGACTCTGAATCGGAACGTCGCAGGTTCGAATCTCATCGAAAGAACGTTTTTCCATTTAAGGGGATGCCGATCTTCACATATAATATTTATATATTTGTATTATCAATTTAAAATAAATTATAATATAATTAAAATAATAACATAAATTCTATGGTTCCTATAATAATATGAACACACACGACGGAGGGCTCCACGCGGAAGGAGCTAACGTCTGGTGCGGCCCAAGGCTCCGTCTTAGGATCCGATCTATGGAACACCTTCTACGATGGGATCTTTTGACTGGAAATGCCGGAACGCTGCTTGCTGGTCGGGTACGCGGATGACGTGGCGGCTGTTATTATTGCTCGCAATATGACGCTGGCGCAGACAAGACTCGACCAGACCATGCGTAGAATTCGCTATTGGATGAGCGACCATGGGCTGGAGCTAGCTGAGGCCAAAACCGAGATTGTGCTCCTCTCGAAGAAGCGCATCCCCCGAGTAAGTATGCAGCCCCCAGCAGCTAAGTATAGGTGAAGTGTCGGTTCAGACCAAAGCATGCGTGAAGTATCTAGGGGTGATGCTAGATGCGAAGCTCACCTTTGGAGAACGTATTCGGAGGTCGGCGGACAAGGCGGCTGTGGTGGTGGCTTCCCTTTGCAGGGTTATGACCAACGTGGGTGGACCACGGCCATGCATCAGGCGGCTGCTACTACGCGCTGCTGAGTCCGTCATGCTTTACGGTGCTGAAGTTTGGGCCGACGCGCTTCGGTACGAAATGTACCGCAAGCGCATGGCGGCGGGGCAAAGGAGATGTGCCCTTCGTGTAGCATGCTCGTATCGCACGGTCTCGGACGCGGCTTCATTAGTGGTAGCTGGGGTAATCTATCGACCTCCTGGCCCAAGAGCGGAAGATCGTCCACCAAATGAAGGGACAAGTCGAAGCAAAGAAGCGGGCTAGGGAGCAATCCCTCGCCTGCTGGCAGGATTGGTGGGCGCAGGATACGCGCGGAAGGTGGACCGCCAGACTAATAAGTCAGGTGGCCCCATGGACCGGTCGACAGCATGGGGAGGTGAGTTATTACCTTACCCAGATGTTGACCGGTCATGGGTACTTCCGCGCGTACCTGCATAGGATGGGCAAAGTCGCGGACCCCAGTTGCATATATTGCGAGTCCGTGAAAGATGATGCCCATCACACTTTCTTCGTGTGTGTGCGATGGATGTCGGAGAGGGCAGAACTGGGGGGCGAGGCCGGAGGGGTCACACCTGAAGGCATCGTTTCCCTGATGGTCTCTTCTGAGGAAAACTGGGGGAGGGTTGCCAAATTCGCGGAGGGCATCCTCCGACAGAAGAAGGCGGACCTCCCCTAGTTAATAGTAGAGGATAACTGCTTCGGAGAATGCCCCGTGGCAAACAACCTGGTCCCCCTCCCGAAGTAATGCCTAATGGCGGTTTCCGGGGAGGGGGTTTCCAAGCCAGGAAGGAGGTCTCCTCGACGCACTCTCGCCTGCTCCGACCTGTAGATAATTGCAGGGAGCAGCAGGCGGTCATGCGTCAAGGGGGGCGAGGTTTTAGTGGGTAGTCCCTGCTGGAGAGTCCCACACACCAGGGGACCGGTCCCCTGAGGTCTCATTCAAGAGATTTTCTCCCTCCTTATAAAAAAAAAAAAATAAAAAATAATAATAACAACAAAAATAATAATAATAATAATAATACCATTACATTATACAAAATAGTTTTAGTATTTTATTTATTTCAATGTAATAAGTAGCTTTTTAAACATTGCAATAAATAAATCATGGAATACTTATTTTCTATAATAAAATAATTTAAAAACCTTTCTTCTATTTTTCATGTAACTGCTAAATGAGGGAGTTTTTACTAGATTAAAATGAGATTATTCGGCGAAGCATTAAAATCTATACAGGGAAAAATTTTTGCATCTTTAGATGAATTAGCTAACTTTTTAGATAATATGTTTGGATCGTCAAAAACTTGCCTACAGCTCGGCGGCGAGCTTGCCGTTATAAAACAAAAAGAAGGTGAAAACGCCGTAGCTTTTTCTAATAGAATAAGAACTTTAACACAAGAAATGGATGAGACCGCGAGACGTGAAAATCGAAGTTCACGCACATTTTTAACACAATTAGAAACAGACAAAGTAAAGTATTTTATCAGGGGACTACGTTGGGACGTACGCGCTCGAATGGGAACGCATCTCGAGTTAAAAAAAGCAGCTGCAGCAAGTGGTAGAAGTTGAGCGCGAACTTATCGGCTATGAGATCTCCAACTCACCTTTACGAACACTTAACGAAAATAAAAGCAACGAAACTAAACCAGTAAATTTTGTTGAAGCACACAAGGTTTTATTGTGCTCTTTTTGTAGAAAAGACAATCACAATAATTCTAATTGCTGGAGCCGTAATAATCAAAGTACTCAGCAAAGCCCACGCAATACTAACTTTGGCGTAGGCAGACAAGACGCCGCGCAGCAGGGACGCTCGGCGCCCCACGCGCGCAATAGTTTAAACGAACGCGCTCCGCCTGAAAAACACTTTACGAACACTTATACTAATATCTCGAATAATAAAAATAGTCAAGCTAATAGTAAATGTAATTATTGCAAAAAAGACCGGCATTGGAAAAGTGAAAGGAGACGGATTAATCGGCAGTGAACTTTTGCGTAAATTTAAAAGCAAAATTGATTACGAGAAAAACGTTTGTAAAAATTAGCAAAATTAGAAATACCGTTAATACGAACAGAGAGTCAAGTCAGCGCAAGCGCACAGGAGAGCGGGAAAATCAATACGATCAAGTCGAAAAGCACGAACTTAGATTATTGAAAAAATTTTAAGGTTAAATCACTTAAATGAAAAATATAAGAATGATATTTTAAATATTATCGACGATTATTCCGATCGATTTTTTATAAAAGGCGACAAACTTGGTGCAACGGGTATCCTGGAGCATGAAATACCTCTCACGAGCACAGTGCCGGTGCGCATAAAGCAATTTAGACATCCGCCCGTACTTCGGGAATAAATAAACCGTCAGGTAAAAGAGATGCTAGAAAGCGGGATCATCGAGACGTCGATGAGCGCTTACTCCGCCCCTGTGTTTTGTATAGACAAAAAACCGGACTCCCAGGGAAACAAGAGGCATAGAGTACTATTAGACTTTCGAAAATTAAACGTTCTCATCCCCGATTATAATCACCCGGTACCTAACATCGCTGATATATTAGACAAAATCGGTCGTGCAAAATACTTTTCAGTATTTGATTTAGCGTCAGGATATCATCAAATTCTTGTTAAAAAGGAGGACAGACATAAAACAGCCTTTGCATGCGACTTAGGCTTTATTCAATTTTGCAAATCCCCTTTTGGCCTTAAAACAAGCGCACCCGTATTTTTGTCTTTAATAGCAACAATTTTCGCAGATTTAAAAGGAGTAGAAAACTTTTTTGACGATATTTGTGTTTATTTGGAAAATTTCGAAGAACATTGCAAAATTATACGTAAATTATTTCAGAGACTTAAAGAAGCTAATTTAGTTTTGCAAACCGATAAATTTGAATTTTTAAAGCAAGAAATTAATTACTTAGGGCATATAATAAATAAAGACGGATTAAAACCCGATCCGAAGAAAATTGAAGCAATAAAGAAATTTCCGATACCAAAAACAGCAAATATATCAAACAATTTCTCGGATTAGTCGGATATTATTGAAGATTTATCGAAAATATTGCGAAAATTGCCAAGCCCCTAACTAATCTACTAAAAAAGGATCAAGCTTTTAGCTGGAA
Source organism: Sycophila sp. Sp_5 (assembly GCA_018906775.1). Lineage (NCBI taxonomy): Eukaryota > Metazoa > Arthropoda > Insecta > Hymenoptera > Eurytomidae > Sycophila > Sycophila sp. Sp_5. The sequence goes on along the minus strand of JACCID010000165.1, from coordinate 156,891 downwards.
TAAAGAAACACAACAAGCCCGTGCTAATACGGATACGCTATAGGCGGAGTAATATCGCAAGGAGAAATAAGCAAAGACAGGCCCATAGCCTTCGTATCGCGATCGCTTTCGGCCGCAGAAATCAATTATTGCACATTTTCTAAAGAGGCTTTAGCCATTATTTTTTCGATTTCGCAATTTAGGCCATATCTATATTGTTGAATTATATACATTTATTATTGCACAAAATGAATATCGAAACTAGATTGTTATGCAACCCATATACAATGTGCACGAGGGTTGCAAAGTTTGCGTGTAAAACATACCACGCGTGCTACGACTTGAAGCCGGAGCGCGCGACTCACGTACACACACATGTGAGTATCCCCATGTAAGCGATGGACTCTGAAGGAGTCGCATCGCATATCGAGCCCTTGGTGCGTTTTGTAAGCTATTTGTAGTCTTGTATTTACTAAATATATAACTTTTCTTTCTTAACCACTACCCTAAGTATTTCTGATTCCACCAGTTTTCCCAACATGGTAGCAGAGCGTGGTTGCTCAAGGTAACTGGGTGGATAAGGATACTTGGGTAGTTTAAGTGCCGTGATAAGTACTGAAGTGAAAAGTCGAGAGCACGAAGGAACGCTCGAGACAAAGGAAGAAGAGAACGTTCGTAACACGAAGGAACGTTCAAGACTAATCAAGAAGACAAAATGGCCGGAAAAAGTGAAATTATGATTCCAGTATACAGATAAAGAGGATTGGGATGAAAAAGATCTAAAAGCAGTGAAATACATTTACAGTGCTATCTCGAATAAGCAGTTGGAATTGTATGCGAGGAGGAAGCAGCGTACAAAATAGTGAAGAAACTAGATAGTTTATATTTGAGAGAATCTACAGCTTTACAAATTGTGTATAAAAATAAACTGGAGAAAATGAGGTTTGATAAGTATAGTGACTTTTCATTATTCTTTAGTGAATTTGAGAAGCTGATAAATGAGTTGAAAAGTACAGGTGCGACGTTAAAAGAAAAAGAAAAATTAAATTACATGCTAAACACGTTGCCAGAACCATACAGTTATATAGGTGATTTGATAGACAATTTAAAAGAAGACGATCAAACGACTGACTATGTAAAGAATAAAATAAAGCTAGCTGAACTGAAACAACAGAAGGACTATAAAGAGAGAACGACCAATGCATTTACGGCGAAAAAGGATGGATGCTACAAATGCGGAAAGAAAGGACATTTCGCATGAGAGTGCCAAAATGGCGACCAAGCGGGACGCAACGGCGGATCATGGCGTGGTTTAACACGTGGTAGAGGACGCGGTGTATCCGGAAGAGGCAGCTACGGCAGAGGGCAAGACAGAGGACAGCGAAATCAACAAGAAGCAGGTACGAGCGAGCAAAACAGCGGCGGACCGACTGCTTGGGTAGCGACGGTGCACACGGCACAAAGTAGCGAAAACAGGTTAGATAATGGTGAAATTAAATGGTTACTCGATAGTGGTTGCTCGGATCACATTATTAATGATGATAGGTATTTTGAAAAATTTGTTGATTTAAGAGAACCTATACATATTTATTTAGGAGATGAAATGAGGATAAACTTGTTATTAAAGAATTTTTTTTCGACGGGACTTAGAATTTTTTCAGATGTGTAGCAAAATTTTTAAGTTCCGCATCTGAAAAAATTCTAAGTCCCATCGAAAAAAAATTCTTTAATAACAAGTTTATCTTTATTTTGCACGGTATTTAGTCCTTTATAAATAAAAAAATTTCAGATCAGATTTTGGCATAAGATCTCACGTAAGATCTTACGTAAGAACTTACGTAAGATCTTACGTAAGATTTTTCAATAGGGATCTAATAGGCAATCATAATATCCCCAGAGCATTTATTCTGCAATATCTCTTTCACATTTTTTGTCTCATATTTAGTTAGAAAGCTCGAAAAAATTTGTGATTATTATCAAAATGGCAGACAATCCTCCGACAGAAATCATCAATATGATTATTGTTTGAGGTTGTTAAGGGAACAATGCAAGAGAAGCAGCTCGACAGTATGCAGAACTATATCCGATTAGACGTCATTCTGACCACAAAACTATTTTGCGACTGAAAGAAAGAGGTAGGGCTCGAGAGCTAAAACGTAAACGCAGGAAGAAACCTTTAAACAATAACGAAGCTATTATTGTAACAGTCTTTGGGATGGTAGTCATGAATCCACACATAAGTCAACGACAAATTAGTAGAAAGTTGGATATATCACAGGCAACAGTTTGTAGAATTTTGCGAGCGAATAGCTATCATCCTTACCATATCTCACTTAATCAGTTCCTTTCTGATGAAGATAATGTTTTGCGGGTGAGATTCTGCAGATGGACTTTGGGTCGACAGGCTGATCACATGTTCTTCTTCCATACCATGTTTAGTGACGAGGCTATATTTCAAAGTGATGGAGAACTGAACCGTCAGTCAAAAATTATAAAATTAATAAATTTTTTAATTTGGCATAAAACGATGTTGAATTGAACGATCGCAGCGCCATTGCTTTTTTGCTAGTAAGGTAACGACGATTTTTGACTCCGTATTACAATTATCTTAGTTGAGCCCTCTTCTTCAATGAATTTTTTGAGTGGAATTTAATTTGTGCATTATTTCACTAATAAATGACAGAGAAAAGTTGGAAACAGCGATTCGTATCGCGGTCGGTAATGTAGGATGGTACGACCTCCCCTTAAATTTAAACTGTTATATGAAGCCATTGATGCATAATTATGATTAGTTTGGTTAGCTCAATTAAGAAGCGAATCAATACATCATTATAATCGTAAAACAGCAGATGCATTAGAACATTATCCAAGATTAACTAGAATTGCACAGCACGAACTTAGTGAAATTTTTGCAGATTCTCAACAGAGAGAGCAATTAGCAATTTACATTTATATTAAAGGCATTAAACCTGAAATTAAACGCTACATATGTCCAGTTAACGTATACTCGCAGTTAAAACAGGTGCAAGAGCATGCTTTGCAAATTGAAAATCATTTAAACGATTTAGCTCGTTTTAAGAAAATTTCTGTATCATTCCCAAGAAGGCGTAGAAATTAACTAACAAAGTAGAAAAATCTGACCTTGACCCTGAGGTGATGGGGTCAAATGGACCACGGATTCGGAATCAGCGACCTCAAAAACATAAGGTATATATGGTCTGGTCCGTGGGTTTTGATATTTTTTTTTTTTGTGTGGCTGTGCAATTTTTTATTATACAGGGCTAGGTGCGTATACTATTTTTCGACGGGAAGTTGCACTTTCGGGGCCGGATAGCAGAAAATAAATTTTTTGAACTCTGGGCGACTATTTATATCGACAGGTAATGGTTCAAATCACGTAAAAAACATGCTCCTAAGAAGCATTTTTTTTTCACCGGACTTAGAAATTTTGCAGGTGATGGACTTAGCCAAAATCTCAAAAATTCTTAAAAAAAAAAAAAAAAAAAATTCGGTCCAAAATCGTTCAAAATAAAAAATAAACAGGGTTTTTGAAAAAAAAATTTTTGCCGGACTTGGAATTTTTCGATTAGTTGGACTTAGTTTTTTTGTCAGATCTGAGCTTAGATTTTTTAACAGGGTTGGGCTGTGGAAAATGATGTTTTCAGCACGGACCTACGTTCATTGCAAAAATAACGTTATTTTTTGCTTCAGCGAACTTGAAGAAAATTACGTTAATAGCCACTTCAAAACTAGGAAAAATGACGTTATTTACTAAACATGCTGTATATTACGAAAATAACGTTATAGCAGATCTAATCTTAGATCTGATCTTAGATCTGAGCTTAGATTTTTTAACAGGGAACCGCTCCCAGTAGTCCGTTTCAAGAACATCGCGCATTTCTTGCTCATAAGCGGCTTTTCACGGATTGAGCCTCGTATCGATTGTAAATCGATACGAGAAGAATAAAGAACATTTTTAAAATAAGATCATCCTTCTGCCAATAGGTGGCGGCGCCCAGTTTATCGCGCCCGCAAGTGGTTAGACTTCTCCACGATTACTATATAAAAGCGTTTTAATGGATGCTAAATAAACATATTGTAATGCGTGCGATTTGTCTACGATCTAGCGATGCGTTTTAAAATTAATATGTAAGAGCGAAATTTAAGTGTGTTAGTTCTTCCGTCAAACTCCCTCCCGTAATATAAATATTCAAACTACAAATCGAAAATAAAATAAAATAAATAATTTCTAGAAAGATGTTCCCGACAAAGAAAATATAAAAAAATGTTTTTTTTTTATAATTAAATACAAATTTGTTGTTTGACATAAAAATATTCAAGCATTAGTTTAATAAAAATTTAAATATAATGAAAAAATAAATACCATTAAGTTAACCACTGAGCATCATTACGTTAATTACCAATCATCTTTGATTTAACTACTACAGCCTGTTAAATAAATGTAATATGCAATTGCCCGTATTCAACAGAAAATCCTATTGTTTTAACTATATTTTTTTCTTTGTGTACAATTTTTACCTCAGAAAGTTTCTAGGCCTGGAAAGAAAAGGCTGCTTTAGGATAAAAAGTGAGGAAAGAAGTACAGTTAGATTAAAAATTACATACTAATAAATGAATTTAGTATCTAGAATATTCAGTTTAATTACAATGTTTTCCACTATTAATTAGAATAATACAAAGCCGTAACATTTATATTATACAGAATTTCATATGCAGAGTAATTTAGTTGACTTAAGTCAGTTGCCAACAATTTTTTAAATTCAATATCTTTCTATTGCGATTCTACTCCGATTTTTGCATAAAATATTTCTTAAAATTATAATTTTAATTTCATTCAATAACATTTATGAAATTTCAGTTATTATGCCTCGATGGAATTGGTGGTGCCCCGGTAGTTCTAGCAGGAATCGGTGGAGGTAATACTGGAGGAGGAATTTGTGGTGGTGGTAAAGAAAACTGCCTCAATGGAAGCGGTGGTGGATTAGAATGTAGAGCCTGTAACAATTCCGTTGTCTGCAATAAATTATCACTAGCAATTACATTATTGTCTACGATTTCTTCATAAGTCTTGAAATCAGCTTTCGGTGTATTAATTTCCTCATCCGTTATTTCAGCCGTTTTAGACTTTACATGTAACGGTTGAGGTGGTCTTGCAGGAGGAATTGGTCTTGGAGGAGGAAGCCTAGGCGAATGACTAACTTCATTAATAGGTTCAGTTGAATTTTTTTCGTTTAATTCTAAATCACTAAAGATGTCGATTTCTTTTTTAATGCTGGCTATCCAATCTGATGATTTTAATTTCAAATTTAGTTGTTTACCATGAACAGTTATCACCTTTTGTTGTACAGTAGCTAAAGCACTTTGACCATCTCTAAAAGTAATCCAAATCATTTCATTAACAAATCTTACTAAGATAATTTCACCTATTTCAGAAAGATCTTGTACAAGAGCATTCATAAATGCGTCTCCAAATATATGTTCTGATTCTTCATTATCATCGGACCAAACTATAACTGTACCATCTGGTGGGCCCAAATCTTTTATAACATCCACAAATACGATCTTTTTTTTCTTGTCATCAACACAATGTATGTCAATATCGATGGTAGCAATGACTGGTCTATGATCACTTTGTTTTAATTCCGCTCTACCATAGAAGAGTAATTGTCCACTGCTCCAATCAGTATCACATTCTGAAAAAAGTCATAAAAGAAAAGAGTAGAATATCACAATCTGTTATTTTATTCGACCATGTAAAACATATTACTTTCATCAATACATTTAAACAAATAAAAAATCCTTTGATTCAAAGCATTTCATTGTATGTTTGATCAGATAATCCATGCATTTATTTAAAAAAAATTATTTTAAACTTTATCTATAGTGGTGTTTTTGAATCAGACTTCATTTAGCGCTATGCCGGAGCAACCACGTGGAACCCTTACATGTCACGTGAGGATCACATAACGATCACGTGACTGTTTTCAGTCAGGAGACAATAAAATATAATTGAAGAAACTCAGAGTCAGAAATACAGGATTTCAGAAAGAAGGTAGTGAAAAATAGAAATAGAAAACCAGAGTTAGAAATATCAGTGGTAGGGATAAATAATAAGCAACGGGAATGCAGAATCAAATGTAATGAGTTTTTAGCAATCGGTAAGATTGTTGTAAATGCATTGAGCGTAGAAGAAATATAAAAAAGTTCAACAAACCTAAATCAGTAATAAGTTTTCGTCGCTTCCATAAAACTCTATCAGTGTAAGCTGGTTGTCTGCATTTTTCACTTGTATCGTAGTCATCGGAAAATAGATCGTATTTGTAAGTAGGTGGAAAATCAATTTCACCTTCTAAAAAATTTTTAAATACATTTCCTTGCTGTTGCTGAATCTAAAACAAATGAAATGAAGTAAACAATCATGGAAAAATATCAATTGTAATAAAATTAATGAGTAATCAATGAAAAGCTAGCTGGATAGGTAAGGCGAATCAAGGCTGCATGGGTATATACAGGGTGTTCGAAATGTTCCGGACCCCCCACTTATAACATAAAGTAAGCATTTTGGAAAAAAATGTTAAATACAAAAGTTGTTAAGTTTTGAAGGTTGAACTAAATGATGACCTTGGATTTGTTATTGGTTATCATTTTCAAGGTCATTTAAAGGTCATCTTCAGTTTTTTAAATAGGGACCCCTATTTTTTATTTCAGATTCTGAAAGAGCACAAAATTTTACATCTGGATATGTATCCACGTTATGGCGCAAAATGACCTACAGAGGTCATTTAGTGGTTAAATGATTATTTAGTAGCAGAAAGCCAAGAAATCCCGATTATTAAGAACTTTGGGTGTATTTGACGAAAAGAAAAAAAAAATTTCGTACTTTAATACTAAAGTATATAATTTGATTTTCTAGGACGAACTTTATGGTCACTTTAAAATTGGCCTTAATTTTTAAGGTCATTTGAAAGTTATCTTCAGCTTATTAAAAAGGGACTCATTTTGTATTCCGGATTCTGGAGGAGCATTAAATTTTAGGTCTGGAGATATGTACAATATCCACGTCATGGCTCGAAATGATCTACATAGGACACTTGGGCGTTATTAATTTCAAAAGCAAAATAATCTAACCGTTTTACATGAACAGTTTTTATTGCAATAATTTTTTGCAAGGGTTACGAGTTTCTACGCATGATTCATAGCATTTTCAGGATCGTTACTTGTACCTTAGAAGATTTTGCTCACTATTCTTTTTAGGAATCAGTTCATTTATAATTGTTAATTAACAATTGTTTACTCCTATTTACTTTTCTGTTTTCAAGAGTTAAGTGAAGTTCTCTTACTTCGAAATTCAGATAATTGTATTAATTTTCAATAATTGTACTTTTAATCGTAGTGAAAAATGGCACATCTTACTGAACGAGAAAGAATATCTTTGTTGATGATGCGAGGGTGGGGTGATCAAGAGAGAGGTTACAAACAGGTACAGCGTTTATTCAATGAAACATTCAGAGTTGAAGAAAACAACCCTATTTTAAAAAGTACCGTAATTCGTACAATTAGACGTTTTGAAGAGACAGGTGGTATTAAAGATCGTCCTAAATCAGGTAGATCCAAATCATCGTCTAATGATGAAAAGAGCTTAGACGTATTACAATCATTTATTGAGGACCCCCATTGCAGCATCAGACGTTGTGCACAACAGCATGAAATGGGTGCTGCATCTGTGCACAAAATTTTGAAACTCAACAAATGGCATCCTTTCAAAATAAGTTGGTACAGGAATTATCTGAAGATGATTTTGATAGAAGGGTAGAGTTTTGTGATGTAATGATGCAAATGATATCTCATGATCCTTTGCTCCTCAATAACATTGTTTTCTCTGATGAAGCCACGTTTGAGTTAAGCGGAACAGTGAACAGACATAATTGTCGATACTGGAGTAACATCAATCCACATTGGATGAGAGCGGACCGCACGCAACATCCTGAAAAAGTAAATGTTTGGGCTGGCATATTTAATGGAAGAGTACTTGGCCCTTTCTTTATTGAAGGTAATTTAAATGCTGCAATGTATGAAAACATGCTTCGAGACCAAATTATACCTGCTATACGGAATTTAACGGGTGGAAATCTGGACGAAATTTACTTCCAACAGGATGGTGCTCCTGCACACTACGGTATTCATGTTCGCCGATATTTAGATGCAACATTTCATGATAGATGGATTGGGCGGAGAGGTACAATTGAATGGCCACCTCGGTCCCCAGACCTAACGCCTCTTGATTACTTCCTTTGGGGATACTTGAAGGATAAAGTTTATGTTATAAAACCACGTGACTTGGATGAATTACGCCAAAGAATCACTGATGAAATAGACTTGATACCTCAGCAAATCTTGCGAAATGTTGTTGCAGCCTTTTACAATCGGTTAGCACATTGCCAAACTGTTAATGGGCAACAATTTGAACAGTTGTAAAAAGTTCCTGTCAACGACATTTTAAAAAAATTCAGTTTGGGCGAATAGTCCACTGTCTTGATTTAGTTAGCTGGGCCGCCGATAGTCCTGCCTTAGCTGACTGGGCCGCTAGTGTTCTTGTCTTAGTAGGCTGGGCCGCCGATGGTCTTGCCTTAGTTGGCTGGATCACCCATGATGTTACCTTAATTAATTGTACCTCCCGTGCCTGAGCAATAAGGCTCATTTTGATTAGACATTTTTTTATTTATCATTTTCTCCCCCGAGGTATGTAGTTGTTGGGCCTAAGGCTTATTTTACGCCAGTGTCAATTACACCTTCTACAATCCTAATGCAGAATTTAGCGCTGGTGCAAAATGGAGAATTACAACTAGGAGGCTTAATTTGGAAAACTAAAGTTAACCTTCAAATGACCTTGAAAATCAAGGGCAATGTCAATTTAACGCCACCATAAAGTTTGTCTTGCAAAATCAAATTACTTTAGTATTGGTCAGATACGCTCAAAGTTCTTAATAATCGGGATTTCTTGGCTTTCTGCTACTAAATAATCATTTAACCACTAAATGACCTCTGTAGGTCATTTTGAGCCATAACGTGGGTACATATCCAGATGTAAAATTTTGTGCTCTTTCAGAATCTGAAATAAAAAATAGGGGTCCCTATTTAAAAAACTGAAGATGACCTTTAAATGACCTTGAAAATGATAACCAATAACAAATCCAAGGTTATCATTTAGTTCAACCTTCAAAACTTAACAACTTTTGTATTTAACATTTTTTTCCAAAATTCTTACTTTATGTTATAAGTGGGGGGTCCGGAACATTTCGAACACCCTGTATATATATTTATTTATTTATTTACTCTTGTCAAGTGATTGTTTGTACAAAATTCCAACTGTAAGCTTTCCTTGTTCATTTCTACATACGATGGGTCCATGGGAGAATAATTTTGAGCATATAAGTATCTAGAGTAAATAAAGTCACTTGACAAGTTAGTCAAAAATTAGTAAATCTTAAAAAAATTGACACTGGTCAATATAATTTCTTTTTTTTGAGTCTTGTATTCCCTTTTATAGCTTGTCAAGTGATTTTTTTTTTACAAAATACTAACTGACTTTCCTGTTGATTTTTTTAGCCGATGGGCCCATTAGAGAACATTTTTGAAAGTATAAATATCTGGAGAAAAGAAAGTCACATGCTAAGATGTAAAGGGGAATACAAGACTCAAAAAAAAAAAAATTATATTGTGTAACGGGGCCGCCCCTGGACCTCACCGACGTCCCTCGGTGCGGCTGTGTGCAGCAGCGTGTTGCACACGGGCGATGCCGTTCGCTACAAACGCCGGGAGAATTCAAACTCCCGGCTTTCTTGAGCTCAGCTGAGCTCAAGCGCATGCTGAAATGGATCGCGAAAATCCTCTGCGCCGGCTAGCTCCCGGTCGCAGTTCACGAGGAAAACGGACGTAGTCGAAAGAAAAATAATCTAAATCGACAATTAGATTAACGGCGTTTATTTGGAATCGAAAGTCAAACAATGAGATACACGCGCGATGTAAACAAAGCCACGGTCGCGCAGGTCGAGTTCGCTTGCGGTCGCGCGCGCCGTTCGGGCCGATGCCCTATCACACCACACATGCACACATGCAAATGCGCACGCTGCGCCGCCCGCAATTTAGAGGAGATATCCTGGACACGTCTGTCCAGGATACGCGCACTCCTCTTACCTTGTATGACGGCCGGACTCGCACTCTCTTTCGCTCGCACTCTCTGCGCCTCTGCTGCCTCAATTTCCGCCTGCCTTTTTCTGGCCGTGTCTCGCGGTCGCTGTCTGCTGCTGCTTCCACCTCCTGCTGTTGCTGCTTCCTCGCCTTAGCCTCGGACGTCTTCCACTCAGCTTCCTCACACAAAAAACCAAGCAAAAAGCGCGCTCGCGGATTTAGGCACGTGTTCTCTGCGCGAGAACTACCAGGAACATGGCGGCTGCTGCGCTAGCCCGCGCGGAGCGCCACTCCTTCCTTCTCTCTCCATCTCGCGCGCCTTACCTACCTATACCTCTCTCACTCGCACTCGCTCGAGCTTGCGCTGCGCGAGCAGCTGACGAGCCGTGACACCCCCCCCCAGACGTCGCTAGACTCCGATTTGCGTTCGTCTGATCATAAGAGAAGAAATGAGATAGGGATTAGGTTGATTAATCATTGCGCTAGATGTATCCTTCTATTTCTTTTTATTTTTCTCTACATAGCCTGGAGGCAGGTGCTCCTTGAAGTAGGGGCATTCGCTCGGGGTACGTACCCCGAGGCACCCACAGATCGTGCACCAACGTACCTTGCCCCCGGTCTTCTTCCTGGGGACTTCCCCTTCGTAACCTCACCGCCCCGTCACTGGGTTGAAAGTGGGCGGTGGGATGCTGGCGTACTCCCCGGCGGCACCTGCCGCACTGGGAGTACTTCTCTCTTGAGGTCGGGCGAAGGACCTATCACGAGTGGCATCTGCCACCGGTTCGGGGGCATGGGGGCGACGTAGCTGAGGCTCCGGACGATTGAGCTCAGCGAAGGGTTCGGAGCTTGGCTTTTTGAGACCTTCTCTTGCCTCTGCCTCCCGCCGCTGTGCCTTCTCGAGCTCTCGCCGGAGCCTACAAGCTTCGCTGTGTGCCTTCTCTCACTTGTCCTCCGCCCTTCTTCTGGCCTCTTCGGCTTTGGCCTTGGCCTCTTCTTCGACCTTCTTCTTTTTAGTCACCCGGTCCGTTCTGGATTTCTCCATAGCCGCCAAGTCCTCCCTCCGATTGGCCACCCTCGAGGGCCAGAGCTCTGCCTTTACGCGCGCCTCCTCTCCCCTTTCGAGGAGAACGTCCAGCTCCGCGTATGCTCTTTTTTCCCTCTCGAGGGCAGTATCGGAGGCTTTCTTCGCCTCCCTAACCTCGGCCACGACTCGGGCAACGTGCTCCTCTATCTTTAGGTCGCTCCAGGCCGAGGTGTCTACGGCAGCTACCGTAGACGTGGGAGGTGATAGCCTCCATTCCTCCGGAGTTTGAGACTCGCGGCTTACCAGTTCTTTCATTGGAGCTGGTGTCGGAATCGCTTCCGACGCGTGGCTTCCTTTGCTCCTCTTCGGGAGCCCTGACCACCCCAGTGGAGGCGGAGGCAACTGCCTCATCCACCTCTATCTCTTCTATCGAGACCTTGGTTTTGGCGAGCACTTTTTCTTTGTGCTCGCTCACCAAGGTATCTCTTTGGAGGTGGATTGCCTCCATGAGTTTGGCCAGGACCTCCCCAGCCGGCGGCGTCTCCTCCTGGGCAAATGCCCAGTTGATGGCCTCTGCCATCAGCTGCTCCGCCTTCTCCAGGTCCACCTCGATTATCCACTTGGCGTCCATCTGAAACAGAAAATTCCGGGGTGAATTTTCTGTTGAATGAACTAGGTTTCGCATGAGCCCGCCGGGGCGAATTTTCTGTTGAATGAACTAGGTTTCGCATGAGCACGCGTCCGTCTCGGCGTTGCTTCGCCATGCCCGCTAGTGGCCTTCTCAGTTTCCTAGGTCTACCAGGACGCCTTTTCGATGGTGCCGGCTCGGTTGGCTTTGTCCTTGGTGGTTTCCCTTGGATTACTGTTACTGCCGTTTTCCTCGGTCTGCCACGTTTCTTCTTTGGTACTGCTGTACCGTGCTTCTCTCCCATATTTGGAGTCGCTGCATGTTCCTTTTCTCCCATATGAGGAGTCGCATTTGCAACCAGTCCAGCGCCCTGAACTGTCGGATTGCTGTCCGCAAGCGCATGTTCTGATTCTTCATCGCTTAGAGTCGCATTTGCAACCGGTCCGGCGCCCCGAACCGTCGGATTGCTATCCGCCACCGCATCCCTCAGAGGTTGAAAAGGGTCGTCTACATCTTTACCTGATGCCTCAGGCTCTTCATGAGAATGGTAGTACTTCGGGTCCTTTGCATGGACCACTGAATCTACCATTCCCTCTCCATCTACGAGGTCATTGGTGTTTGCTCCTCTAATCGCCGTTATAAGGTGTGGACCGCTATACTTCGGCGCTAGTTTGGCAGCCACACCTTGCATCGCCGAAGACAGCACTCGGTTTCTCTTCCAAACCAGTTCCCCTACTTGGAACTCAGCCGGACGGTGCTGTTTGTTATAATAGCTTGCTTGTCGCTCCTGGGCCGATTTAGAGTTCTTCCCGGCCCATTCTTGGAGATCCCTTATGTCCGCCATTTTGTCCTGCCAATTCTCCATGGCTTGTTGGCTGGATTTCTGTGTGGCAGCTGCCTCCTGTTCACGCTTAAGGGTCTTAGGCGGTATCGGTTGTCTGCTATAGAGGAGCATTGCCGGACTAACCTTTGTGGAGCTTTGTTTGGACGTATTCATGGCGAAGGTTACTTCTGCGATGTTTTCGTCCGACCGATTGTGCTTCTTTTCGATGTAGGACGCTATCAGCGTCTTGATAGTCCTATTCGTCCTCTCCACCGGGTTAGCCTGAGGGTGATATACGGGAGTGTTCGTATGGTATATATTCCGATCCTTGAGGTATTCGTCCACCATTTTGTTCTTGAATTCTGTTCCATTGTCGGACAAGAATACCTCAGGCACGCCAAATCGTAGGACAATTCTCTCATTAAATTCCTTTACGATTGTCTTGGCATTTGCCTTTCGGATCGGAATTACCTCTATCCATCTGGTGAATAGGTCTTGAAATATCAAAATGTATTCAAAGCCCTTGGCCGTTCCTGGTAGTGGACCTGTGATATCACTGGCCACCACCTGCCAAGGTCTTTGGATCTCCCGTATTCCCATCAGTCCTGCTGGCAATCTTTGCTCCACTTTGCACTGTTGGCAAATGCCATACTTGCGAACATAGTCCCTTAATTGTTCGTAATATCTCGGCCAGTAGTAAAATCGGTCTACTCGGCCAAAAGTCTTTTCTCGACCTAGGTGACCTGCCTCTGGTGCGTCATGGCATTCGCGCAGTACCGCTTCTCGATTCTCTTCTGGAACGACAAGTTTCCAGGCATCTTCGTCATCGAACACCCCCTCCAGTTCATCCTTGGGTTTGTAAAAATACAAGTTCCCTTGGAGAACCTTCCACTTGGGGTGTTCTCTTGGTTCTTTGGCCACTAAGGCCAGCTGGTCTTGGTACCACTCATCTGTGGTAGTGCGGGACCATGGCACTGACTCTATTGAAGATTCCTCTTCTTCGAACATCCGAGATAGAGCATCTGGGACCACGTTTAGCGTACCTTTTCTGTGTTCAATAGTAAGGTCGTGGCCCTGGAGTTCCAGCGCCCATCTCGCCAATCTGTTGGTAGGAATCTTCATAGTTTGTAGCCATTTCAAGGAATTGTGGTCCGTTACTACCTTGAGCGGGTACCCTTCGATATACGGGCGAAATTTCTTTATTGCCCACACGACTGCTAGGCATTCCCGTTCAGTTACTGTGTAATTCCGCTCCGCCGGTATAAGCGTCCTACTGGCAAATTCTAGCACTCTTTCTACTCCATCGATTTCTTGGAGTAGAACGGCCCCTATGCCAGTATCGCTTGCATCTGTGTGGACGATGTATTGTCCGATCTTGTGCGGTCTTTGCAGAACGGGCGCCGACATTAGCAGGCACTTTATCCTTTCAAAGGATGCCTCTTGCTCTTCGCCCTAATAGTACTTGGTGTCTTTCTTTAGGAGACGCGTCATTGGTTCCGCTATTTCTGCAAAGTTTTTTATGATCTTCCGGTACCATGACGCCATTCCCATAAATCTCCTCAGTTGCTTAATATTCTTGGGAGCCGAATATTCTTTGATGGGTTCGATCTTGGCTGGGTCGGGTCGAATACCATCCCGATTGACCAGGACTCCCAAGTATCTCACCTCCGACCGACAGAAAACACTTTTCTCTTTGTTAACTGTCACTCCGGCTTCCTTTAGCCGGTTTAACATAATCTTTATGTGTCGGGGGTGGTCTTCAAACGACTGTGAGGCGATGATGATGTCATCCAAGTAGGCGAAAGCAAACGGCTCTAAATCGTTGCCGATTAGGCTATCTATAAACCTTTGAAAGGTCGCGCCCGCATTGGACAAACCAAACGGCATTCTTTTCCACTGAAACAATCCCAAGCCGGGTACCGTGAAAGCCGTTATCGGTTTTGCTCTCTCAGTCAGCGGTATTTGATGGTACGCTGAGCTGAGGTCCAATGTCGTGATGAACTTTGCCCGCTTGATTTTCCGTAGAATATGGTCCATATATGGCTGTGGATATGCATCCTTATCCGCAAGTGCGTTTACTCTGCGGAAGTCGATGCACATCCTTCTCTTGCCGTTCTCTTTCTTGACCATAACTATCGGACTGGACCAAGGACTATTAGACGGCTCTATGACTTCTTGCGCTAGAATCTCTTTGACTTGCCTGTGCATTTCTTCTTCGATTTTCGGCAAAACCGGGTAGTATTTCAGTTTTACCGGTTTCGCCGATTTGACATCAATGTCATGTTCTATCAAGCTTGTCATTCCTAGTCGCCCTGGCATTTTATTGAGGATGTTGTCTACCATCTCATAGACTTGTCGTTTTTTCTCTTCCGACACATCCTCTAACCCAACTGAAGCTAGGGCTGAAATGCCGCCAGCAACTGCTGCGACTTCTAGCGCTACGTAGGTGTTGTCTTCTTTGAAGAACAATCTGTCTAAGTCCGGGTCCAAGACTGCATGGAACTCCCGGACAAAGTTTACACCTACGTAGCAGTCCTCATCTAATCCGGGCAAGATTGCTACCCGGATGTCCTTGGTTATGCCTGCTACCGACAGCGGTAGCAGGACGTGGCCAATCAAGGGGCAGCGCCTTCTGTCTGCCAGCCGCACCTGTCCCGTTTTGGCTTTGGATAGACTCCGGCCGAGGCTGGTGACAATTCGGAGCCCTATCGGTCCCATGACCGTGCACGAGGCTCCAGGGTCATACAGTGCCCTCATCCGATAGTTTTCTATCTCTATCGGAAGCCACCATCTTGTCTCGTCCTCGGCTTGGTAGTCAATTCCACTAACTTCTCCTTCAGAGATGTCCTCCCAGGATCCATCGTCGTACTCTTCCTGGAAGGTTTTGGCTCTCTTTAGTTCTATTTCCGGCATTCTTGGCCGTGCCTCCTCTAAAGGAGTTCTCCCTTCCTCAACGTGAGGATGAGAGACACTCGCTGTTGAGCCACCTGTCCTCTCTTCCTGATAATCCCCGGCAGCTGCCGAGGATTCCAGAAGAGGGCTAGACTTCGGCTCACCCTGATCGAGAGCACCTAGGCTCGTCGCATCAGCGGCTGGTGGAGTCATTTGGCCCTCTATCCACCCTTGTTCTCGTTTCCCGAACAATTGGAACAGAACTTCCTTATCCAACCTGGTTGGCCGCATCCATTGCACTCTAGACGTTTTGACAGGTCTAGCCTCTTGCGTTCTTTCGGGGAATCTTGAGAATCTTTGCCTTTCTTTTTGTTAGAATTCTCTGCATTCCCTTTTCCAGGCTGGTTTTTTCCTTTTTTATCGCCGTTCTTTGGCGCCGATTCTTTGCTGTTGTTCTGCTTCAGGATTTCCTAAAGCATTTGGCCAATTCAGGATAGCATGCCTGCTTTCCGACCTGTCTGTTCGGTCGAGACAGCTGCTACCTTTGGTTCGTTGCTCGTCGTTTCTGAAGTCGAAGATGGCTTTTTCTTGTATGCCATTTCTGGCAGCAGGGTTGACTCAGGAGCTGGAGGAGGTCTATACGTCCGCTCCCCTTCTTCCGTCATTTCTGCCTCCACTGCCAGATCGAGTAGTACTTCTATAGATGAGCAGTCCGATCGTTTTACTTGCCTTTGTAATTTCGGTAGCAGGTTTCGATGCAGCAAGTCTATCTGCGCTGAAAGAGAGGAAATCGGTATCTGTTAACGCATGATACCGATGAGGCAGGGTATGTATTCCCTCATTGCCTCATCCTCACCTTGTGTTCTGGCATTTGCCTCCGCAATCAATCGCTGATGAAAGCGCTGGTTGGTACCATACCAACGCTTTGCTGCTGAGACAAAATCGTTCTAGCTATGCCACTTGTTCTTCTTATTTTGATACCAAGTGGCTGCTGTGCCTGCCAGCAGCTCTGTCAGAGATGCGAGCATCTGCTCGTCTGACAAATTGGCTGTCGCCCGGTAATCTTCTACTCTGGTAAGGAACACTTCTATTGACTGGCTCCTTTCCCCAGAAAACCGGACTTGCCATTTCCTCACGATGTTTCCTATATCATGAGGAGAATGGCTCTGCCTACTGTTTTGCCAGTTGGAGCAATTCGGGCAGCTTGCCCCAGTTTCGTTCATGTTCGGCCTAGGCATCTGCCTAGGCCGCTCTGTGTCCACCTCTCGCTGATTGGAGGTTGGACGGAAACCTCTTCTTGGGGAACTTTCCCGTTGGCTCGTTGTGTCTTGCGGTTGGTCATCGTAATGGCACGTGAAGTTCTGGTTCTTGGAACCCCACGTGCCTTCTTCGATCGTTCTCTTCTATCCTCGTACTTGAGGCTGGATCTGTCCTTGTCGTCACTAGATTTGACAAATCTTCCACTTTTTTGATCAAGTGAGCTAGCATGCCCGAGAATTATTCAGGGACTTTAAACTTTTCCTCGGATACGGCAACTAACTCCACCCAGCTATTTTTTCTTGATTCCTGATCTTCTAATTGATCTGCTTGCAGCCTGTTGTTCGACTCAGATCTGTGGTCTATGTTCCTGGAATCGTTGTCGGAGGATCCCTTCAACCAGGCAATTGCCTCACTTACTCCCTCGTCTGTTACAAGAGCTAGCAAGGCTTGCTGCTTCAGGTTGCCTTCTGTAGGCTCGTCCTCGTCTGGTGAGAGCGTTCTATTGATCCACTGTTCTCTTTGAGTAATACGGTACTCTAGTGAATCAACACCTTCTTGGGAGACTGGCACGAAATCAGCCTCTTCGTATTGGCCAATCAACCAGGTATATAACCTCGCTTGTCTAGCCAAGCTATTTCCTTCCGTGCGCAGGTTGAGATCCTCTAACGTTGTCCGTAGGCAGTTGCCTGACATGCTAGCAATCATGTCTTCAACCGCTATCACTTTCTCAGCCGTAGGTCCTTGTGTTGTCGTCATCTTGCTTGAATCTATTTTTCCCAAGCACTAGAGTAATTTTGTTCAAGCTTGGGCCCTCAGTCTATGGTTAAAATTCTCTTAAAAAAATTTTAAATTCCCTGTCTTGTATAAGTAAGATGTGCACCGCCCTTAATATCTTTGAAATTCTTTGTTTGTGTGGTACCCAACGCTGGTACCACCACCCTTCGCTAATTGCAACTGCAATTAGCGACTTACTCGCTTATTAAAATTTTAAAACCTACTGGACAAGATTTTCTGTAAAAAAAAAAACGATTAAAGAAAAAATTCCTAGACGCGCGAAAGGAAGAAAAAAAAAAAAAAAAAAAATTTTGGTGGCGACCGACCTTAATCCCTCGCGAACAAGCTTTTAAATTCTTGTTGAAAGCCATCTCGAATTTGTGTAGGCGAACAAATTCGGTGGCAGCCCCCCTTTACTTTCCTCTTGGCGTACCCTAGTCGGTGGCCGCCGACCTTAATTTCGAGTTTTTCGAATTTAAAAATTTGAATTTCCCGCGCTTCCTGAGTAGGAACGCGTACCTGCTCTATTTTCACTCACAACCGAAACAAAATTTTCTTTTTATCATAAAAAAAAAAATTTTGTTAATCAAAAAAAAATATAAACAAATAAATGAATTTTCGGCGCTTGACCTGTCACACAAAAAAAAAAAACAATCCTATACTAAAATACAAATTGAATTTTCCCTACTCAGGTTACTTCTCCTTGTCCCAACTAGTTTTCAAAATTTTAAATTTCAATTTAAAGCATTTCAAAGCACTACTCGTGCTTAGACATACGTGCATACAAACATACAACACACCTACACAACGTGCGACTTGGTGCTGGAGTTCCTCACTTGCCTAAGCCGCCAAGTAAATACGGAGAATGTTTGTTTTCTTTTTTTTTCTCCGCCTCGACCCGCGCTCGCTACAAGTTCGCAGCTAACGAGTATTCTAATCGCGAAAAAATATTTTCCCGCCTAAATTCCCCTACACACGCGTTGGGCGCCAATGCCAACGAGCCGTGACAATTGACCGGTGTCAATATTTTTATCATTTGCTAATTTTTGTACGGAATACAAAATTAAGATTATCCTTGTTGATTTCTTTATACGAAGGGTCCAGATGATAAAAATATTTACAACGGTCAATCCAATTTCTTTCTTTGGTTCTTGTATTCCCTTTTATAGCTTGTTGAGTGACTTTCTATAGTCTATAGATACTTATATGTTCAAAATTTGTTGCCTATGGACCCTTCGTATAAAAAAATGAACAAGGAAAGTATTCAGTTGGTATTTTGTACAAAAAATCACTTGTCAAGAATAAAAATATATATACACATATATATACATGTGTACACATCCACAGTATATTACTTAACACCTACAGCTATCATTTTAGCTGGATGCTGATCAAATTTTGCATTTTATAATTTTATTTTCATTTTGAAAGCTGTACTAAAGTCGCAGTTGAATGGCAAATTCAATTGACGATTTTCTCTTCTTCTACGACTGATGAAATATTCAAATATTTTTCTTTTACTAGCTAGTTCAAATATTTAGTGTTGGTTAAAGGTTTGTTATTAGATGGCTCGGTTTCATTTAGGAATTCCACTAAAATGCATAAATCGTTGCTCACCGAGCATAATTTAACTTCTTTTTTTATTTTTGCCATTGCTGACCAAAAAGAGCAAAATGCGTGGGCATTAATGTAATTTACGTAAGTTTATGTGGCACCTCACAAAACACTCGCGAAATTCGACAATTTATATCGACAGGAAATGGTCCAAAACGCGTTAAAACATGGTCCTACGAAAAATTTTTTTTTCAAGGACTTAGAAATTTTTAGAAATTCGGACTTAGCTTTTTTTCTACCATAGTCAGATGACGTTTTGGCGTGATTTATCACCTGATTTATCACCTGACAAATCACTTGATTTATCACGTGATTTTTTGCAGTAGGGATATCTACGTAATCTTTTATTTCTAATTAAGAATCCCTATTGTTGATTCAGAAAGCACCTCAAATTCAGCGTTTAGATATACCCTCTCGCTCACTATGTGGACGAAGGTTATTTCAAAGACAAAAAGCATAAAATAATGAATTTTTTTTTAGGCATTCCCAAACGAGTTATTCCGACATATCTTTTAAAATAAGCTATCCATTACAATTAGATTACGTCCCACATAGCATGAAATAATTATGAGAAAGATTCACAGAAAGGTTTGAATGAAACGTTGCTGAATCCTTTCCCGCAGCTTACCAATACCTTGCAATAACATTTCACAGAAATATCTTGAATCCTTTCAGGAACATATCAGAAAGGTTTCACTGAAATATTATTATTGAAAACATAAAACCTTTCAAGATACCAAAGTCAAATATTTGCAAAAATATTTCAGAAAATATTTCACGAAATGCTTGCAAGCACATTTGAAGAAATATTATTTTAAAGATTGCAGAAACCTTTTCACAAGCATTCAGCACAAAGGTGTTTTAAAATATTTTATAAAAGTTACTTAAACCTTTTCAAAAACGTTTTGTGAGAAGTTTCATTAAACATTTCACAGAAACATTTTAGAAATTTTTTAGACTCATTTCAGTGTAAGATTAATAATTTTCGCAATTAAACATATCACAGAAACCTTGCTGAAAGTCTGCAGGAACCTTTCATGAAATAGTTTGTGAAAATTTTCCAAAATTTTTAGCAAAGTAATTTACAGTCATATTGAAAAATCTGCCGTAAGATTTTATGTATTCTAGGTATTAGGCAAGGTATTTCTTTTAGTCGACTTTCTTTAAAGAGTAATAAACCATTTCTTATTTGTAAGTGTTCACTAAATCTATCATGGCTTCATGGTGTCACATCTGAATACTTCTACCATATTACACACCTTTTGTAATCGATTTATATTCACTGTACTTATTTGTGATAGGTAGCAGGCATGATGTTGAGAGTCTTACTTTAATTATCTTTAAGTAGATATGTTGAATATCCAAAACCAGAAGATAATACTTATAGTAATGTAAAAATGCAGTAAAATTTTAAAAGCACATGCATGTTCCCTATTACAAAATTAATTACCCATTTCAATTTCCTACATAGAGGTTAATAAATTATTTCATTAACAATGAAGGTAATTGGAGGCGAAGAAAGTACACTGTTTTTAAAAAGACTTGAATTTTACAGCACTTTTCAACGACAAGTGTACTGTAAATTTAATGTACTTGGTACTGGAAAGGAAATTAATGTACATTTGCATGAAAATCAATGTAGATATTCAAGTAGGCATACATTAAAATTCAACAACATGCATTAACTAAAATTAATGCACGTTTACATAAATTTTACTGTGAAAGTACATTAAATTTCAAGTATAAATGCAAAAAAATTGATGTTAAAATACATTTCCTGCATTTATACTTGAAATTTAATGCGACTACTTTGAAATTGTTGTGAATGTACTCGAATTTAATGTACTTCCATATTAAAATTCCTGTAAAAATTTATTGCAAATGAACATATGCTGGACTTGTAATTTTTTGGATCGGGTTCAAATCCCTTATGAAGCTTTTTATTACATCTTTTTTTTTTGGTTAATAAATTAAGTTTTATTTATTTTATATGTGAATGTTGACCATTTAATAAGTTTAGTTTATTTAATTTAATTGACATGAAAACATTCAAACAATTTCAATATAGTCGCATTAAATTTCAAGGATAAATCCTGAAAATCTAACGCCAAAATGAATAAAATAATAAATGTTGTACAATAATTATTGTTTAAGAATAATAGCTTTTGTAACGTTGATTATTGCACAGATTTATCTGGCCTAATATTAGTCAATAATATAGATTTTAGCCCCTCGGCCAATCCCTTCTACAATAATCACCGCACAAGAGATTCGCGATCCTCTGATCGGCCGGGCTAGCAAGGTCGGCAGAGGGGAGCGAGTCTTGCGGGGTTAGGGAAAATTGCTGGAGCAGCTTATAAGTTTAAAGTCGCTGGAGGCGACGTTTATTAGAAAACATATTACAAAATACAATCGGTTATAACTTATAGTTTGTTACTTTGGATTCGCGTGCGCGAGTGGGAACCGCTGTTCCTCTACTACTAACCCTGAGAGAGAGAGGGCGAAGAACATCTTGATGCGGCTGTTGCTGCCTGGCTGCGAAGATGATCTTCCGGCTCCTAGTTCTCGATTCTCAGCAATTGCTCGGTCTTGACCCTTAAGAATGCGGTGTCGGTCATGTGCGTGGCTCGTCGTCGGCTCTTTCTTTGGATGTTGTCGGTTCCGAGGCTGATGCGATAGAGAGCTATCGCCGCGCCGACAATTAGTCTTATCGCGTCGCGTCGCATATTGCCCCGCACTCCTTCTGGGCGCTTCGCGGGTGGGCCTCTTCGGCTGTTAGCCGTACCTGTCGCAAGCTATATTGCTCTCTCTCTCTCTCGCTCTAACCTAACTTGCGCGTGGGGCGTCTCCGGCGCTTTTACTTATTTGATGAGCTGTAACGTGGTCGTTTCCACGTTACACTTTTTTCTCATATAATGTTCAAACACAATTTTGCGAATTTCTCTTAAGTGCAAAATAAATGTAATATACAAACAAGGACTCGTGGTCAAGTGGACTAGGTGTTGGACTCTGAATCGGAACGTCGCAAGTTCGAATCTCATCGAAAGAAAGTTTTTCCATTTAAGGGGATGCCGATCTTAACAAATATTTATATATTTGTATTATCAATTTAAAATAAATTAGAGTATAATCAAAATAATAACATAAATCCTATGGTTCCTACAATAATATGAACTTTACATTATACAAAATAATTTTAGTATTTTATTTATTTCAATGTAATAAGTAGCTTTTTAAACATTGCAATAAATAAATCATGGAATACTTATTTTGTATAATAAAATAATTTAAAAACCTTACTTCTATTTTTCATGTAACTGCTAAATACTATCATAAAATATTTAAAAAAGTTTACAACAATATTTCAAGAAACTTTCTTATGAAATATTTTACGAACATTTCATGAAATATTTTTGCAGGATCGATGTCGCGGACATAAAAATATTTCAAAAACTTTTCATGAAAGATTTCTGAAACATTTCAAATCCTTCATGAAATCTTTTAGAAACCTCTTAAAAATTTTTCATGCTATGTGGGGTAGATCTAAATCATGTAAGCATAAAGCGATGCGAAATTGAAGTAGATTAGAAAAAATCAGAGATGGATCGTAAAAATTACACTGCCGTTTGAAGCAGGATTTGGTACGAGGTGAAATATGTGATGAGGCATTGTAAGAAAGGCAAACATTTAATTTTCTACTAATTCATTATTATCTTACTGTTAGTTGATCATGTTTCATCAATACTGCAAAATCATTTCTTTTAAGTAATTCTTTCATTTCTTCCTTGTCCAGATCAATTCTGTAATTGAAATCTCCGCACCAAAATACGTAATCATGAGCATTTAGTGTTCGACCCATAGGAAATATAATTTTTCTTGTAATCTCTGCATAATCGGCATTTCGTTCATTCACTTGCGACTGACCTGCAGCAAAGTGTGCACAAACGAAACAAAATGAGGTAGAATTTATAACGAATCTTATAGCAGCTGCGCCTTTGTTCCCAGTAGTACCACCAAGTCCAGTTTTCACACAATCCACAGCCACATCTTTCAAAACGTTTGCATAAATAGGTCTGATAAATATATACAAGCAAACACCAACGAGTTGTTGATACGTTACAAGGATATATTGAGTATCTCTTGAAATCACTTTTTGCAACTCATCAGCCCAAGCTTTCGCATTTTCGCTACTGGTCGCCATAATATTACTTGCATTTAGATCTACAATTTCCTCAAATCCTATTGCAAATATGTCAACTGGCCTCTTATCACGGTCATTATCAATAGTTGCTAAAAAATTATTTTATAATTAAAAAATTATAAAAATTCGAGCTATTAAAAAAAATTAACAACTTACTTGAAGATTTTTTGTGAGCATCAAGAAGCCAATCCGATAGCGTCACATCTTTATACACCACACTTCGAAAGTGTTTTCCTCCATTAACATTATAAGTAGCTACGCTAACCCGCAGTTTTTTTACATCAACGTATTCTTTGTATCTTTTGCACATTTCTCGCAGAACATTTGAAGGAGCATGCAGCATGTTCGAGGATAAAAGAAGTCGAGCTCGATCTGCAAGTTCAGAGTTCAATGTGGACCCTAATAACAATATATCTATGGCTTCTTGTTTACTAGAGTCTAAAAGATTATTTTGAATAGTTCTTGCCGCAGATCGAGCACCATCCATAAGTTTCGAATTTCCCTGAATTGCTCCTGTTCCAGCATAAATTTTACTTATCTCGTTTCCATTGTTTATCCACATTTGTTTAAAAATTTCTTCAAATCTCGTCACCGTAGTCTGTTTATCGTTCAACTTTAATAACAATAACTGTTGCTGTAGAAGTTCTAAACCAAAAAACATTTGAACACAATTAGTTCTGTCAAGACAATCTAAACAATTGGTACGAAACGTTCCATATTGTGAATGAATAATCTTTTCATCAATAGCATAAAATAAAGAAAATTCCTCTTTATATTTTAATATTTGTTCTTTAAGTTTCAATAAATTTTTAACATTTCCTCCTCGGCATTCCTGATGGTAATCAAATAAAATGTGAGGAATATCCTTGTGTTGTGAATCACTGTGATGACATTGAAACAGCTGATTGAGCATTGCTTCTCCTTCTTTACTCCCGGTTAAGCTGGAACCTAAAAGATTCACAACTAATTGTCTACCGTAATGTTTCTTTAATTGGTTAAAATGCCTGTCAAATGCCGGGGCAGAAACTTCGTATCCTCTTGAAATTTTAACTTTATGAGATCCAACTTGAATGCCTGGTTGCTCCCAAAAAAGTGGCACGGAACCACGTGTTTGCAAATACGAAGTAACTTCGTTACCTACATAAATAATTTGTTCAGTTTCTACAAAATTGGCTACGTGACCATCGTCATTTGTACCTCGTACGTTAAATCTGAAATCATACAAATTTTAAGAGAATTAGCAATTTTATAATTTATTATAAAATTATTATTTTAATTATATTAAGTACACGAAGGTTGCCTCGTGGTGTTTATCGTATAGAAAGCAATGGTAATGTCGCATCGACTGTACCGACGCGAATATCGGAACAGATAGATATGTAATCACGACGTTTCGGTGTCTTATTTGAAACAAATGAATATATGAATTGATCGTAAAGCTCTGCCCCTTGTGATATGATTAATTAGTCCAGCCGATTGAATATATAAGCAATATTTTTATACTAAAATTATTTTTATTGTAATCTTCAATCCAATAATTTATGTTATACTTATTGAATTATGAATAAAACATCAGCAGATTTTTTTTTTTTTTTTATTTATTTATTTAACCAGAGTAAAAGGCATTACATTACAAAAGTAATCCAGAAGCGAAAAACAATTCTGTTACTTTTCATATTTTGTGACGTTGCAATTACTCAGATACGCTTTTCTGAGTCCCCTAAGCTGCGTCTACAAAGGCTTAGTACTCTGACCTGTATTTTTAAACAGAAGACGTAAAATACGCCCTCCCAGGGCGCCAGGCACGGAAGGTACAAGCCAGAGTACACTTTTACTCACTTCGCGAACACCACGCTCGGCTAGCTGCGGTGTGTGTGTGGGTTGCACGCCCGAAATGTGCCCGTTAGACTACGGGTGGTGGGGAAAACCACCCTAATGAGGGAATTCGCACACAAAATACAATGACGAAAAATAAAGACACAATCGTTAAAATATATATGCGCTTTTAATGCGACTTCTCAAAATACAATTGTGCTGTGTTTTGCGCCCCGACGCACGCCAACGCCTATTTCTCACGGATAAATCTCTTCACGCAACGCTACTTTACTTCGCGATTCGATGACTCAATTTCTACCGTACTCGCGCCCCTATACGACAATCACGCCGCACTCCGCCCCACTGCTCACCTCTATGGCGTCGCTTGTCCCGGCGGTCTCGTTCACCAGTCCACTCACCGTCGCTAATAATTGCTTCCTGCACCGCAAACGACTCCTCCTAGCCTCACTTCGACGACACAATACTCCGCTATTCAACGCTACCGACAACTCTAACTCTCGCGACTACGCTGACGACAAATAGCTAGAATAACGAGGAACGATGCTGCGTGGATTAAATCCGGACAACGAGTGTCGCACTCAAACATGGCGATAATCGCGTCTTCCGTGGCGTCAAATGCGTTCTCTCTCTATCCTACGTTATTACAATAGTCTGTCTTCGTCTAGCCCTTAATTAGACTATTCAGGTATAAGGTGTCGCGCCGGCCTTTTTTCTCCGGAAGGATCACCTAAGTTTAGCCCGATCGCGATCGCCATGTTAACGCTCCGCGCGCCCTCTCGCCGATCGCGCAGTACGTGTTAAATGGCGGAGGCCGCTCACCATGTCTACGGTACGCGCGGAGTTGCGAGCCGCGAAAACAACACTACGTACGCCCCTGCGCTCTCGTGTCGTCACTCGTCGGTACTCGGATCGGCTCGGCTGAGTTCGCGTTCGCCTTCTTGTTCGCGTGCCTTCGCGCCTTTCTCTCGTATGTTCGTGCGCCACATCGTCCGTCTCTCTTTATCTCGTGCTCGCCTTTGACCACGTGCTCGTCGTCGCGTCGCCGTTGTCCACATCGCGCCACTCGCTAGAGGCGATCACGGCGCCTCGCACCATTTACTCGGTGTATGTGTGTGTGTATCTATTCTTCGGCGTGTCGCCACCGGCGTCGTTGACTGCTGATCGGGTGTGCTCGCCGTCGCCTGCTGTTCTTCCACCTGTGCCCACCGGGTCATTCATCGTCTCTTCGTCCTTTGGTTGCTCTGGTAAGTCGCCGGCATCTCCATCTGCTAGTCCGGACGCCTCCCTCGTGTCGCCTCAATAAACAGCTGATTGGGCTCTGGGACGAGTGCATGTATGTGTGAGTGCTTGAGAGTGCCGTCGTACCTCGGGAGAAAATAACGTGTATTAGGAATTGATTGTAAAATAAATAAAGCCGGCGTTGGCTCGGCGTCGTTCGGCGAGGCCTTGTTGTCCTGGATTTATAGGAAACTTAGGTTTGCAAGTCACAATTTTTAAATAATAAAATTAATGAAAACCAAAAATTTATGACGTCGAGACAATGAATCTTTCTGGCTTGAAGCACAGAATCTTCAAGGCCAGAAAGATATTCAATTCCAAACCGTGTGTGAAAAAATGTTCGGGGAGGAAGTATCGCGCCAGCACTTCCAGCCGAGAACTTTGTCGCAGTGATTAGGATTTTTCCTATGACTACGACGAAGAAAGAAAGACTGGAGGTTTACTGGGGGAGATACTTGCGTCCTCAAGCCGCGCCACTACCAAGTCGGACATCAATTAGGACAGACGTGCCTGTCAACGTTCTCCCGTGTTGTTTTTCACACGAGAATCCAGGGTACCCGCTTCCGAGCTACCGGAGATCCAGGTGTAGACTACGCAAGGTGCGAGACTATCAAGGGACACCTGTTGCTCCCCTAGTTTTTCCTCTCCTGGGAACCGCCTCCTCGTGGATCTAATAGGTAAAATTTATGCTATTAATATTAAATTTTATATCCGCATTTGTTTTAATATATTTGTTTTAATATATAATCGTAATTTTGAATACGCCGCGTCAAACCTGTCGTCTCTCTCTTTCTCTCTCTCTCTCTTGCAGGCGTACGCTAATGTACGCGCGTGTCTCTCTCTCTCCCCAGTGAAAACGTCACGCGTACAAAGGGGCGCCTTTGTACCCGAGCGTGACGTCGTAATGTAACGTGGAATTTACAACGTTATTTCCTTCATACATATATAAGCGCCGGAGACGCTGCGCACGATAGAAACCGCGTCAAGCTAGGTTTGACGCGAGAGAGAAGCGCGACGCGACACCGCGGCTAGTCAGCCGAGGGTGCGGGCCCCCCCCCCCCCGCGAATAGGGAAGTGGGGGAAACTCAGCGGCCCTTCTTAACGAACACGCGGGAGAGAAGCGATCTCTCTCCGCCCGATAACCGTCCAAGCGACAACACCGATAGCGAGAACGATCACCGGGACAAACCGGCGACTACGAGGCCTTAGCACGCACGAGGCCCGCAGCCGCCTACCTTCATCAGGGCAACCACCTCGCCCCGCAGACGAGCCAGAAGCTGCCACCAGCACCCGTCAGCGGCCAGGTCCAGAGCCGGGAGCAGGCGCCCGTCACACGACACACTATCGAGACACACGAGCCGACCTGCAGCAGGACTCCGAGAGGAAGGCTACGAGGCGACCTCCAGCTCGCGATAAACCGCGCTAAGTATCGAACCTTCTCTCTCTCGTCCGCGATAGGATCGGCGAGCGCGCCGATACGGTCAGGTGCGATTAAGGTCTGCGGACCGCGACAGCGAGTCGCATGTACATAACTTTGATTAAATAAATCTACAGTTAATCTTAACTACCAGCTTGTTCATCGAAACTGCCCCGTTAACCTCACGTCCCGCTCCCGCGAGTTAGTCCGGCCCCTGGAAAACCGTTAGTTGTGCGATTGTGATTCGGCAAAAGGAGGCCTAAGGGGCAGGAAGGAGCGCGACTCCGATATAATCGAGGCCCGAATACCGAGTCGGTCATACATCGTCACAATAATAATTTCTCTCTTCCTACTAAATTTCAGATGACCTAAAACAAAATTTAACACCAAAAATTATTATTTAAATTATTCAAGGAATAGTACATTACAGTACAAGAGACGAAAGCTGAAGTTCGGCTTCGCCTCGGGCGTCAACTTCGCGCGGTGGCGGGCCTTCAACGTTCGTCTTATGTACTGTATACTATTTTTCTTTATACCCGGTCAAAAGTACGCTAAGTTTCGATTGAAATTTGTATTTGAAAAAAAGTATGTTTTTGTTAGCTCGAGTAAATTTATTTCGATGCCCGCCCCAACATTTGCGGCACGAGCGCAGCGAGTGCTGCTAGTCGGGGGGGGGGGGGGGGCATTGAAAAAATCAAGAGTATAATTTCATTACATAGAATGATAAAAAATAATAGATAACTATTTTTCCGTTTTTCATTCAAACTTTTACTAACAAAGATATAAATGATTAATAACAGTGATGTAACTATGGCGTACTATATCTATACTGTGCACAATTGTGACGTCACTCAGATTTTTGAAAAGCGCTATATTCGCAAAATATAAACAAAACCTGAACCGCGCTATCTTTCAAAACATAAACAAAACCTCCAAAACGGCCAGTAACGGACAGTGGGCGAATAGTCCACTGTCTTGATTTAGTTAGCTGGGCCGCCGATAGTCCTGCCTTAGCTGACTGGGCCGCTAGTGTTCTTGTCTTAGTCGGCTGGGCCGCCGATGGTCTTGCCTTAGTTGGCTGGATCACCCATGATGTTACCTTAATTAGTTGTACCTCCCGTGCCTGAGCAATAAGGCTCATTTTGATTAGACATTTTTTTATTTATCATTTTCTCCCCCGAGGTATGTAGTTGTTGGGCCTAAGGCTTATTTTGATTAGACATTTTTTTATTTATCATTTTCTCCCCCGAGGTATGTAGTTGTTGGGCCTAAGGCTTATTTTGATTAGACATTTTTTTATTTATCATTTTCCCCCCCGAGGTATGTAGTTGTTGGGCCTAAGGCTTATTTTGATTAGACATTTTTTTATTTATCATTTTCCCCCCCGAGGTATGTAGTTGTTGGGCCTAAGGCTTATTTTGATTAGACATTTTTTTATTTATCATTTTCTCCCCCGAGTTATGTAGTTGTTGGGCCTAAGGCTTATTTTGATTAGACATTTTTTTATTTATCATTTTCCCCCCCCCCGAGGTATGTAGTTGTTGGGCCTAAGGCTTATTTTGATTAGACATTTTTTTATTTATCATTTTCTCGCCCGAGTTATGTGGTTGTCTGGCCTAAGGCTTATTTTACGCCAGTGTCAATTACACCTTCTACAATCCTAATGCAGAATTTAGCGCTGGTGCAAAATAGAGAATTACAACTAGGAGGCTTAATTTGGAGAACTAAAGTTAACCTTCAAATGACCTTGAAAATCAAGGGCAATGTCAATTTAACGCCACCAGAAAGTTTGTCTTGCAAAATCAAATTACTTTAGTATTGGTCAGATACGCTCAAAGTTCTTAATAATCGGGAT
Organism: Sycophila sp. Sp_5; assembly: GCA_018906775.1. Taxonomy (NCBI): domain Eukaryota; kingdom Metazoa; phylum Arthropoda; class Insecta; order Hymenoptera; family Eurytomidae; genus Sycophila; species Sycophila sp. Sp_5. The sequence continues at coordinate 127,101 of JACCID010000165.1, read as the reverse complement.
TTCTTGGCTTTCTGCTACTAAATAATCATTTAACCACTAAATGACCTCTGTAGGTCATTTTGAGCCATAACGTGGGTACATATCCAGATGTAAAATTTTGTGCTCTTTCAGAATCTGAAATAAAAAATAGGGGTCCCTATTTAAAAAACTGAAGATGACCTTTAAATGACCTTGAAAATGATAACCAATAACAAATCCAAGGTCATCATTTAGTTCAACCTTCAAAACTTAACAACTTTTGTATTTAACATTTTTTTCCAAAATGCTTACTTTATGTGACTTTTTTTTTCTCCAGATATTTATACCTTCAAAAATGTTCTCTAATGGCCCCAACGGATAAAGAATTCAACAAGAAAGACAGTTAGTATGTGGTAAAAAATCATTTTAGCTGGATGATGCTCTAATTTTGCATTTTATAATTTTGTTTTTTTTTTTTTTGGAAGCTGTACTAACGCCGCAGTTGAATGGCCAATTCAAATTAATGATTTTCTCTTCCTCTACGACTGATGAAATATTCAAATCTTTTTCTTCTACTAGGCAGTTCAAATATTCAATGTTCATCAAGAGATTGTTATCAAATGGCGCGGTTTCATTTACGAATTCCACTAAAATGCACGAATTATTGCTCACTGAGCATAATTTAGCTTCTTTGCTTATTTTTTCCATTGCTGACCAAAAAGGCGAAATGCAAGAGGACGTTGGCACGATCAAATGACATTAATGTAGCTTACGTTAGCTTACGTGATGTCAACGCTTGCCAAATTCATGTGTGTTCGTGCACAATACAAGAGAATCAAGAAGCGCCGTATCGCCTCAATTGTACTAGGATCTACTTAACCTTATACAGCATCTAATCGTGCCATGTGCTCACATGTACATGAATTTCGCGAGTGTTAGTACCACATAAACTCACATAAACTACATTAATGTCATTTAATCGTGACACGTGTTCTTGCATTTTGCCTATTTCGTCAGCAATGTAAAATATGAAAATAAGCCGCATCATGCTCAGTGAGCAACGATTCGTACATTTTAGTAGAATTCATAAATAAAAACAAGCCATCTAATAACAAACCTTTAACCAACACTGGATATTTGAACTTGTAACAATCGGGTCTCTACGGTGCGGGAATAGGAATGGGACGTGATAAAAATAAGCTCAAAACGCTTATTTTTTCTAGCCGCGAATAGGCTCAATACGCCTAGTATTATAAACCTTTTTTTTTCTTTTCTAGCTTTTGCTCATGACGCAAATCTAGACTAATCTAAATCGAGCTCGAAACGCTCAGTTCCCCTCTATAGGTAATTGCTCAGTACGCAATTTACAATAGCTACATAATGCTAATGGAATTTTATAATAAATGCTAATTGACATAAATTTTAATTTTAATCCTTAAACTTTATTATAAAAAAAAATAATCTAATAGTACATAATTTACAAAAGAATGCATTCACGGGTTACTCCGCTCGGTTTTAACCCTGTAACAACGGAAAAATAACAAAATTCATTATTAAAATTATATGATTCGCATTTATAAAACATACTCTACATACAGGGTGGGCTATTTTAATCAAATCACCCAGTCGCCGGTTCACGTTGTACAAAAAATTGTTTAGACAAAAGTTGTTTGGGACAATGGGGGCAATCTTTTTATGAAATAGGTTTTGACCTTGAACTTTATTTTCAAGGTCATTTGAAGGTCAACTTTTGTTTTTTTAGTAGGAAACCCTATTTCTGATACCGGATTTTGAAAGAACATCAAACTTAGAGTCAAAAGTGTTTTTAGCATTTTTTTAACTAAACGCATAGTTTCTGAGAAAAAAATCGCTAATATTTAAACATTTTTAAACTCTTCATTTTTTTCTCGAAAAAGATGCATCTAATCGAAAAATTACTAAAAATATTATTGATTTAGAATTGCATGAAAAAGAAGGTGGTGTTTTTTATTTTTCTAATTTTTAAGTTTTTAGAATATTGTTTTTAAGACAATTGCACAAAATTCTGAGCAAATTTCTGAGCAAAAATTTCTTTGGCAGAAAACAAACGATTAAAGGAAAATTCCTATACTCGCGAAAAAATTTGGTGGCGGCTGACCTTAATCCCCCGCGGACAAGCTTTTAAATTACTGTTGAAAACCGTCCCGAATTTGTGTAAGCGAACAAATTCGGTGGCAACCTCCCTTTACCTTCCGCGTGGCGTTCTCTAGACAGTGGCCGCCGACCTTAATTTCGAATTTACAATTTAAAAGTTTAAATTTCCTGCGCTTCTGAGTAGGAACAAGTACCTGTGCTATTTTTCGCGGCAAAATACAAAATTCACTTTTTGTCCTAAAAAGAAAATTTTGTCAATCACACAAAAAAAAAATAAATAAATTTTCGGCGCTCGACCTGTCACACAAAAAAAATCCTCTATTATATTAAGTAGCTTAATTCCAGGGTTTTTTTTTTTCCGACCACTTTTCACGTCTTTGACCGACGATACTTGTAGATGATGTAACTTGGTCCAGGAATATTTTTTCCGCTTCGATTTTTTTCTCAATGACCAAGTGCGGGGTGGGCTGCCCTGTAGACGATGTCCCGTCGTCCTGCGGGTGTTCCTGGACACCTGGACATCGTCTACAGGAACAGCGCCCGATTTTTTTCTCAATGACAAAGTGCGGGGTTGGCTGCCTTGTAGACGATGTCCCGTCGTCCTGCGGGTGTTCCTGGACACCTGGACATCGTCTACAGGAACAGCGGCCGATTTTTTTCTCAATGACCAAGTGCGGGGTTGGCTGCCTTGTAGACGACGTCCCGTCGTCCTGAGGGTGTTCCTGGACACCTGGACATCGTCTATTATATATATATATATTATATTAAGTAGCTTAATTCCAGGGTTTTTTTTTTTCCGACACCTTTTCACGTCTTTGACCGACGATACTTGTAGATGATGTAACTTGGTCCAGGAATATTTTTTCCGCTTCGATTTTTTTCTCAATGACCAAGTGCGGGGTGGGCTGCCCTGTAGACGATGTCCCGTCGTCCTGCGGGTGTTCCTGGACACCTGGACATCGTCTACAGGAACAGCGGCCGATTTTTTTCTCAATGATGAAGTGCGGGGTTGGCTGCCTTGTAGACGATGTCCCGTCGTCCTGCGGGTGTTCCTGGACACATGGACATCGTCTACAGGAACAGCGGCCGATTTTTTTCTCAATGACCAAGTGCGGGGTTGGCTGCCTTGTAGACGACGTCCCGTCGTCCTGAGGGTGTTCCTGGACACCTGGACATCGTCTATTATATATATAATGTGTGAATGATACAAGAATTGGTTCTCTGTAAATAACAAAGATTTTATTGTTTTATTACAAAAATACATTCAGATACCTAATCTAATTACTAATCTTACCTGTAAATAACAAAGAAACAACATTCAATGTTATTATTCACACTATCTGTTTTTGGATTACTTTTATAAATTTATTTCATTGTATTCAGCATGGCTCAATCGAGCGTACTAATTGCCACGTATAATTTTATTGTATATTCAGGTATCTAACTTACCGATCTAATCACGCGCCTACCGTCCTAACTACGCGCGTAATTCAAATAGATTAAGGATATTTTCCTTACATCTCCCCCCCTCCAGCGAAAATTTTGGTACAAAAATTTTGGTACAAAGTATAATCACAGCACTTTACAAAATCTTACAAATTACTAACTAATTATTTTGGAGATGGGGTGAGTTTTGAAATATGGAATAAATTTGATTCTGATTTTCCGTACCCTGCATCAATTTTGTACATTGAGTTTGATATCTTCTCTAAAATTTCGTATGGTCCCATTCTTAATTCATCCAATTTTTTTCGGTTTAGTCGGTTCCCGTTCTCGATGTATACTAGATCTCCCACTTCGAAGTTATATTCTTTCTTGTTTTTGTCGTATATCTTTTTATTATAATCATGGTATTTAATACTATTCTTGAAGGCGGTTTTTCTGTCATTTTCTAGATGATCATTACTTTTGTTTTCTTTTTTTAGTTCGTTTGGTAATGTTGATGTATCTTCACCACATAACAAATATTTTGGACTGAACTTCGTTACTGTGTGCTCCGTTTCATTATATTTATCTACGCACTTGTGTGCTATGGTTGTCCATGCGTATTTATTCTGTTCTTCGTTTATTGCACATCTAATTTTGTTTACTAACGTTTGATTCAGTCTTTCATTTAGTCCATTCGAGAAGGGCGCGTTAGCCCCTGTAAAGATCAACGTGATGTTCTCTTTTCCTAAAAAGTCTTTGAATTCTTTAGAGTTTATACCCCGGTATTGATCTGTTAAAAGTGTCTGAATCTTATGGTTTTCTAGAACATTTTCTGTTAGCTTAATGAAATCATTTGCATTTTGTGTTTTTGATGTTAATATATATGCAAATCTTGTAAAGTGGTCTGCTAAGAGGTGTAAATACTTTTTTGTAGACCTTGAACCACCGAATCCACCTATCGTGTCTATAGAAACTATTTCAAATGGTTTGGTTGCCGGGCCCAGGTATGACATTAATCCAATTTTATCTTGTCCCCTGGATTTATTTTTTATACATACTTCACAATTTCTGCAGGTTTTCTTTATGTTTTCTAATATATTTACTGCTGTATAATATGGCAATATTTTATTCTGCATCTGATTTACTCCAATATGGCAAAATTTTTTGTGGGTATTTTCCAACAACTTTTTACACAGTCTTTCTGATAATATAATTTTTTCTTTGTTTCCCGTTTTTTTATAATATAGATTACCTTTAACAATCAATTTTTCTTTGTTAATTTTTATGTCTTTGTTAATTTTTTGATCTTCTAATATTTCGTCTAATTTTATTAAATTTACAATTTTTAATTTATCCTCTTCATCTTCCTGGGGTTCTAATACTGGGTTTCTGCTGAGACTATCTGCTTCAAGATTTTCTTTTCCCGGTAAATATTTCAGTTCAAAATCAAACTGTGACAAGTAATAGGTGAGATCACCTAATTCTTCATCTGTTCTTGCTTTTATGTTCATTTTTTCTAATGGTTTATGATCTGAAAATACTTTAAAATGTCTGCCTATGAGCCAGTGTTGCCAGTATTTTATTGCTTCTTTTATTGCTATACATTCTAAGTAAATCGCTTTTTTCCTTTTTTGTGATTCATTTAGTTTTTTTGAAAAGTATGCTACTGGTTTTTCAGTTTTTTCATCTTCATTTAATTGTGGCTGTTTCAATACAGCGCCTATGCCTTGTAGACTTGCATCTGTATATATATGAATTGGTAAATCACGATCGAAGATAGCTAAGACTGGTTGTGTGCAGAGGAAATTTTTCATGTAATTAAAGGATTCTTGGCATTCCTCGGACCAAATAAAATTTTGTTCTTTTCTTAACAAGTTATGCAGCGGTTCTAGAACTAGTGAAATTTTCGGTACATATTCCCTATAAAAATTTATTTTTCCTAAGAATTGTCTCACATTTTTTTTATTTTTTGGTATCGGAAATTCTTTTATAGAAATTAAGTTATCTTTTATTGGTGCAACTGAGTTGTGCTTTATTATATGTCCTAGATATTGCACGGAATCCAATGCAAATGTGCATTTGGAAAATTTTAGACGGAAACCTTCTTTCATTATTGCTTCCAACAGTCTTCTTAAATGATTTATATGTTCTTCGAAAGATTTCGAGAATATTAGTATGTCGTCTATATAGTTGACTGCGAAATCTGATAATTTATATTTTCGTATTATATTACTTAAAATTCTTTGGAAAATCGCTGGTGATGTTTTTAGCCCAAATGGTAAACAAGTCCATTGGAAATGACCTTCTTGAGTTATAAAGCCTGTTTTTCTTCTATCTTCAATTCTTAAAGGTCTTGACCAAAATGCAGAATTTATATCTAATTTTGAAAAATATTTGCAATTTCTTGTTTTTAATAATAAGTCTTCGACCAGAGGAAATGGTTGTGATTGAGGAATTATTAACTTATTCAAATCTCTGAAATCTATGCATAATCTTGATTTTCTATTCTCATCTTTTTTGTAAGCTAATGTTACCGGGGCAGCGAAAGGGCTGTATGATTCCTCAATTAGATTCCTTTTTAGTAATTCTGAAATCTGTTCTTCTATTTCTTTTTTATCTTCAATTGTGCATCTATATGGTCTCTTGCTACAATATTTATCTATTATAAGATCTATTCTGGCTTCGTAATCTGTTACTTTGCCTACATCATATTTATCTTTTGCAAATATATTTTTATATTTGTCTATTAAATTCATTATTTCTACTTCTTCATCTTTATTTAAGTGATTTGTTAGTACATTAAATGTATTTTCTACAACATGTTCATTGAAATTTATTTGATATTCTTTTTTATTAGATTCGGAACTTTTTTGTTCTATCTCTAAATTTTCATTCTGTATTAATCCGAATTTTTTTATGCAATCTAGTCCCATTAGAAAGTCATATTTAAAATTTTCACTATTAATTACGAACACATTTATGTAGTCTTCTACCTTCAGTATTTTTGCTTTCAATTTGATCAACCCATTTGTTGGAAATACACCATTAATTGTTCTAAAATTTGTCTTTTGTATCTCTTCTTTTTTACATTTTAAACGTATTAATTTTGAATTTATTAATGAAATATTTGAGCCCGGGTCATAAATAGCATTTACTTCTAAAACGTCGTTTAATTTAATTTTGAGTTCAATTAATGGTGGGACTATTAGTTTTTTGGATCGTCGTTACTTAATTCCACTTCCATTTCCAAATTATTAACCTGCTTAATCTTATTACCTTTTTCATGGTCTTTAAACCAGCATTCAGCCTCTGGGTGAAAGCGCGTTCCTTTTCCTTTATCGCTGCACAATTTACACGGCGTTTTCTCACTCTTCCCTTTTATGCTTGGTTTCTGTTTATTTGCTTCAAAATTTTTCTTCGTTAAATGCTCTAATTTTCCTATCTCGTTGTGTAGGTCTTCTGTTTTTTTTAATTTTTCTCTGTCTATTCTGTCGGCTATGTAATTTGGCAATCCCGTGGCGATGATATCAATCATTGTTCCGTCATCGATGGATTTTCTTATTTGTAATAAAAGTTTTTCTTTTTTCATGGAATAATCCAATAACGAGCCTGTCTGATATTTGAATGTCATCGCATATCTTATTGGAGACCAACCTTTACTAGCGAATGTGTTGCAAAAATTCTCTTTCCACGTTTCCCATTCCGATTCAATTGTCAATTTAAGCAGTGTACAGCTGTACCAATCTATAGCACTTTTATCCATAAATGATTTCAAAATTTCAATTTTTTTTCCGTTTGTTCTTACATTGAACCGTTCGCATTCTTTTTCAAAAGCAGTTATCCATTGATTAGCATTTGAATTTTTTCCGTCAAATTTTTCAATTGTGAATTCTTTAGCTAATTTTCCAGCGTTTTTTTCTTCAGACTTTTCTTCCCTTGTTTCGATTAATTTTTCTAGCAATTGTATTAATGATTGTTCTGAGGGATTAGAGGTTATGTCGGCTTGTTCGACTATTTCCTCTAAGTATTCTTCCGCAAATCGTATATTTCCATCACTATCACAATACTCCTTTTTTAATTCTTTATTTAGAGTAATCCAGATTGTTCTTGTTTGGCCCCTTTTTGTGCACGTTTTTTTTATTGTAGCAAATGCAGGTGTCTTAATGAGTTCCACGTGTCCTGCCACATTGAGGTGGTCGTGGGGAATTCTATAAGTGTGGCCATCGGGTGTGGTAATTTTAGTGACGCATAAAATATTCGTTTTATCATCCACAGCAGGCAGCACTTTAAATTGAAATTGTAATTTATCCATCGTGTGGTTTACAACGAGAATGTTGTTTTATAATGTGTGAATGATACAAGAATTGGTTCTCTGTAAATAACAAAGATTTTATTGTTTTATTACAAAAATACATTCAGATACCTAATCTAATTACTAATCTTACCTGTAAATAACAAAGAAACAACATTCAATGTTATTATTCACACTATCTGTTTTTGGATTACTTTTATAAATTTATTTCATTGTATTCAGCATGGCTCAATCGAGCGTACTAATTGCCACGTATAATTTTATTGTATATTCAGGTATCTAACTTACCGATCTAATCACGCGCCTACCGTCCTAACTACGCGCGTAATTCAAATAGATTAAGGATATTTTCCTTACATATATATTTTATATTAAGTAGCTTAATTCCAGGGTTTTTTTTTTCCGACCACTTTTCACGTCTTTGACCGACGATACTTGTAGATGATGTAACTTGGTCCAGGAATATTTTTTCCGCTTCGATTTTTTTCTCAATGACCAAGTGCGGGGTGGGCTGCCCTGTAGACGATGTCCCGTCGTCCTGCGGGTGTTCCTGGACACCTGGACATCGTCTACAGGAACAGCGCCCGATTTTTTTCTCAATGACAAAGTGCGGGGTGGGCTGCCTTGTAGACGACGTCCCGTCGTCCTGAGGGTGTTCCTGGACACCTGGACATCGTCTATTATATATATATTTTATATTAAGTAGCTTAATTCAAGGGTTTTTTTTTTTCCGACCACTTTTCACGTCTTTGACCGACGATACTTGTAGATGATGTAACTTGGTCCAGGAATATTTTTTCCGCTTCGATTTTTTTCTCAATGACCAAGTGCGGGGTGGGCTGCCCTGTAGACGATGTCCCGTCGTCCTGCGGGTGTTCCTGGACACCTGGACATCGTCTACAGGAATAGCGCCCGATTTTTTTCTCAATGACAAAGTGCGGGGTTGGCTGCCTTGTAGACGATGTCCCGTCGTCCTGCGGGTGTTCCTGGACACCTGGACATTGTCTACAGGAACAGCGGCCGATTTTTTTCTCAATGACCAAGTGCGGGGTTGGCTGCCTTGTAGACGACGTCCCGTCGTCCTGAGGGTGTTCCTGGACACCTGGACATCGTCTATTATATATATATTATATTAAGTAGCTTAATTCCAGGGTTTTTTTTTTTTCCGACCCCTTTTCACGTCTTTGACCGACGATACTTGTAGATGATGTAACTTGGTCCAGGAATATTTTTTCCGCTTCGATTTTTTCTCAATGACCAAGTGCGGGGTGGGCTGCCCTGTAGACGATGTCCCGTCGTCCTGCGGGTGTTCCTGGACACCTGAACATCGTCTACAGGAACAGCGCCCGATTTTTTTCTCAATGACAAAGTGCGGGGTGGGCTGCCTTGTAGACGACGTCCCGTCGTCCTGAGGGTGTTCCTGGACACCTGGACATCGTCTATTATATATATATTTTATATTAAGTAGCTTAATTCAAGGGTTTTTTTTTTTTTCCGACCACTTTTCACGTCTTTGACCGACGATACTTGTAGATGATGTAACTTGGTCCAGGAATATTTTTTCCGCTTCGATTTTTTTCTCAATGACCAAGTGCGGGGTGGGCTGCCCTGTAGACGATGTCCCGTCGTCCTGCGGGTGTTCCTGGACACCTGGACATCGTCTACAGGAATAGCGCCCGATTTTTTTCTCAATGACAAAGTGCGGGGTTGGCTGCCTTGTAGACGATGTCCCGTCGTCCTGCGGGTGTTCCTGGACACCTGGACATTGTCTACAGGAACAGCGGCCGATTTTTTTCTCAATGACCAAGTGCGGGGTTGGCTGCCTTGTAGACGACGTCCCGTCGTCCTGAGGGTGTTCCTGGACACCTGGACATCGTCTATTATATATATATTATATTAAGTAGCTTAATTCCAGGGTTTTTTTTTTCCGACCCCTTTTCACGTCTTTGACCGACGATACTTGTAGATGATGTAACTTGGTCCAGGAATATTTTTTCCGCTTCGATTTTTTTCTCAATGACCAAGTGCGGGGTGGGCTGCCCTGTAGACGATGTCCCGTCGTCCTGCGGGTGTTCCTGGACACCTGGACATCGTCTACAGGAACAGCGCCCGATTTTTTTCTCAATGACAAAGTGCGGGGTGGGCTGCCCTGTAGACGACGTCCCGTCGTCTTGCGGGTGTTCCTGGACACCTGGACATCGTCTACAGGAACAGCGGCCGATTTTTTTCTCAATGATGAAGTGCGGGGTTGGCTGCCTTGTAGACGATGTCCCGTCGTCCTGCGGGTGTTCCTGGACACATGGACATCGTCTACAGGAACAGCGGCCGATTTTTTTCTCAATGACCAAGTGCGGGGTTGGCTGCCTTGTAGACGACGTCCCGTCGTCCTGAGGGTGTTCCTGGACACCTGGACATCGTCTATTATATATATATTTTATATTAAGTAGCTTAATTCCAGGGTTTTTTTTTTTCCGACCACTTTTCACGTCTTTGACCGACGATACTTGTAGATGATGTAACTTGGTCCAGGAATATTTTTTCCGCTTCGATTTTTTTCTCAATGACCAAGTGCGGGGTGGGCTGCCCTGTAGACGATGTCCCGTCGTCCTGCGGGTGTTCCTGGACACCTGGACATCGTCTACAGGAACAGCGCCCGATTATTTTCTCAATGACAAAGTGCGGGGTGGGCTGCCTTGTAGACGACGTCCCGTCGTCCTGAGGGTGTTCCTGGACACCTGGACATCGTCTATTATATATATATTTTATATTAAGTAGCTTAATTCAAGGGTTTTTTTTTTTTCCGACCACTTTTCACGTCTTTGACCGACGATACTTGTAGATGATGTAACTTGGTCCAGGAATATTTTTTCCGCTTCGATTTTTTTCTCAATGACCAAGTGCGGGGTGGGCTGCCCTGTAGACGATGTCCCGTCGTCCTGCGGGTGTTCCTGGACACCTGGACATCGTCTACAGGAACAGCGCCCAATTTTTTTCTCAATGACAAAGTGCGGGGTGGGCTGCCCTGTAGACGACGTCCCGTCGTCCTGCGGGTGTTCCTGGACACCTGGACATCGTCTACAGGAACAGTGGCCGATTTTTTTCTCAATGATGAAGTGCGGGGTTGGCTGCCTTGTAGACGATGTCCCGTCGTCCTGCGGGTATTCCTGGACACCTGGACATCGTCTACAGGAACAGCGGCCGATTTTTTTCTCAATGACCAAGTGCGGGGTTGGCTGCCTTGTAGACGACGTCCCGTCGTCCTGAGGGTGTTCCTGGACACCTGCACATCGTCTACAGGAACAGCGCCCGATTTTTTTCTCAATGACCAAGTGCGGGGTGAACACACGTGTTCAATTTTATGACTATAACGTTCCCTTTTATCATTTTGTTAGCATAAGCATCCAAACACATTCCGAAAAGTATAATTGTCTTATTAGATATTAGGCCTAGTACACAATAAAAGAATTAGAGCAGCAGAATAACAAAAGACATAGTATAGCACCTTTGCCGGACACTTGCGGTAAGGAGTAGGAATATGTAAATAAGGGGGGCAGAATAAGGAATTAAGTAGATCTACGGCGAAAATAAGAAAATAAGACATTTTATTCTCGTAACATATTATTTACGTATTTACGTAATTATCTGTTAATGTAACTAAAACTATTCGTTGTGTTGTTTCTACTGTAAAGTCTAATTTATAAAAAAAATCATCTATTATTTATAATATTTTAAAAAATTTGTATTAAATTTATTTATATTAAATAAAATGTATTTTATTATAATCATTTAATTGATAAAATGTTATAAAAAATTAAAATTTTTTTCACTTTAAACAATTAAATTTAAAAAATTAATTATTTTCAACATAAATTCAAAAATTATGAACATTATCTTTATTCAGTAGATATAACTGAAAATATTGTTAAATAAAGAGTTATGAGATCAAACTAAAAGGAATTTATTTTTTTATTTGATACGAGAAATTAATACGAAACTTTTCTTGTAAAATCATTATCTGGAGGGTCTGCACTCTTCTCGTAAATAGCTGAATAACTTTCTATAATGTATTTCATGTATTTGATATATTATTCTTATAATAATAAATTTTAAAATCGAAATTAATACAAATGCTGTAATGTAATAATATTAAGAATAACATTCTTAAATATTATATATTATTTAATTTAATTTACCTTTTAACTCCCCGTGATTACAATAAATTTACATCACGAGTCTTTTACTATACGCAACTTAAAAATTAAATTATTAGAATTTATAAAATGTAAAATAAGTTTTTATAATTCTTAAAAAAATTATAATAGTTTATAAAAAAAGTAATCTATTCAAAGCTTAGAACAATGATAAATTATTTTAAACAGGAACCAAAAAATTATTTACTGAGCGAGCGTTAGCGAGCGAGGTACCTCGCTAGATTAGATATTAGGCCTATTAGATATTAGGCCTAGTACACACTAAAAGAATTAGAGCAGCAGAAAAACAAAAGACATAGTAGAGCACCTTTGCCGGACACTTGCGGTAAGGAGTAGGTATATGTAAATTCGTTGGGCAGAATAATATTTACGTATTTACGTAATTATCTGTTAATGTAACTAATACTATTCCTTGTGTTGTATCTACTGTGAAGTCTAATTTATAAAAAAATCATCTATTATTTATAATATTTTAAAAAATTTGTATTAACCCTTTAACGCCCAACTTGACCATTTTTCGACAATATTTTCAGTGGTGAGTAACACTCACTTAGAATGGTTAAAGAAATTCTTGAGATACCATTTTTAACGTAAAATTTTATGTACTTTCAGAATCCGGTATTAGATTTGTCGAAAAATTCAACAATAAAAAGTTATAAACAATTTTTTGCAGAAAAACGTGAATTTTTGAGAAAAAAAATTCGTTTAACCCAAATTTTCGAATGGAAAGAGGGTTCGCTCGGACGTCTAATACGTATAGATTTGGTCAATGGCATGTATACTTTATTGTAAAACTGTTGCAATACCGAAATTATAAATGGCGGCCATCCAAACAACCCCTTTTCCAAACCAGCCACCAAACTTATCAAGAAAGGTTCGTGATTTTTTTTCTCGGGCAGGATCGACTTAACGAAAAAAATGCCTACAACAAAAAGTTGTTAGAATTTATCAGAGAAGACGTGTGAATTTTTTCAGACTTTTCGGAGCGACTTTTGGATTTTTGGATATGGCCAATTTTTGGAAAATCAAAAAATTGCTCCGAAAATTCTGAAAAAATTCACAAGTATTCTTTGATTAATTCTAAGCATTTTTTGTTCTATAACTTATTTTATAGAGTCGGTCTTTATTGAATTAAAAATTGTTGAACGTTCTTAGCCGCTACTGAATGTATCGTTGCCCGGGTTTTAAGAAGTGGAGGTGAACATTCATTGAAAACGCATTTTCAATGAACGTTCACCTTAGAATTAAAATTCACACGTCTTCTCTGATCAATTCTAACAATTTTTTGTTCTATAAACTTTTTTCGTTAAGTCGATCCTGATCGGGAAAAAAAATCACGAACCTTTCTTGATAAGTTTGGTGGAAAAGGGGTTGTTTGGATGGCCGCCATTTTTAATTTCGGTATTGCAACTATTTTACAATTAAGTATACATGTCGTTGACCAAATACATACGTATTAGACGTCCAAGCAATCCCCTTTCCATTCGAAAATTTGGGTTAAACGAATTATTTTCTCAAAAATTCACGATTTTTTGCAAAAAATTGTTTATAACTTTTTATTGTTGAATTTTTCGACAAATCTAATACCGGATTCTGAAATTACATAGAATTTTACGTCAAAAATGGTATCTCAAGAATTTCTTGAACCATTTTAAGTGAGTGTTACACACCACTGAAAATATTGTCGAAAAATGGTCATGTTGGGCGTTAAAGGGTTAAATTTATTTATATTAAATAACATGTATTTTATTATAATCATTTAATTGATAAAATGTTATAAAAAATGAAAATTTTTTTCACTTTAAACAATTAAATTTAAAAAATTAATTATTTTCAACATAAATTCAAAAATTATTTTTCAAGCGAACATTATCTTTATTCAGTAGATATAACTGAAAATATTGTTAAATAAAGAGTTATGAGATCAAACTAAAAGGAATTTATTTTTTTATTTGATACGAGAAATTAATACGAAACTTTTCTTGTAAAATCATTATCTAGAGGGTCTGCACTCTTCTCGTAAATAGCTGAATAACTTTCTATAATGTCTTTCATGTATTTGTTATATTATTCTTATAATAATAAATTTTAAAATCGAAATTAATACAAATGATGTAATGTAATAATATTAAGAATAACATTCTTAAATATTATATTATTTAATTTAATTTACCTTTTAACTCCCCGTGATTACAATAAATTTACGATACGAGTCTTTTACTATACGCAACTTAAAAATTAAATTATTTGAATATATAAAATGTAAAATAAGTTTCTAGAATTCTTAAAAAAATTATAATAGTTTATAAAAAAAAAAGTAATCTATTCAAAGCCTCGAACAATGATAAATTATTTTAAACAGGAACCAAAAAATTATTTACTGAGCGAGCGTTAGCGAGCGAGGAACGTCGCTAGTCCTATATTAAAATACAATAGAATTTTCCCCACTCAGGGTACTTCTTCTTGCTCAGATAGTTTTTAAAATTTTAAATTCTCACCCAAAGAATTTCTTTCAAAGCACTACTCGTGCTTGGTCATACGTGTATTATACAAACATACAACACACATACACAACGCGCGACTTGGTGCTGGAATTCCTCACTCGCCTATGCCGCCAAGTAAACACGGAGAATTTATTTTCTCTTTTTTTTTCTCCGTCTCGACCCGCGCTCGCAACAGCTTCGCAGCTAAGCTAAAAATTAATTTAATCGCGAGAAAAAGAAAATTTCCGGCCTAAATTTTCCTACACATGCGTTGGGCGCCAATTGTAACGTGACCGCCCCTGGTCCTCACCGACGTCCCTCGGTGCAGCTGTGTGCACCAGCTGCTGCACACGTGCGATGCCGGTCGCTACAAACGCCGGGAGAATTCGAACTCCCGGCTTTTTCGAGCTCAGCTGAGCTCGAGCACGTGCTGAAATGGATAGCGAAGATCGTCTGCGCCGGCTAGCTCCCGGTCGCAGTTCACGGGGAAAATCGGACGTAGGTAACGGAAAATTAACTCAGTCGCGAAGTAAATATAATTTATCTTTATTTTGCGTCAACTCGATCGAACGACGGTACATACGCGATGTAAACAAACAAGGACGCGGTCGCGCAGGTCGAGGTATTTCGCGGTCGCGCGCGACTTTCAGCCCGATGCCCTCACACTCCGCACACACACGCAAACTTACGCGCACGCTGCACCGCCCGCTAAAAAAGGGAAGGGGATATCCTGGACACGTCTGTCCAGGATACGCGCACTCCTCTTACCTTATATTGCCGGCCGACCTCGCACACTCTTACTCCTGTCGAACCGTTCCACTCTCTTTTTGCTGCTTGCTTCGCAGGCCGCGTCGCGTGGCCGCTCTCTGCTGCTGATGCTGCTTCACCTCTCTCTCTCTGCTGCTGCCTCTCGCTCTCTTGCTCTGTTGCACCTTCCGCACCGGGGTCGTGAAAAACTCCCGAGAGAAACGACAAGAAAAAGCGGACTTGCCACTGAACACGTGCAGCTTGCGCGAGAACCAACAGGAACATGGCGGCTGCCGCGCTAGCCCGCGCGGAGCGCCACTCCTTCCTTCTCTCTCTATCTCGCGCGCCGCTTACCTACCTGCTCGTCTCTCGCTCGCACTCACTCGAGCTTGCGCTGCACGAGCAGCTGACGAGCCGTGACAGTACATATATACAACTATATACACAGTGCACTGACCCCTCGATTTTAATCGTTTGAAATTATAAACGGTTTCAAGTTTTTAATATGTACATGGCGAATTTTTGCGCCTTCTTTGGTTTTTAAATCAAAAATAACTGGACTGATTATTTTATTAATAATAAATGGACCAATAAATTTTTCGCATAATTTGGCGTTAATATATTCGGCCTTGATCGGCTCTGATAAAACGAAATTCTTTTTTAATACTGAATCGTTTATTTTCGGTTTCCAATCTCTTCTTCGTAGATTGTAATATTTTTCTTGTCTGTGAAAGCTTTTTGCGATATTAATTCTTGCTAATTGTAAAGCTTCTTGCAAGTTCTTTATTTTTTTTCTATTGTATTTGTTACTTCCCCTCTAGAATGTAACTGGTTGTCTCATTATGTGCGGTATTAAATGCAAATGCTATTTCAGAAATGTGGGCATCCCAAGTTTTTTGAGATTTTGTGATGTACTGCTTAATGATTATTTTCACAGTACGATTAGCCCTTTCTACTGCGTTGCATTGCGGTGAGTACGGTGGCGTTAGCCTATGGTGTATTCCGGCATTTTCTAACAATTTTTTAAATTCGTTTGATGTAAATTGTTGGCCGTTATTGGTTGTTATTGTCTTTGGAGAACCGAATCTAAATATTATTTGCTCTTGTACTGCTTTAACGACAGCGGTTGCTTTTCTAATCGGACGTAATTCGATCCATTTTGAACAGTTGTCTTGCATTACGATTAATTGTGAAAAACCGTTACTGGACTGTGGTAATGGTCCAACCAAATCAATTGATACCATTTCCCATGTGTTGCTTGCAATGGTATGATGTAACTGTCCTGCTGGTTGCTGTTGTAATGTTTTAAAGTTTTGTCAACAATCGCAAGCACGGGTGTATTCTTTTGCTTCTCTAAGCATTCCGGGCAAGTAAAATTTTTTAGCTAATCTTACTAGTGTTTTAGCTATACCCAGATGACCAGCAGTTGGAATATCATGGTTTTCGCTTAGGACTCTGCTTTTTTCGTTTTCGGCGATGCATATTTTTCATTGGGCTCCGTCTTCGATTTCGTTGTAGTCCAGAGTGTGCAATATTTTTTTAAACAATCTTCCGTCTTTTATACAAAAATCAGGAAATTTATCTAGGCATACAGTGACTTCTTTGAACGTCCTTGCATACCATTTGTCTTTGTTTCCTCCATCAATTGTGCAAACATTAATGGGGTTGCGAGATAGTGCGTCAGCAATATAATTTTTCGAGCCTTTACGATAAAAAATATCGAAATCATATTGACTCAGTTCTAACGCCCATCTTGCTAATCGTCCTGAGGGATTGTCTATACTGTTTAACCATTTTAGTGCCTGATGATCGGTTATCACTGTGAAATGGCATCCCTCTAGATAATCTCGCATTTTAAAAATTGCCCATTTCACGGCTAAACATTCAAGCTCTGTTACAGAGTAATTTTTTTCAGCTTTGCTTAATGAACGGCTTGCATAAGCTATTACTCTTTCGCTTTCACCATCATTTTGAGTTAACACTGCACCAAGTCCTTCTAAGCTTGCATCCGTCTGCAATGTGAATGGACATGACCAGTCTGGGTAAGCTAAAATTGGTGCAATTGTTAAGCATTTTTTTAACTCTAAAAATGCTTCTCGCTGCTCGTTTTTCCATTCCCATTTACTTTTATTCTTATCAAATTCTGGAGTGGCGCGGTTATCGTGGCCACGTTCGGTATGAAACGTCTATACCAAGATATCATCCCCAAAAACCGTTTCAAGTCTTTAGTATTTGAGGGTTTTGGTATCTTTTCTATTGCAGCGACTTTATCAGGGTCAGTCTGCACTCCAAATTCGTTAACGACATGTCCGAGATATTTTAATTCTCTTCGAACGAAATTGCATTTCTCCCAGTTTGGTCTGAGATTTGCTTGCTGTAATTTTTCGAAAACCATTTTTAACCATTTCATGTGTTCTTCGAATGTTTTTGAGATG
The DNA here is from genome assembly GCA_018906775.1 of Sycophila sp. Sp_5. Lineage (NCBI taxonomy): Eukaryota > Metazoa > Arthropoda > Insecta > Hymenoptera > Eurytomidae > Sycophila > Sycophila sp. Sp_5. Next base: position 109,394 of record JACCID010000165.1, on the reverse strand, counting down.
ATAATTATGTCATCTAAATACACAAAAACGTTTTCTGCCATATCTGGTGTTATTTCCATATCCATTAGTCTTTGGAATGTTGCACCAGCTGAATGCAAGCCGAATGGCATAACGTTAAATTCAAATAACCCTAGATCGGGTGCTGTGAAAGCAGTTATTTGTTTACTGTTTTCCTCTAACCCTACTTGCCAAAAGCCACTTTTTAAGTTTATTGATGATAAAAAATGTGTTCCTTGCAGTCGGTCTAACATTGCATTCATAAATGGCAATAGGTATGCGTCTTTTCGTGATACACCATTTACTTTACGGAAGTCGACACAAAAACGCGTTTTTCCATCTTTCTTTTTCACTAAAACTATCGGTGAACTCCAAGGACTAGATGACCTTCTTATTATCCCGTCTGCCAGCATCTGTTGTACCTCTTCGTGTATTGATTTCTGAATTGTTGGATTTCTTGGTCTATATTTTTGCTTAATTGGTGTACCATCTATTAATTTTATTTGGTGTTTTATTACTGGAATGCATCCCATAATACGCTGCATTTCTTCTTTCTTCTTTACTATGAAATCTTCTAAGCTTCTTCTTTCTTCCAATGTGATTATTTTATTACCGGCAGTTTCGCTAATCGTACAAATTTCGGTAACTGTGATCGTTAGTTCTAATTTTTTATTTGCTCTTTTAAAATTTATTTCTGCTTTATTCATTAAATCTATACCAACAATCATACTCTGATTTAATTCTGGCATTATAAATAATTTTGCAAAACAATTCTTTCCAAGCATTTTAATTTTTCCTGTCCAGCAACAATTTATTTTTACAAAGGTACCATCGGCCATTACCGACATTCGCATAACTTTTTCTATATTTCCATTTTCTCTTATTAATTCATTTGCTGTTTTTTTATCAATAAATGAAGAAGTTGCCCCAGTGTCAATCAGAGCAGATATTCTGCTATTACCTATGTTCACATTTATACAAACATACGCGGATCATTTAATTCGGCCGAGTCTCCGCTCGCGTCTGCGGCTCGGTCGGTACGCCATTTCCCGTTGTTTGGGACGCATGACAATTATTATCTCGCGTAAAAATATCATCCTTCCCGCAAAACGAATAAAATTTTCACCATTTATTTTTACAATTATTTCTACTATGACCGGTTTGTTTGCATTTCCAATAACAGTTCGCTCTTTCATACGGTGTTTCATTTTTTACTGAATTTACGTTAGTGGTTGTTTTATTATTCAATTTTGGTTTCCCGTTATTTATTTCTTTTAATGACTCTTCGATCTGTTCTACTTTTTGAATTAAATCTACATCGGATATCACGTTATCTCTTAGTATGTATAACCTTAATTCTGGTTTCATATTATAATACAAGTTATCAATTTGTTCCTCGATCTCTATTTGACCGTGGCGTCTCATTAATGTATTTAATGCGGTTATATACGATCTTATCGTTTCTTTTTCGCCTTGTTTCCTATCTCTGATTTGCGCGTTTCTCTCTAGGGGATAAAAAATAGCTTCTTATTGCTTTTGTGACGTCTACTAAATTCTAATTCTTTTTTTTCCCTTCTCTCCCGTCGGTAAATATTTTACTCCGCGCGGTAAATATTTTCGCGTCCCTTACCCTCCGATCTTTCAGGCCCAATCCCACTAAGTCCCTCTAACGCCGCTCCCAGTAACCTAAAAGTGAGTCACCTTGTTTTGCACTAAGATTTCTCAAAACTTTCCTACATTAAAATCATAAATTAAATAATAAATTATCGAAGAGAAAGTGCGTGTTTAGTCACGTACGCGATGCGTCACCCTGGAAAAAACACTTTACCTGGTTTATGACGGTCCGACCCTTGCGCGCTGACCGCCCGACCCCTAATTACCGCTGCGTCTATACCTGGACTCAGGAAATTTTCCACCGATTTATAAACAAACTTCGTTAATAAACAATAGACCGTTTCGACTATTTTATAAAATAATACATATTTTAATTACAAACTAATCAATATAAGTCCGTAAAAAATCAAACAAAGCCTTCCTAGCGAAAATGAAGAAAATCGAATTATTATTTTTAAGTTTAAAATTACAATAACTTTTTTCGTATTAACATTTAACGTAATATTATTTTTGGATTAAGTTTATAATCTCTTGGCGAATATAACGGTATATTTTAATATTAAATCTTCATAAAATTCCCTAAGAAAAATAGCAAAAAACATAAAAATCATAAAATTGAAATTAATTATTTCAAACATAAAATTATTGTAACTTTTTCCCTAAAAACATTTTACGCAATATTCTTTTTCCAACAAATTAGTAGACATTCTATAAATAATATAATTCATTTAAACAATAAATTTTTATAAAATTTCATATAAAAAAAGGGCAAAATCACAAAAATTAAAAATGTTGAATTGATTATTTTCAAGTTTGAAATTGTTATAACTTTCTTCCTATAAACATTTAACACAGTTTTATTTTTGCAATAGGTTTGTAATCTTCATACAAATATTATAGTATATTTAAATAATAAATTTTTATAAAATTTCTTATAAAAAAGGGGCAACAAACAAAAAAATCCGAAAACTCAGAAATTCAAAATTAATAATTTTTACATATAATTTCATTATAATTTTTTCTCTATAAACATTTAACAAACTTTTATTATTGCAACAAATTTGTTGTCTCCTCGCGAATACTGTGATATATTTTAGTAGTAAAAGTTATAAAATTTCAAGTCAAAAAAACCGAAAAATGCAGAAATCAAAAAAATCAAATTGTTTATTTTTAAGCTTAAGATTGTTATAATTTCCTCCCTATGAATATTTAACACAAAATTCTTTTTGAATCAAGTTTGTAATACAAATGTGAATATTGAGATATATTTTAATAATAATTTTTCAAATTATTTCACACAAGAAAATACAAAAAACCAATTTTTATAAATACAATTTTCGAAGAAAATAAGATCTTTTTAATACAATAAATCAATACATTTAATTATTATTACATATATCTTAATATAGGTAAAACTAATAGCTTGAACAAACTGTTCCCACAATAACAAACCATCAACAATCAAACAATAGTTAATTCATCCGTTTCCAAATTAAAATGCGTAGTTTTAATTAAAACAACTATTCCTTTATATTAGTATTTAAATAACTTAAGTTACTTATAATTATAAGAAATTCATAATAATTAATATAAATAAGAAATAAAGTAAATGAATATTTATATTTCAATGATTTAAAACATAAACAAATATAAATCTCCCTTTTCTCATTATATAAACAACATCAACAAATTTCAATTATATATTCTTTACAAATGGCCTATTAACTATTCAATCAATTAATAAAACACTGTTAAAATTTAATAAATAATAAATTATTAAACAATTCTCGTTAACTTCTTTAATATTATAGCTAGAACTTCAAATCTTTTTTATATCAACATTAAATTTCATTTACATTGTTTCCTATATAATTATTTGTTTATAAATCTTGCGTAATATATAAATAAATAAGATCTACAAAATAAATGTAACGAACTTGAAGTGAGAGAGGAGATCAGAGAGAGAGAGAGACTCGGCGAACTTCGCCCTCCGCCGCTTCCGCTCGGGTCACCAAGCTACCCCCGCTCCGCTTTTCCGACTCCCACGCTGCCGAATTTTCGCACAGCTCCGCCAATCAGCATCGACGCTTGGCCTGGCGCCCCTAGTGGGGATGACTGGCCCTTGGGCCTTAAAAGGGACCGCACACACTGGAAAAATCAGTTCACTGGTCAACTTCGCCCTTCAAGGTCTTCACTCTTCAGGGACTTCGCTCTTCAAGGCTTCGCTCTCCGGACTTCCAGTTGACCTGATCCAGCTCTCCAGTGGCTCCGGTCTGGCCACCGCTTCTTCAAGGGTCCATCATCCACACCGCTTCTTTAGGCTCGCCAGGTCGTCAAGCTTCAACATCACCCCGGTTCAATATCTTTCTCTCTCTCTCTCTCTCTCTACATCGATCTCCACTACAGTTCTTAGGGATCTTCAGGAAAATAAAAGTGAGTTTATTTTTTCCAAATTTTGACTTTTTCTTTCTATTTCTTTACCTTTATTCCCTAAACGCTCGATTTGCTATATATATAATCCCTGTCTACGGCTAGCATTGCACCGCTGGGCTGTATTCAAGGATTCGTAGAGTCAATTTCCCTTGCCTCCCATCCTCAACTGACCAAGATACTCCGGGTTGACGTCTAGATACGCTGGAAGATCGAAGTCAGATCCCCTGAATCCACCTTACTCGCGGACGCGAATCTCGAATTATTAACTCTGAAACAATCCTTAATAGTGTTGCCCATTAGCCTTGGCTAAGGCATACACTACCCGCAACAGAGAGGGTTGACCTTCCGTCACTCTCTCGGCGTACCGTACTTGGACGTCACACTTTTTCTACTTCTTTTAAGTTTGAAAATTCATGTACTTTATTACGGAATCACATCAATGCTTCTCCCCTTAATAATTCCGGGAATCCCTTTAACGTTTGCTGATCCGTAAATTCGTAAGCTCTTTTTAGTTTATCGACCCATTAAAAGAAACGCGTAAACATCCTTCCCATCAAAATGACAACCCCATTTCCTCATTTGATCCAACACTTTCGCATTCGTGTTTGTTTCTGCCTGCATTATTACAAAATTCTGTCTTTCTGTTAACTCGTTATTTATTAAATTCTCTTCCCGGATAATATTTTGTGTTGGAGTTGATGTTTGTGCGGTTTTTACGAAATAAATAATATAATAAGTTTTTCCTCATAATCATCTCTATCTTGTGGTTTATCTGTAAATAATCCCGGATTTCTTTTCACGAACAATACTAATCTTTTTCTTAATTGATGTACTGTTCCCGATTCTTCAATTTTCATATTCACTAATTGTTCAACTAATTAATCTTTCTTTAATTTATAAATCCACGATACTCCTACGCCTGCCATTTTGATGAAAACAATTTTTTTCCGATTTTCTTTTTTTTTCTTGTAGATAATAATCAAAACTCGTTATTGTATTTTTAATTTCGCGAAGTCTACTGTAATTTGCATTACTTCTTGTTCGACTTCTTTCAATCTCATATTAAAATCTTTGATATTTTTTACTGTAAAATCTCTATTTAATCTAACTTCTTTTCTCAATATTGATCTTTCCGCTTTCAACTCCTCTATTTCTTCGTTTAACTCTAAAATTTCTCTATCCCATTTTTCTCCCAAAATACTATAATTTATTAATTCTCTTTCGAATTGGGCCATTTTGCCACGAAGCTTAAATTCTGTCGCGTACACTACCCTCCAATCTGGCATTTTAACGTAAAAAAATAAACAAAATAATGCAATCACTATTCTAATATCCCTTTATCGAGAAACGCAATTTTACTAATTTAACCTACTATTCCCTCGCACACCATAGCCTGTTCGGGCGCCATGTAACAATCGCGTCTCTACGGTGCGGGAATAGGAATGGGACGTGATAAAAACAAGCTCAAAATGCTTATTTTTTCTAGCCGCGAATAGGCTCAATACGCCTATTATAAACCTTTTTTTTTTTCCTTTTCTAGCTTTTGCTCATGACGCAAATCTAGACTATAATCTAAATCAAGCTCTAAACGTTTAGTTCCCCTCTATAGTTAATTGCTCAGTACGCAATTCAAAATAGCTACGTTAGATTTTATTTTTACGATAAACATAATGCTAATGGGATTTTATAATAAATGCTAATTTCGATCCTTAAACTTTATGATAAAAAAAAATAATCTAATAGTACATAATTTACAAAGGAATGCATTAATTGTCGCAATTGCGCTCGGACCTGGGCGGAGAAAGCGCTCGGTGGGAGACAATGTCGAGTCAGAGAGAGCGCTCGGAGAGGGGATGCCTTGGAGCACACTCTCTCGCAGACCGTCGCTGTCGATCGAACGCGAGTATATTTGAATATACGAGCGTTGCCTTTCCTTTCTGTGACAGATGTGTTTCTTAATCATAAAAAACACCTCTGTCACAAACTGGCAAGTAGAAGAAAAAGGAGGAGGAAGAGAAAATCATTAATTTGAATTGGCCATTCAACTGCGGCATTAGTACAGCTTTCAAAAAAAAAAAAAAAAAAAAAAATTATAAAATGCAAAATTAGAGCATCATCCAGCTAAAATAATACATGTAGATGGTAAGTAATATATTATGATACCCTGTTGAAAATATCCAGTTGGAAATCTAGGTGGATTTTCCAGCTGGAAATCCATGCATGGACTGGATTCCAGCTGGATTTCTGGGGAACCTTGGCTAAATTTATCCAGTTGGATTTCTGAGGAATGCAGGTGCAATTTATACCTTGATTTCGAATCAATCTAGGTGGATTTAATGGATATCCAGATGGATTTTCCAGATGGCAATTCCAATTGGAAATTCCAGGTGGAAATTCCAGATGGAAATTTCAGGTGGAAATTCCAGGTGGATGTGATTTTTTTTACAAAATACTAACTGACTTTCTTGTTGATTTCTTTAGCCGAGGTGCCCATTAGAGAACATTTTTGAAAGGATAAATATCTGGTGAAAAGAAAGTCACATGCCAAGAGGTAAAGGGGAATACAAGACTCCAAAAAAAAATAAAATTATTTTGACCGTTGTCAATATTTTTATCATTTGCTAATTTTTGTACGGAATACAAAAATAAAATTATCCTTGTTGATTTCTTTATACGAAGGGTCCAGATGACAAAAATATTTACACCGGTCAATCCAACTTCTTTCTTTGGTTCTTGTATTGCTTTTATAGCTTGTCAAGTGACTTCTTTTTACAAAATACTAATCGAAGACTTTCTTGTTGATTTCTTTATAGGATTAACCAATAGGAGAAAATCTTTGATCGTATAAATGTCTGGAGAAAAGATAGTCAGTAGATTAGTAATATAAGTGAATTCAAGACTAAGAGAAAATGTAATCTTCTTTGACTTAAAATTTTAATTCGCTTACAATTATTTGTCTTGACCAGACAATATTTTCCCTTCGAGTCTTGTATTCCTTTTTATAAGTTTTCAAGTGACTTTCTTTATTCTAGATACTTATACGTTCAAAATTTTTTGCCTATGGACCGTTCGTATAAAAATATGAACAAGGAAAGTATTCAGTTGGTATTTTGTACAAAAAATCGCTTGTCAAGAATAAAAATATATATACATATATATACATGTGTACACATCCACAGTATACTTAACACCTACAGCTATCATTTTAGATGGATGCTGATCAAATTTTGCATTTTATAATTTTATTTTCATTTTGGAAGCTGTACTAAAGTCGCAGTTGAATGGCAAATTCAATTCACGATTTTCTCTTCCTCTACGACTGATGAAATATTCAAATATTTTCCTTTTACTAGCCAGTTCAAATATTCTGTGTTGGTCAAGGGATTGTTATCAGATGGCTCGATTTCATTTACGAATCCACTAAAATGCATAAATCGTTGCTCGGTGAGCAACGATTTATGCATTTTATGCATAATTTAGCTTCTTTTTTTATTTTTGCCATTGCTGACCAAAAAAGGCAAAATGCGTGGGCATTAGTGTAGTTTATGTAAGTTTATGTGGTACCTCACAAAACACCTACCTCCTCCCTCATCCCCCCTCCTCCCCATCCTCCATCCCTCCTCTGTCTTCTTTTCCTCTCCTCATTTTTTTCATTAATTTATGCTATATTTATCATTTTAATGATGTTTTTTCATATATTTAAAAAACATTTTTGCTCCTCTTCAACTATCCTCCCCCCTCCTCCCCGCTCCTCCCCCCTCCTCAGTGATATTCCTCAACCCCACCTCAGTAACATCCTCATTATTGAACCCCTTCTCAGCCCCTCCTTAATTTGTATGAAATTGTAATTTTAGCACCAAAAAATGTGGATAAAATATTTACAATAAATTTCTTAATCATACAGTCTACGGTATATTGAATCATTAACATAACAAAAAAAGATAATAATAAAAATAAAATCAATTATATCGTTAAAGCAAATGGGTAAATGAATATTGTATATACAGGTAAATAAAAGGTGAAAAATTATTTTCTAGAAATCGACTGAAAAATAAATAAATTCAATGATATCAGTAAAGTAAAAGAGTAGATTAATGGGAAGAAAGTGAAAATTGAAAAATGACTCAAAAAGTAAACAGATTCAATTGTATCGCTAAAGCAAAGGTGTATAAACAAAGAAGGGAAAATTAAAAAATAGGAGGTTTGAATAACATAATAATAAAAATTATAAGAAAATTTCTAATGCTGTAGAAAAATGTTTAATTGATTTATCTGATATGTTACTAATTGTTATATCTGGGAATCGAGTTATTGAGAGTTAATGGGAATTATAAAAATTATTTTCTGGAATTAGACTGAAAAAATAAATATAATCAATTGTATCGCTAAAGTAATTGGGTAAATGAAGTTTCATATCGTATACGGGTAAAAAAACGGTGAAAAATGCAACAATTATTTTCTAGATTTCGTCTGTATCGCAAAATGGGGGTGGACGAGCGGAGCGAGTAGGGGGTTACCCTTTAGTATATATATATATTGTCACGGCATGTTTACTTGACACGCCGAGAGCGAGAACGGCGTGGGGTATTTGGGTATTTGGTTTATTGGGTACGTTCATACAATGAAAATTCCATGTTTGTAAAATTCCGTGTGATGAAAAGTCCGTCCGATGAATGGGCCATGCGATAAAAAGCTCGCCATAAAACGACCGACGATGAAATGTCCTGCGACGAAACGACCGTGACTCGATTGCGATTAAGTCTTTGAATCGCTCATAAAGAGTGTCGCTGAGCAGCAGTACTTCCCGAGCTCTACCCTACTGACGCGTGCCCGCCGCAGCGCTAGCGTCTGGCTCGTTCGAGTTTCGTGCTATCGCGCACTAATCTGACCTTAGGCTCTCTCTACTCAACCAAACACCGATCCTGCGAAATCGCAACGTCCACTCGCTCCAGCCTTCCTTCTGTTCATCGTTTACTGTTTTTTGCCTCAACCCAAAGCCCTCCTGCTCATCTAACTACACTCTCCAGCTCGCCTACACATCAACAACTCAATGCTCAACAATTTCGCGTAAAGATCAGTCGCAAATACCGGTGAATCGTTTAAAATCGCTGACTTATCTTTCTCATAGTTGACCCTCCGAAAGACTTGCACAAGGTGCCAGAGACGAAGAAAAGTAAGTAAGTCAACTATCAGCTTAGCAAGCAGCTAACGCTCCTCTTCCCTGGTTCAGCCCGGGGTATTTCTCAACGTCAAAAAAGGGGGAGCAATCAATCTCTGTATAGCCAGCTCCAACAAGGCAACCTCCACAACAGCGATCGTAATCGCCCATCACTCGCTCACACGTATCATTACGAAAGCTGACAGTACGCTATAACGCGCAGTTGCTATGCTACAACAAACTAACAGATATTGAAAATCTGCTCATGAGGTATGGCGAGTACTCGCACGCATTTCTGGAAGAGTGCCGCCAGCAAGTGGATGACGTATGCACCAAGGTTACAAACGAAAAGGAGGTGTTGGAAGTTATGTGGTCTTCGGAAGCAGCAGATTTACCCTACTTCCGCGACAATTTATATCATCTTATCTTATTTACAAATCATCTTGCTCGCCAACATGCTCAAACGCGATTTGACTCAGCGTATTGCTGCCTTGCCACCTCCGCCAGCTCAGACTGCTCACTTATTTGCTTTACGGCTCTCCAAACTCCTGGATATCAGCCTGACTCCCCTATTGAAAAATGTTACGTAAAATCTTACGTAAATTCTTACGTGAGATCTTATGCCAAAATCTGATCTGAAATTTGTTTATTTATAAAGGACTAAACACCGTGCAAAATGTGGATAAACTCGTTATTAAAGAATTTTTTTCTGATAGGACCTAGAATTTTTTCAGATGTGTAGCAAAATTTTTAAGTTCCGCATCTGAAAAAAAAATTCTTTAAAAAAATTTCAGATCAGATTTTGGCATAAGATCTCACGTAAGAACTTACGTAAGATCTTACGTAAGATTTTTCAATAGGGTTACTATAAACGAGTCTATCTTGCATCACGTCTATCGCCAGTAGTCGCGAGGTCTCCTCTAAGGATTATGTGACGATACTCCGATGGGCAATGCGAGTAAACCATTGGGTAACTCTCTCCATGTTTCTTCCTTGGAATAGAGGCTCGCAACAATCTAAGGTGTTAGAAATCATGCTGAGTGATACATGGCACAGGGGAGCTACTTAGGAGAACAGCCACCCTACTAAAAATGTGTGCGCGATTATCATGTGAGCATTGTGCAATAATCGCGCAATAATCGCGCGGTATTCTCACGACATTTACGAACGAAATGTCGAGCGACAATCGAACGATAATCGCGCGATTATAACTTGTATGAATTTTGTTTTTATATACGTTTTATTAATTATTTATTATTTTTTTAATTATGAACACTGTGTTCTCCACAGCAGTTGCAAATACTCATATTGTCTCTTTTTTTAATTTTAAACTTTATTATCAATGCAGGCAGGGAAGGAATACATTAAATAATTTTTTATATACATTTTATATTAATTTTTGAGAGTTGTGACGTGCAAACCCGATTCCCCTAATAAAACCCGGACAACCAGGCCCCGCCAAGCGACGCCACGCCAACGCCGATTTATTTATTAAATTATTAAATGCTAACACGCGTCACTTTTCCCCGAGGTAAGACGGCACTCGCAAGCACTCTCACACACTCGTCCCGGAGCCAATCAGCCGTTCGCTGAGGCGACACGAAAACCACGTCAGGATGATCAGCTGGAGATGCCGACGACTTTCCGGAGCATTCCAAGGGGAAAACGCCGATAAACGACCCGGTGGGCACCGACCGGTGGAGAACGAGTAGGCGTTTTCTAATCTCAACCGTCGCACGAGACCACGAAGATTCGGAGCGCCGGCGAGCAGCGTCGACGACCCGCTGCTAAGTTATTTTATTCCCGAGTTGATTTATTTACGAGCGTTGTTAAGTCGAATTCCGTTCCTTGCGTCCGGGATTCGTGAATTATTATGATTATAAATAAAAACGTCTTTCTTGAGCGAATTGAAATATTTCTTTATTGCTCTTGAGAGGGAAAAAGCCTTGACGGCATAAAAAACCCTCGATGTCGTAATATTAATTGTACAATCGTTTTGAGTTGATCGTATGCTCGCGTGGCGAGGTTCGCGCGATCACGAACTAGATTCTTTCGGCTTGTCAGCCAAGAATCGGTAAATATTTGATTTGAATGTTATAATCAAGGATTACAAGGAAATTGTCGTTGAGAGTATTTTTATTATTTTTTAGTGTATACGCGACTGACTCTATACGCGACCGACTCGTGAGAGAGCACCTTTGCGAATAATCTCGATGCGTTGTTACCGTCGCCTAGCGATGGTACTCCTTTCTTTTTTTATAAATAGACAAACGAATCATTCCAAATTATTAGCATCATTTGTTAATATGAAAAACTCTCACCGCCAACTTCTCTTTTATTTAAACATACTCCCCGGTTGCGAGGATATGCAAGCAATAACATATAAAAATGATGTTACAAATGAATGGTGTTCATGTTATCTAAACACATCATGAAAACGTAGTTGTTACAATCAATTTGAGATGGGCAAGAGACACATCTGTGTTATGTTTCTTTTAAAAAGTCCCTGCGCTGTCTTGACAGTAGCAACGCGGATTGTGCCATCGCTCCCCGGGTGTACTTCAACTATCAGTCCTAACTGCCATCGAGTGCACGGTGAATTTTTGTCAATGAGAATGACGACGTCTTGGAGCTTGATCTCTCCATTAGCTTGCGTCCATTTTTGTCGCCTTTGCAATTCACCAAGATACTCCACATGCCAGCGCTTCCAGAAATCCTGACGCGCTCGAGAAATAAATCTCCAAGCGGACAAACGGTTGGCTGAAACGGAAAGATAATTTTCCTGAGGGAGCATAGTAAGAGGACGACCGACAAGTGCGTTAGCCGGAGTAATTGCAGTCAGATCATTTGGATCCGTCGAAAGAACACAAAGGGGTCTCGAATTAAGGATAGCTTCGATTTCTATTGCAAGAGTATTGAGCTGTTCAAAAGTAATCATTTGGCCACCCGCTACGCGTCGGAAATGATGTTTAAAAGATTTTACCGCAGCCTCCCAAATTCCTCCGAAATGAGGTGTGATCGGCGGATTAAAATGCCAATTGATGCGTTCATTAGCGGCATAATGACCGATTGTTGTACGGAATTGTTCGGATTGAAAAAGAACGTAGAGTTCCTTTAATTGATTGCTTGCTCCAACAAAATTTGTACCGTTATCCGAATATACGTGCGAAGGTTTGGCGCGTCTACCGATAAAACGTCGAAAAGCGGCTAAAAAACCGTCGGTTGTGAGATCACTAGTAATTTCGATATGAACGGCCTTAGTAGTCATACATACGAAGATACAAGCGTAAGCCTTTACTTTAGCACGATTTCGAAAGGTTTTCTCCTTTATGAAAAAGGGACCGCAAAAATCTACTCCCGTATGATTGAATGCCGGAGCTTCTGAAATTCGATGTGCTGGTAAAGTAGCCATTTGACTGTGTAGTGGGTTTGGACGATGTCGAATGCAAATCACGCATTGACGAACGATTTTGCGTACTTGATTTTTTCCGTCTAAAAGCCAGAATCGATGACGAATGTTATATAAGGTAGTTTGAATACCTGCGTGGTGCATTTGTTTATGAACTTCACGTATGATTATATTAGTGACATGTTGATACGATGGTAGCAGAATCGGGTGTCTTTGATTAAATGTTACTTTAGCATTTGCCAAACGACCTCCTACGCGTAATAATCCGTGTTCGTCTAAGAAAGGGTTGAGAGCCGAGAGTTTATTGCTCTTTACTGATTTTCCGTTTTTAAGTAAATATATGGCATTTTGATAATGTTCGTTCTGAATACATAATAAAACTCTGCGTTCAGCTTCGTTTATTTCGGATACAGTGATAGTCTTACTTCGTAAGTGAGTGGATGGTTTCATGCGAAGACAATACGCTATTGCATTTAGAAGTGTCGAATAAGAGGAAAATCGATTAAACATTTCGCACGCTGACGGTGTTACAAGTAAGCAAATGTTCTTTTTCATACCCGGAAGATCTGGAATTGTTGTAAGAATACTAAGCGGCCAGTGTTGTTCATTTTCTTTAAGCCAAGATGGACCTTCAAACCAACGATTATTCTCTAATAAAAATTTATGCGGGAATTGGCCACGAGAAAGAGTATCTGCCGGATTATCATTAGTGCGGATATGTCTCCATTCTATTTCCGATGCTAGACTTTGAATTTCCGCGACGCGATTAGCTTCAAATTGTTTAAGCATTTGCGGAGATTTCTTTAACCAATGTAATACTATGGTTGAATCTGTCCAAAATATAATTCGATTTATATGAAAAACGAATATATCCTTTGATTGTTTATGTAACCGGACAAGTAATTGCGCGCCGCATAATTCCAGCCGAGGAATAGTGGCTTCCTTTAACGGAGCAACGCGCGATTTTGAGCATAATAATCTTGTGAGAATACGTCCGTTTGTGTCTGTCGATCGAATGTAAATACACGCACCATAACCTGATTTACTAGCATCACAGAAACCATGAATTTCAATATTAGTAGGATTGTCGATTAAAACGCGGCGTGAAACGCGGAAGTTACGTATCGCGTCCAATTGATTTGCGAATTTGACCCAATTTGAATGCAAAACTTGTGGAATCGATTCGTCCCAGTCAATTTTTAATTTCCAGCACTCTTGTAAAATTATTTTTGCTGTTAGTACGATGGGCCCTAAAAAACCCAAAGGGTCGAAGATACGCGCGATTTTTGATAATATACTTCTCTTTGTAATTCGTTCATTAGAATCGATTGAGTTTACTGTGAATAAAAATTCGTCGTGAAGAGAATCCCACGTAATTCCTAGCGTTCTCGAAACTGGATCACCTTTAACTGCGCAGTCCAAGTTAAAGATTTTTTCTTCGATATTATCGAGTGCGTGTTTGTGGTTGGAAGCCCATTGTCTAATGGCAAATCCTCCCCGGTTGAACAGATCAATAATCTCATCCCGAATTTTGAGAGCATCGTCGAGATTGTTCGCGCCGGTTAGTAAATCGTCTACATATAAATGATGTTTCAGAGCGTGAGCAGCAGATGGAAAATTATCAACTTCATCTTCCGCCAATTTATGAATAGTTTGGATCGCGAGATATGCGGCTGGAGATACTCCAAAGGTGACGGTATTAAGTTGAAATACGCGAATTTTTCCTTCAAGTAACCAAAAAATACGTTGAAATCGACGATCGTCTGGATGTATGCGTACTTGTCGATACATCTTAGCAATGTCAGCGGTAAATACATAAACGTAGCCTCGAAATCGAAGTAAATGTTTTAGAAGCGGATCTTGTAAATTTCGACCAACCCACAGAATATCATTAAGAGAACTGCCGTTACTCGAAGAAGCTGAGGCATCAAAAACTACTCTCACCTTAGTAGTGTCGCTTGACATTTTAATAACGGCGTGATGCGGAAGATAATATCCATTCATTGTCTCATCCGTAACTAATGACATATGTCCTAAGTCGATATATTCTTGCATTACCCGAGAATATTCTCTTTCAAGATCCGAGTTTGCGCGAAATTTTCGTAGTAAAGACTGAAAACGTTTAAAAGCTCCAGATCTAGATTCGCCTAATACCGGCTCTTTTTCACGAAATGGTAAACGTACAGTATATCGTCCGTCTGCCTCGCGTGTTGTATTGTCGCGATAATGTTTTTCACAGGCATCTTCACCGAATGCCTTGTCCGTTTTGCCTTCTATGTTTTCGATGTTCCAGAATTGTTCGATATTTTTGGCTAAATCGATTAAATTGCATGTAACCGATGGGGCCTTGGGTTGAATATCAAGTCCTCCCGCAACGACCCATCCAAGTTGAGTTTTTTGTAAAATGAAATCGCGTTTATTATTGGAGAGATTAATTTGTCCAACAGAAAATAGTGAGAGCGTAGCGCCCGCCCCTATAAGCAAATCTACCGGCCTAGGCAAGTGAAAACACGGATCTGCCAATTTAATATTCGCCGGTATTCTAACCAATTCACGCGGGAATACTTCATCCGGAATAATACCTGTTATTTTCGGTACTATCAAAAAAGACAGGGTTTTTTCAAATTTATTTATCAATGAACGAAATGTAATTTGAACCATGCCTTGCGTGGTAGTCCTTGTTTCATTGATTGCGTTGATTTGAATCGAACAGGGATTTACGATTAATTTCAAGCGCCTTACTAGATCCGCAGTAACAAAGTGCGCAGTAGCACAAGTATCTAGTAAAGCGCGCGCTTGCAACAAATTACCGTCTACAGCACGCACCATTACCATCGCGCTTATCATAAGGTCTGGACGAAGAGAACGTGAAAAGGTGTTAAGAGTATTGATAGCTAGTCATCTAGTCTTATTTCGCTCATCTGACAAACGCGTTTCATCGTTTGATTCAGGCTTGACAATTCGTTTATCATTGTGCAACAGTGTGTGATGATATTTTTCGCATTTTTTACAATGAGTTTTTTTACAGGGGCCCTTGTGTTCACGTAAACAATTACGACAAAGTTTCTTCGCGTTAACTACACCCCATTTTTGTGGAAGAGTTAATTTCTCAAAATCCGCGCATTGGTAGATGGGATGACCTCGGCCACAATGTTCACATGTGCTCGTAAAACTAGTTACAAATGCACGCGTGCCCGAATTAGATCGTTTAACTTTCATGTTTGTTAACGTATTGTCATTGGATCGTTTATGTGATGGACCGCCGCGTGCGCGAGCTACTTCCCTGTCAATCGTTGCTTGACGACTTAAAAATTCATGAACGAACTCATAAAATTCATTAAAAGTTGGGAGAGAATCAGATTTAAGCGTCCTTTCCCACTCATTCCGAACGCAATCTGGAAGAACCCTTTCGAGAATATTAACCACCATCCCTTCGTCAGGATGAATTTGCAACGAACGGAGCATGGCGAGATGTTGTTGAGCATTGTCAAGAACCTTGATGATAGCAAAGGCCGAGTTAGATTGCATGGGCGTAATTTTGCAATAACTATTATCGAGAAGAGCAGCGTAATGTTTCGAAACTAGAAGTCGTTTTTTTTCATATAATTTAACAAGGATGTCCCATCCTTTTTTATAATTTTCTGCACTCGCGTCTAAAATCGATAATTTTGGGAAGCAGATCCGGTTAAGCAGTTCCGAAGATATATAAATTTGTTTAAATCGTCGATGTCCGTTCGAGAATCTATTAAACTTTTAAATGAATTTTTAAATGTCAACCACTCATCATAATCTCCATCAAATTTCGGTAATTCAGCAATTGGAAGTTTAACGGGTTTCTGTTTTTCTACCGTCGTAGAATTAGCGAGACCGGAAGTAAAACGCGTATTGTCGACGCTTGTACTTGAATCGCCTACAGAAGGTAATTCATCAATCATCGTGCATAGTTCGTAATAATTGTTCTGAACTTCTTCTAATTGACGCGTATTTTCTTCTAATTCTTCTATCAATTCTAATTCCACGTGAAGTTCCTCATATGCGTGAAATAATTCAGTTAAACGCGTGAAGCGATGACGAATATTCCTTGGATCAAGATCCCTACGACCAATTGTCGTGCGTAAATTTGTTATTTGGCTTTTTAAGATCGTTCGTCGTTTCACGATATAAGTCACGCGCTCGGACATGTTATTGGACACGGATTAACGGTTTAATTTAAACAAAGAATTTACTTAAATCGTAAAAAAAAAAAACCGAAGTCGTCTAAGTGGGACACATTATTTATTTGCCATATAAAGGACTTATCTTTCTGATGATGACTCCTTCTCGCCTATCTGGATTGAAGTTTTCACCGGTGAGCGATGGCACTATTGATGGTGTTGGTCGTTATCGCCCACCTCACAGGAGGCACCATATGTTAAGTCGAATTCCGTTCCTTGCGTCCGGGATTCGTGAATTATTATGATTATAAATAAAAACGTCTTTCTTGAGCGAATTGAAATATTTCTTTATTGCTCTTGAGAGGGAAAAAGCCTTGACGGCATAAAAAACCCTCGATGTCGTAATATTAATTGTACAATCGTTTTGAGTTGATCGTATGCTCGCGTGGCGAGGTTCGCGCGATCACGAACTAGATTCTTTCGGCTTGTCAGCCAAGAATCGGTAAATATTTGATTTGAATGTTATAATCAAGGATTACAAGGAAATTGTCGTTGAGAGTATTTTTATTATTTTTTAGTGTATACGCGACTGACTCTATACGCGACCGACTCGTGAGAGAGCACCTTTGCGAATAATCTCGATGCGTTGTTACCGTCGCCTAGCGATGGTACTCCTTTCTTTTTTTTATAAATAGACAAACGAATCATTCCAAATTATTAGCATCATTTGTTAATATGAAAAACTCTCACCGCCAACTTCTCTTTTATTTAAACAAGCGTTGTATGTGTTTTGCGTGTGTTTGAGCAGTCCGGTGACCCCAACCGAAGCAGTACAAAGCAACAGGCATGTTTATGGAGTCATAACTGCGTCCTCGTTGTAGCAATTAAATTACTTCCCTATTAAAAAATCTTACGTAAGATCTTATGCCAAAGTCTGATTTGAAATTTTTTTATTTATTAAAGACTAAACACCGTGCAAAATGTGGATAAATTTGTTATTAAAGAATTACGGAATTAATATTACATGATTTAAAAAAAGCAATGTGAAGCACAAGGACAGTATTTTTAAAGATGTCAAAATGCCATATCAGATCGGTCGTTTAACAAAGTTTTTGAAAGACAGAGAAAATGGAAAAGCAAAGGAGTATGAAAATTGGATTTTATATTATAGCATTCCTCTTTTCAGCACAGTCCTAAAAAGTAAACAAAATTTTGAGCATTGATCTCTATTAGTAGAGGCTTCACACATCTGCGTAGAAAAAGATATACATTTTACTGAATTAAATCGCGTCGGCGTCAACTCATTATATAGTTACACATACAACGTTCACCAATTACTTCACTTGCCCAATAGAATTTATAATTGAAGTCGCTCTTTTGCTAAAAATGACGTTATAAAATGACGTTATAATATGACGTCATTTGATAACGTTATTGCTGACGATACAATTTTGAACCTTTTTTAACGTTTTTCAATAACGTTATTTCCCGATTACATTTGAAAACCCTATTTTAACGTTATTTTTCGCTATGAAATAACGTTATTTTGTGCTTTGGGGGTCAATACCCCCAAATGGGCTTGAACAATAACGTTATTTTTAGTACTTAAATACGCACATGAAATGACGTTATTTGATACTGAAGGCGTGTAGCGACGAAGAACGTCATTTTTACCACTAAAATCTTATGCGTGCTATATAACGTTATTTTCGTAATATACAGTATGCTTAGTAAATAACGTCATTTTTTCTAGTTTTGAAGTGGCCATTAACGTAACTTTCTGCCGGTCCGCTGAAGGAAAAAATAACGTCATTGCATGTGCGTATTTAACCCTTCTAAAAAATCTTCTTCTTACGTAAGATTTTTCAATAGGGTTGCATTTTGCGTTTTTGGCCAGCAATGTAGAACATAAAAAAAGAAGCTAAATTATGCTCGGTGAGCAACGATTCGTGCATTTTAGCGGAATTCGTAATTGAAACCGATTTGTTTAATAAACCCTTGATCAATACTGGTTATTTGAACTGACTAGTAGAAGAAAAATATTTGAATATTTCATCAGTTGTAGAGGAAGAGAAAATCGGCCATTTAACTGCGACATTTGTACAGCTTCCAAAAGAAAAAGAAAATTATAGAATGCAAAATTAGATTAGATACCTGTAGGTGGTAAGTAATAAATTATGGATATACAGGGTGTCAATTAAGTCCCGGGACGGCTGAATATTTTCAGAGGTAAAGTAATTCTGATAAAGGTCAAGGTCATTTCTTAAGTAACTTTCAACGAGGAATCTAATGGTGACATTCACTTTGACCTTGGACTTGACCTTAAAGGTCATTTCAAGGTCAACTGTTTTTTTTTAAATAGGAACCCCCATTTTTAAGACTGGTAATCGATAGAGCGGAAAATTTTACATTCAGATACGTAATTAAGTCAGAGCTAGTGTTTGAACTTGAGGGTTACTCCAAGGTTATTTACACTCCAGCAAGGTTCTTAGATACCTCTGAATATTTTTGCAAGCGGTAAAGCTATTCCTTGTGTAACTTTCAACGAGGAACACTATGGTGACATTATACTTGACCTTGGACGTGACCTTCAAGGTTATTTCAAGGGCACCTATTGTTTTTAATGGAAATCTTCATTTTTTACACTGGCAATCGATAGAGTGGGAAATTTCATTTCGAAAATAGTATTTGACGTGATCTTTAGAAGGTTAAATCAAGGTCAATTTTGGATAAACTGTCAAAATATTGTCGTATTCAAACTTTAGAGGATTTATGAAAGACTAAATGTTTGAAAAAGTTTTGAAACCAACAACATCGACCACCTTGACTTTGAGATCAGCTTTGCACATTATTTGAAAGTTCAAGCACTTTTTAAATTAATAACCTTACTATCGCCCTTATTCTTACTTTTAGCGTTACCCAGAAACAACGACGTGGACGTAGTAAGTTCTGTTTCCTTTGGGGTGCTTGATTAACGTGAGTCCCCTTGCCTCTCACGATTGGGGTGCTTGATTAACGTGAGTCCCCTTGCCTCTCACGATTGGTGTGCTAAAGTCTTTTGCGTTTTACTTAATGATTCAAAGTTTAACGGCGGTGCTCAAACTGAAAACCTTCAACTTCTTGACAAAAAGCTAGGCGATTGTAAAAATGAGTTACAGCATCACGAATCATCCCTCTATCGATTCTAGCAGCCTCTTGCATAATTCGATTGCGCAGTTCATCTAAATTGTCCGGTTTAGTGGCATAAACTTTACTCTTAAGGTAACCCCAGAGAAAGTAATCGAGTGGTGTCAGATCCGGAGATCTAGCAGGCCACTCGATTTCACCCCTTCTTCCAATCCATCTATGAGGAAACTGAGCATCCAAATATGCTCGAACATCTCTACCAAAATGAGGGGCTGCTCCATCCTGCTGAAACCACGTTTCATCGTAATCATCAACTGCTATCTCTCTAATTCGTGGTATAACATGATTCCTAAGTAGCTGTTCGTATGAAGCGGTAGTATGATTACCCTCGATAAAAAAGGGGCCTACAAGAGTATTGTTTAAGATGCCAGCCCAAACATTCAACTTGTGTGGATATTGTGTGTGATTGTCCAACATCCATGCAGGATTTGTGTCTGACCAATATCTACAATTGTGTCTGTTAACTTCACCCTTTAAAGTGAAAGTCTCCTCATCCGAAAAAACTATATTGTATAAAAATTGAGGATCTGCGTCTATTCTGTTCATCATCGCTTCGCAAAACTCGATCCGGCGATCAGGATCATCGTCATTAAGCTCCTGTACCAAATGGACTTTATAAGGATGAAAACTGATGCTTTTCAGAATTTTTCGTACAGTTTCATGAGAAACGTCATGCTCATGCCCAGCTCTACGTAAACTAAGATGTGGATTTTCAATAAATGCTTCAGCAATTTCAATCTGCTTATCCCCAGTTGCTACAGATTGTGGGCGACCAGTTCTCTGAAGATCATTGACAGTCCCAAATTCTGCGAATCGCCGTACAACCCTTTCGACTGTAGATTTTGAGATAGGTGTTTGTCCGTCTTCATTACGAAAATGGTTATTAAACAACGTACGTACTTCGAGGTAAGGTCGGACTCGATCTCCCCAACCACGCATCATCAATAAACTTATCCTTTCTCGCGTCGAAAGTTCAGCATACGCCATTGACTTTTATTTAGATATGAATAATACACGAGTCAGAATATTTATGTATTTCAATTTAGTTTTAATTTGTTTATTCAGAGGAAAAAGAAGAATAGTGGTAGCGACTCGTCCGCAAAAGCTAAGCTAAAAACTTATCAATTGCAAAGAAAAACGAATTGTTCAAAAAGAAATGTTTACAATGAAGGAAAATGTTTATTACATAAAAAAATTTTTGTTTAACTTGTTCTTAAATTTATTTTGAACTCATGAAAAGGTTAAGAAAATGAACAGTGACAGGAATTTTTTAACAAATAATAAAATAAGGACTATCAGTTACAAAAGAAATATTTAAAAGTTTAGAAAGAAATTTAAAAAAAAATCAGAATTAAATAAAAAAACTTCTTAGAAAAAAATCACAGAAATTTATTCGCAATTTATAAAATGAGCTAAAAATACAAAGAACTTGTTTAAAAAGAATAGGAGGTTTGTCGGTTTGTGGGATAATTTTAGAATTTATATTTGTAGGTATTTGGGTTTATTATCCATATGGGTGTTAAATTTATTGATTTAGGGTTCAAAGATTATGAGTTCAGGGTTCATGAGTTTTCAATTTATGGATTTGTTAATTAATGGGTTTTAAATCTACCGGATTGAAGTTAGACCCATAAATGTCAAAGCCTGAAAAAGCGAACCCATGAACCCTCAACTCACGCTAACCAATCGCGAGAGGCAAGGGGACTCACGTTAATCAAGCACCCCAAAGGAAACAGAAGTTACTACGTCCACGTCATTGTTTCTGGGTAACGCTAAAAGTAAGAATAAGGGCGATAGTAAGGTTATTAATTTAAAAAGTGCTTGAACCTCCAAATAATGTGCAAAGCTGATCTCAAAGTCAAGGTGGTCAATGTTGTTGGTTTCACAACTTTTTCAAACATTTAGTCTTTCATAAATCCTCTAAAGTTTGAATACGACAATGTTTTGACAGTTTATCCAAAATTGACCTTCTAAAGATCACGTCAAATACTATTTTCGAAATGAAATTTCCCACTCTATCGATTGCCAGTGTAAAAAATGAAGATTTCCATTAAAAACAATAGGTGTCCTTGAAATAACCTTGAAGGTCACGTCCAAGGTCAAGTATAAGGTCACCATTGAGTTTCTCGTTGAAAGTTACACGAGGAATAGCTTTACCGCTTGCAAAAATATTCAGAGGTATCTAAGAACCTTGCTGGAGTGTAAATAACCTTGGAGTAACCCTCAAGTTCAAACACTAGCTCTGACTTAATTACGTATCTGAATGTAAAATTTTCCGCTCTATCGATTACCAGTCTTAAAAATGGGGGTTCTTATTTAAAAAAAAACAGTTGACCTTGAAATAACCTTCAAGGTCAAGTCCAAGGTCAAAGTGAATGTCACCATTAGATTCCTCGTTGAAAGTTACTAAAGAAATGACCTTGACCTTTATCAGAATTACTTTACCTCTGAAAATATTCAGCCGTCCCGGGACTTAATTGACACCCTGTATACACATATACAGGGTGTTCAAAAATGAACTGGCACGACCAGTATAACCCTGTTCAGAAAAATATTTTAAGCACTTTTTCGCTTTTGGCATTTTTTGATATTATGGCTAATTATCGAGTTATCGTTAATTAAAAACTCTGATAATTAGCCAATCAGCGCGCGGACGGGCGCTGGTGGGCGGCGCTTTTCCCAGCGGGGAGAGCGGCTTGGGCGGGGCGTTGCCTCACAAGCCTCCCCACTTCGCGGGCCCATCGGCGCACGGACACGCACTCACGGCGATGCCGCTCTCCCCGCTGGGAAAAGCGCCGCCCACCAGCGCCCGTCCGCGCGCTGATTGGCTAATTATCAGAGTTTTTAATTAACGATAACTCGATAATTAGCCATAATATCAAAAAATGCCAAAAGCGAAAAAGTGCTTAAAATATTTTTCTGAACAGGGTTATACTGGTCGTGCCAGTTCATTTTTGAACACCCTGTATATATACAGGGTGATTCATTTTAATTACCCCAGGCAAATATCTCGAAAAGTACGGGAGACGGAAAAAACGTTAAATGTAAAAGTTGTAGGGTTCAGAGGGGGAAATCCAATGGTGACCTTGGGGTCAAGTTTCAAGGTCATTTCAAAATCAAAGTAGTTTTTTTAAATAGGAACACCAACTTTTGACCTCGGAAATTAAAAGAGCGGAAAATTTTACATTCAAACATGATGTTATGTCATGGAGTCCAGTTGACCTCTGCAGTCGCATCAAGGTCAAATCAGCTGTCTACACAATTCGTAGGCCAATATCTTGAAAAAAGCAAGGTTGAGAAAAACTTTAAATACCAATTTCCCCCTCTGAACCCTACAACTTTTATATTTAACGTTTTTTTCCATCTCCCGTACTTTTCGAGATATTTGCCTGGGGCAATTAAAATGAATCACCCTGTATACATATAAATATTTATTTACTCTTGTCATGTGATTTTTTGTACAAAATACCAACTGAAAACTTTCCTTGTTCATTTCTTTATACGATGGGTCCATGGGAGAAAAATTTTGAACATATCAGTATCTAGAGTAAAGAAAATCACTTGACAACCCAGACGGCAAAAAGAATGCGCCAAAAGAATTCTTTTCAAGTTCGTTGCAAAGAATTAAAAAAGAACTCTTAAAGAATACGTTTGAATGCATTAAGAACTTTGCCTATGTCCCCTTAATTGGCTTTATTGAGTGACAAAAAGAAGTATTAAAAAATTGTTTTTATTTTTCATATAGAGTACTAAATGAATAAATGTAAGAGTTAGAAAATCAGAATTTCCAGCTGGATTTCTAGAAAATACAGGTGAAATTTTTAACACGATTTCCAATCAATCTAGCTGAATTTAACAGATATCCAGCTAGATTTTCAAGCTGCATTTTCTCCTGGAATTTCCACCTGCAAAATCCATCTGGATATCCATTAAATGCATGCATAGATTTCCAGCTGGATATTTTCAACAGGGAACATATTCGTGGTAACAAAAACAATTCGATAAAAGCACTTTTTAAACTCATGGAACACTAGAAATTCTCAGTCTCCTGTATTTTGCTTATAAAGAGCTCTTTAAGTGTATTTAAGTACTTTTCGAAGGCTTAAAAGAATTCTCCAGAAGTTCATAAAAAGCTCTTTATGAATACGAAATTCAGGCAGCAAGTAGTATAAAAAGAACTCCTTTTTAATACATCAATTCAAGTAGAAATTCTGTAAAGTAATTCAAATCAATCTTAAACCATTTTTGTCTGGATTTCTATCGTTTGACATAGAAAACGATTTTTTCCCCATTTTTTAAATTTATAAATCGCGGCTAATTTCATTGGCACGCTAAGGGAGAAAGCCAAAAGCAAAAGCATTAAGTCCATCGGAATCAGTAGTTATCACCAGGTGATCATACATATGCATTATATATAAGTTGTTGGAATTAATTCGTAGCGTTTTACAAAAGATGGCGTTAGTTAACTATCCATAGTCGCACACACAAAAGTAAATATTCTCCGGAAAGCTACTGATATAGCGCATCTTTAACACTATATGACATTTCGTTATTGTGTTTGTAGCATTTGTTGTGCAGTATCAAACATGTCGAAGTTCGGGCCTGAAAAATCGTTTTTGCGGGGAGTGTTACTTCATTACTTTAACATGAAGAAAAGTGCCGCGGAAAGTTATCGTATTTTAGTGCATGTTTACGGTGAACATGCTTTGGCTGAGCAAACTTGCAGAAAGTGGTTTGCGCAGATCAGAAATGGAAATTTCGACTTGGAAGACAAGGAACGTCCCGGACAGCCGAAAAAGTTTTTCGACGAGTTTTTCGAATTTTTTCGACGCAGTATCCGTGCTTTGCCAGAAAGATGGCAAACAGTAGTGGATAACGATGGACAATACTTTGAATAACGCTACTGTAATGATACTTTTATAATAAACCACGAAACTTTGCAAAAAAACGCTACGAATTAATTCCAACTCCTTATACCTCCAAAAAGAATGCAGGAATAAGGATTAAATATTATTATAAATGATTTGTATGGACATGCAAAAATATTGAATAAAGTAAGTGCTACGGATTTTATTTATACAGGGTGTTCAAAAATGAACTGGCACGACCAGTATAACCCTGTTCAGAAAAATATTTTAAGCACTTTTTCGCTTTTGGCATTTTTTGATATTATGGCTAATTATCGAGTTATCGTTAATTAAAAACTCTGATAGTTAGCCAATCAGCGCGCGGACGGGCGCTGGTGGGCGGCGCTTTTCCCAGCGGGGAGAGCGGCTTGGGCGGGGCGTTGCCGCACAAGCCTCCCCACTTCGCGGGCCCATCGGCGCACGGACACGCACACACACTCGCGCGGCATCGCCGTGAGTGCGTGTCCGTGCGCTGATTGGCTAATTATCAGAGTTTTTAATTAACGATAACTCGATAATTAGCCATAATATCAAAAAATGCCAAAAGCGAAAAAGTGCTTAAAATATTTTTCTGAACAGGGTTATACTGGTCGTGCCAGTTCATTTTTGAACACCCTGTATAGGCATTTTATTATTATAGATTGTGTACAATAAGTCCTCACACGGAACTTATCTAGGGCTTAGCTCCAAGCTGAACTGAAAGGCACAAGTGTATAAACCTGCCTACACACAGTCTAACCAGGAGAAGGTCTCACCTCCAGAACATGGATTCCTTCGAAACTTTGCACACTGCTTTCCTGACCCTAAAAATTAAAAGCAATATGATTAGTTTGATCCCATAGGGGATTTTTTTCTACTTTGGCAATGAAACAGATAATGGAATGAAATAAATTATTTAAATGCAGCTAAATAATTTTAAATTTATTTCTCATCTATGTTTATGTCAAAGTATGTTCAAATAATGCAGAAATAATTATTTTAACTTAATATTTACCTCTTATAAGCAGCGAATATCAGTGAATAAAAACATCGACCTTGAAGTCATGGGTCAATTCCAAAAGGTTCACCCACAGTACTAATGTTTTCTGTTCTTGCACACCAGAAAACAGTTTTCTATACATTTTCACTGACCCGTTAAAGGACTTCATGATTGTAAAGTTCCTAGAGGCGAGGGATTGAATTAATAGTCATTCTTGAACTTCTTGGAATACCTGTGAATGAACCTTTTTCGAGCGAGCTAATCTTGATACTATTCAAAAATAATCATCGATTAAATCTACCTGATTTGTGCTGCATAAATGTCATAAGTGCTGCACGGTGACAGGTAAATTCGTTTATTCAAGTTAAGTTTTAGATTTATATACTGTAGTTTTATATAAATAGATTATAAAAAAAGTTATCTTGCTTTACTTGATTATATTAGCTTTGGTCTCATTAACTAACTTATTATTATAAATCCCTCACCTCTAGGAAATTTACAATCACGAAGTCCTTTAACGGGTCAGTGAAAATGTATAGAAAACTGTTTTCTGGTGTGCAAGAACAGAAAACATTAGTACTGCAGGTGAACCTTTTGGAATTGACTCATGACTTCAAGTTCGATGCTTTTATTCACTGATATTCGCGCTTATAAGAGGTAAATATTAATTTAAAATAATTATTTCTGCATTATTTGAACATACTTTGACCTAAACATAGATGAGAAATGAATTTAAAATTATTTAGCTGCATTTAAATAATTTATTTCATTTCATTCATCTGTTTCATTGTCAAAATAGAAAAAAAAAATTTTAATCTATCGTACAAGAAAATAAGGCCTATGGGATCAATCTAATCGTACTGTTTTTCAGTTTTAGGGTCAGAAAACCAGTGTGCAAAGTTTCGAAGAAATCCATGTTTCGGAGGTGAGACCTTCTCCTGGTAAGTACAAATGCGTGCACACACTATTGTCCTTACATGTTAAGCCCTATCACCTTCACAGTTTCCCACCCCACTAGGCACTAAGATTGTTCAATAACGCACTGATAATTTTAAACTCATAACTGGCGGAGAGTACATGGAGTCGATAGAGTAACGGAGACATTCACTTCTAAGGAGATCTGAAAGCGCATTTCCATGCATTAAATGAAACCTTAAAAACCGAGCATGTTTTCTTACGCACTTAAGATCTTATGCTAAAATCTGATCTGATTTTTTTTTTGTTTAAAGGTAGTGTACCTTCTGAATGGAAAATAAGATCTTTATAAACAGAAACATTTCGGATTAGATTTTAGCATAAGATCTTACGTAAGATTTTTCAGTAGGGTAAACACTTGATGATCGAATAAATATTTTTGGGTGTAATTAGTTTTTAATTGCTTTGTAACCATTATTAGATATAGATAAGTTTTTATAATTAATTAATATCTATTTTAGCTATGGAATCTACTGAGAAAGTTTAACTAATGAATTTAGACTAATTACATATATAGCCATGAATACGTGATAGACACTTAATCTGTCCCACTCGTACGTATGTATACATTTTCGAAAAAAAAAGGTACTGCAGGTGACGATCTACAGCGATTTAGAATCGTTCAAAACGTGTAGAAAGATCTTGTCTCAGTGGTTTTTCTTTGGAACTTAACATTTTTTGAGTGCCGGGACATGTTTATTATTGCTAAATAATTATATTAAGTAAATGTTGGACTATTTGCACGAAATTTTGTTAAAACTAATCTATTTGTCGGATCTTAAGCGTTTCAGAAAAGCAATGAAAATACTGAAAATACTGTCCTCTTATACTAGATTTAGTAGTAAAATCTTTTTTTTTCTAACCAGTTCTACTAAATAATACATTCTGATTTTTAGCAATTCAAATATTTCAAAAAATTTGCAGTTTTTGGTATGTTTTGTGACGCGAGATGCTACGGTGTAAGTTCGCGTCGTCGCGAACTGGAGCAGACTGCAGCTTCACCCAAATAGAAGCTGCTACAAAAAAGAAGACGGTTAGCGGCTCTCAAGGACGTGCTGAGAGACATCACCATGGACGTTATCGTTGCGGGCGACGTCAACGCCTGAGTCATCGTGTGGGGAATGATCACGATGCAACACACAGACAAGATACAGAATCGTGCTTTTCCGTGTAGGATAGAACCTACAAAACCTCGACAGAGACATACTGACGGCACAACTAGACACGGAACCTATTCAAGCCACGGTTCTTCCCGCAATATTGACAGTAAGGACAGAGAAGAGAAGTTAGTTGGTTTGACGTTGTGATTCTTGAGAAGATTCTGCAATACATCCATGCTATGGAAACGGTCGAGACGAGACAAAATAACCGGTGTACTTGTAGACCGAAAAATCGCGCCTATTTGTCGAGAATATTTGTATCTCCGACGGAACGGATGCGACGATCCCTTCTGAGCAGTACCATGCTTCTCAGCGAAAACTAAGGTGTGCGATCAGACGGTAGGGCGGCTCGCGTGTACCCCGTAGGTATTGCAAGTATCTGGGGTTAATCCTGGATACGAAGATGATCTTCTAGCCACACATTGCACAATCGACCAAGAGTAACAGTAACCCACTTGATGATACTGTCCGGTGCCGATATTTGGGGAAGTGCAATGCACGTAGAGAAGTACCGAATGATCATTATAGCGGTGCAGAGAAGGAGGAGGATTTTAATCAATTGGTTTTCATTTCTATTGACTTCAGTTACATATTTGCACAGTTGCAATAATTTGAAATAATTTAAACTATCATCGCTGCTCTGCCGCGCCGACTGGCACTGCATTCAGGTACGCGCTTGCTCCGGCGATTTGCGCGCCTAAGGTAGCGTCGCTACGCTCTCTCTCTTCCTGCTCACCTCACGACCAGCTCGGACGCTTCTACACCCGCTCATCAAGACGCTCTTTTCGCCCTGCTCAGCCTCAGCTTTATTTATCACTGCGTCACCGCACCGGCTCAATTCTCAGAGAATCGGCTCAGCACTCAAGTACCATTCTACGCTCAAATATATTAGGTCAATTGTATTTTGAGGTTAAGGTACGCTCATTCCACATGGGCTCAAAATAAATCCATCACAGCTCAAAACTTGCATGCGTTTATTCAATTCCCCGCCCTCTGTAACTATCATGATCCTTATATACACAAAAATTCTCGAACATACATGTTTAATACTCCATTAAACAAAAAGTTTTGTAAACACGCTAACCGAATTTTGGGAACTTATTATACATAAGTATAACTATTTTTTACAAAATTTTCATTAATTTCAGTGATTTTAAATATTTGACTTTTTACTTAAAAAAAAAAAAAAAAACAACCGTTCGCGGTTCTCGCTATATTCCAAATTTAATTTTACAATTATAAATATTGGACTGGGATTGATTTGTAGGTGTTTTAATATTAGCGAATAATTTTTATTCTTAAAACTTTTTTCATGGAAGTCATCTTGCTGAGCTTGTGCAAAATTTGTTAATACCAATTGTGCTGTCATCCCAATCACGATTGCAAACTTTTGGGTTTTTGACAACAACATTTCAAACAGATTGCCATAATAAAAATATTACTGTTATCAGGTAATTGTAATTTTGAAAACTCTATCGACTGGTTTATATCGTAAATATGCCAGCGCACCCCGGTGTACGTTTTTCGGTACTAGTAGTTTCACAGAAATTTATATATCCTGACATCCCCAGAGATGTTTATCGTTGGGCACGCTCCTACAAAGGCCGGCCAGTGCCTCTTGTATCGTTGTCGGTTCCAGACATATTTATCTGGATTTTATCACCCTGCTGCAGGTGGTCAGTGAATTACAATTGGCCACTTCTACAGATGACCAGAGAGTGACTAGAAAACCACCTCAAAGTATGCGGCAGTAAAAATATCCTACCTACAAATTCACTTTAAAATTAGATATAATTCTAGATTTTCTCATTAAAATATTGTTTTATGAACGTCAAACTTTATAAAATGATACTTTGGAACCTAACGGAAACTAAATATCTCTTGGTTTTTTGATTTCATTTATACTCTTTGTTATAATCAAATTAATTGTTTTTTCCTCTGTGATGTTGTAGCGTAAAATTTGAATTTGAATTTACTTCTATATTTAAAACTGTATTGTACATTTATCATTTTAGGATGCTACGAAAACTAGAAATTTAATAACATCATTCAAAATCCTATGTGCGAATTATTTGCATACTGGAATTATAGGAAAAACGTATAATTAATTGTTATTGACCATATGCGAATAAAAATGAGATTAAAATATATACCATTGCCATATTTGGAAAGTTCACTAAAGTTCCTTCAAAAATAAATCTTCTTCAGACTACTTAATATTATGTACTCATTCAATTCTCTTTAAAAATACATTCTACTAATTATTCGGCAAAAGATTTTCCTTAACATCTAGGTGGCTAACACAATTTTTATGGATGTGTGTATAAGTGAATATGTGTCAATTAAGTTTACGCTCCATGTGATGCCAACTCATCCGCCTAGAGTTCAATTATTGTTTTCTTTCCTGCACAGTACCAGAGAAAGAGGACGAATAATTTTTTTATTATGTATCAATCAGGACAGACCAGAACTTCAACTCGGACTACAGAATTATCGTACGCATAAGTACGAATAAAATTATATGAGTGGCGGATCTATAAATTTATCTTTACCCCTATTGAAAAATCTTACGTAAGATCTTACGTAAGTTCTTTTGTAAGATTTTTCAATAGGGCAAAGCTACCGATTTGTTTTAATCTTTTGATGTTAACAAACCGTTTAATATTTCAAAACAATATTTTATGTTGAGTAAGGGAAAAATAGTCGAAAGTGTCTACCATTATTATTTTCTGATTTTCTAAACTTAATAAATACCAGTAAATTAAGTTCTAATGATTGTACCTTGTTCCTGCGCGTTCGCAGCTTAGTCTAGATATGATTACAGCACGTGCTTGTCTAGAGCCAACGTAAACCGTTCTGATTTCTATACTGCCACACATGGCTTTAAGTAGCCAGTCATCTGCATCAACTCCAAATCTAAGCAAATGAATATGAAGCATCCGGTTCCTAAAAGTTTATTACAAAATTATTTAACAGTAAGTAGTCGGTAGTCGGTAGTCGGTTTTTTATTGGAGGCGCACCAGCGGCCCCTGCTCGGGGACGTGCTGACTCGCGCGTAGGCTGAAAGCCCATTGCGCTTTGCCTCCTATAGTTGTGATGTGCGTACTCCCTCCGCCGAGTGTCCGGCAAAGCATATCGCCCCCTCCTCTCCTAGTGCGCCGACGAGGAACGGCGGCTCCCTAGCAAAGGAGGGAGGAAAATACCTGCTGCAGGTATGTCAACGCCGTTCTACCGCTCCCAGGGTCGGAGGGGTATTGTGTGCCCAGCTCACCCACGGAGAGCGGGTGCACATCACAACTGGACTTTTTTTCCTTTTAACGTGGGATCCGAACCACGTGAGCTTTGATGTTATTAAACACTTGTAAACAGTGGTGTCTCTCAGTTTTTGGTATAGACCGGGCTCGAACCAGGGACCTCCCGGTTACAAGCCCGATACTCTACCGACTGAGCCATCGCCACTCTTTTAACAGTAAGTAAGTTAAATAAAAACAGATAGCGATAACAAGTGACATAACTCTGACAAGAAGAAGGGCAAAGAGTCCCAAAATTCCCCTAAAGCGCGCAGAAGGCTAGTCTAGTCTGTGATGGTTGCAGCAAAACAGGCTGGATTAATAAATACTGACCGGATTGTTTGGGAAACGGGAAAAGGACGGGAAAGGGATGAGAGACTTCTTTCCATCTGTAGGTCCTGTGTGACTCCACCAACCGCTGATGCCATAAAGCCTAGGTACTGTGGATCAGGGCGAGTCGAGGTTAATTAGCCCTCTTTCGGAATCTTCGGCAGTTGCCGGAGATTACCGAGAAGAGAGGACCTGCGGCTCGACAGCGAGTGCCTTTCAACCTCACGTGGAGGAAGAGAGAACTCCTTTAAAAAGAGAAGGTTAAAAATGCCGGCATGCAAAGAGCCGAGAACAGCCGAAAATTCATAGAAAGAGTCCGACGATGGGTCCTGGGAGGATATCTCTGAAGGAGAAGTTGGTGGAGTCGACTATCGTACCAAGGTTTCCGAAAGTAGAAAATAAAGATAACCCAATAAAAATAACCCAATAACCCAAGGCAGAAAATAAAAGGACAAGAATATGGAGTGCCCAGTTTACCGCCTGACCTTTCCATCGTCGCTGTAGTTCAGACGAACGCAGATCGGAGTGTAGCGACGTCGAGGGGGGGGGGGGAAGGGGGGGTATCACGGCTCGGTCTAAAGATTCGCGTCGCGAAGGTGCGAGGATGGGAGCGACACATGAGGCAGTCAGGGGGAGAACTTAGAGGCGCTCATTGCAAAATATGAGACAAAGTTCAGATTAATTTGCGTGATCGACCGCGTGGACGACTCCAGGAGAAGAGATCCAGGAGCAGAACAGTCCTGGTGTCATCAAGCTGCTCCAAGCCGCGCAAGTTCCTGGGAACGATAGCATGGGAGAGCCAGTGCGGATCGGCCGACCAAGGTAGGAGAGATCGTGTCTTGGACAGTCGCGTCTAGGAGCACTCCTCGCGTATATTAGCGTGGCGCAACATGCGCAAGTATTTGTGTGTGAGGGCAACGGCCCAAACAGCGCGCGCGTTCGCGATCGACATCGATCTGCGCGAACACGACTCATGATTTGTATAGTTTGATTGTTTTGATTTGACGAAAGAGAAATAAATTTCTCTAATATTTATTTCGATCTTTCTGTTATTTTCCCGGTCACGTCCAACCTTCCCGTAAACCGCGACCGAGAGCTAGTCGGCGGGGGTGATTTTCGCGATCCTTTTTCAGCACGCACTCGGGCTCGGCTAACCTCGAGAAAGCCGGGAGTTTGAATCTCCCGACGTTTGCAGCGGACGACATCGCACGTGTGCAGCGCGCTGTTGCACACAGCCGCACCGAGGGACGTAGGTGCGGACCAGGGGCGACCCCGACTCAAGATATTATTTACATTTAATCGCTTCGCGACTTACATTTTCAAGGAAAGTGGCAATTAAAACTTAAGTAATTTTAAAAAATCCTTACTTACCAGAAAAATCTATTTTCAGTGCAATTAATAATGTGCCGTTTTTGAGCACTTAAAGTAATATCTAATCCATGGTGGCAACCCGCCGACCAGGAAAAGTAAAATGTTCCTGAATTCAAAACTTTTCTTACTTCAGAAATCCGATCTTCATAATTACTTTGCGTGTAATGCAATGGCACAAAATTAGTCTGAGTAATTCTAAATATCTCTGAATCATATATTTTTCCTACTGAAAAACAGCCCGTTACCATAACTAAATATAAAAACACATTTTCGCCATGAATAAATTGCAATATTCCTAGGCATCCGTAAGCCTCAAGTAATTTTGTGTATTGTGGTTTTAACGAATCCGTTTCATGCGCACCTGAAACACAATAAACCGTGTAAATTATTACAAGTAATTTCTTTTTATGTTAATTTCCGTTGAAAAAAACGTGCAGGCTTCCTGTAGAGTACCCTGTAGGGAAATCTTGTAGAAAATTTTGTTCGGTTTTAACGTTGTTCATTTAAAATTTAATTTATTTACGCAAAAAAGTTCTCGTTTGTAACCCCTACCGAAATATCTTGCATATAATATTAAAGAAAAGCGGAAATTTTATTGAAAGCAATTTTTATCTAATGAATTCAATTCCTGTTAACCTTTGAATTACAAGGCGAGAGATCTGCCACTACACCATGGTGGATTTTTATTTATAAAGGAGTAAACACCGTGCAAAATATGGATAAACTCGTTACTAAAGAAATTTTTTCAGATGTGGAACTTAAAAATTTTGCTACACATTGCACGGTGTTTAGTCCTTTACAGTTAAAAAAATTTCAGATCAGATTTAGGCATAAGATCTCACGTAAGAAATTACGTAAGATCTTACGTAAGATTT
Organism: Sycophila sp. Sp_5; assembly: GCA_018906775.1. Classification (NCBI taxonomy): domain Eukaryota; kingdom Metazoa; phylum Arthropoda; class Insecta; order Hymenoptera; family Eurytomidae; genus Sycophila; species Sycophila sp. Sp_5. Next base: position 75,556 of record JACCID010000165.1, on the reverse strand, counting down.
TTCAATAGGGCCTCACTCTGCCTGCCACTTTTAGACAGGCTGATTATCCTCCATTCTTTCTTTTTACCTATTAATAGTTAAAATAACAATTTTTATAACTTTGAAAAAATGCGTGTTGACAATAACAAAATGTTTAACGACTTTTGTTTTTTTTTGTTCCTGTTATATTTATTATTATTACTATTGTTATTATCGTTATTGCTACTATATGTTGGCGGACTCAGCCTGTGCTCGAGTTGCGGGTAAATTTCCAACTTCCACGTCCATATCGTGGCCGCTCGGCAACGTCTACTGCCGCATGAATGCTCTTAGCAGCAGCGCTAAAACAGAGACGGCTGACGGAGGCTCTGGGTGGCAGGTTAAACTCTTCTCGTCGGGCGGTGGCGCCAAGAAAAGGGAATCCTTATCGCTTGTCCGTTCCTTTTCGACTTCTTGTCGATCGGGTAAAGGGGGCTCGAAGACACCTCTGCTCACTATTCTGTACAAGGGAAGCTGAATGACTCTTGTGCACGAAGCAACGAGCGGGCTGCAGCAGCCCAAGGATCTTCTGGAATTTCCAAGAGAAAACTGCACGCTAGCCGGAGCCAGAGCCGTGGGTTGTATAAATGGAGTCAAACCGGATATAAAGAGGCAGATTGCAAGTTTGAGCCTAGGTATTTCATCTGCTTAGTGACCAACTTGGCGGTGCTGAATCATGTAGCTAGCTCTGGAGCCTGCGAACATTCCGAGAGGCCCTAGCGAGGTGTCGCCAAAATGGCTAAGATGCTGCAAGCGAACCTGAAAATAAGTAGGACTTTCGGGTTACGTGTCACGGCTCTGGCCACGGCTACGTTTGGGTGGGGTGTGACGACATTACTTACGTAAGCTGCTACCCTCACTCCAAACGAGGCCTTCTTCTTCTTTGTGTTTAGTCTCGGCTTGCTCCGTGATGCCACCACTCATGTTAGTTGGGTTGAAGTACAGTAGATGGTGTTGATTGTAATTTTATTTGGATACTAAAAGTCGTTTTTCAAATTTTTAAATTTATTTTCTTTAAGAATTTGAAGCATATAGAAGATTCTTCTGATTTTGGATTTTTCAAGATTTCTATAGTTGATTTGTTTCATGATTTTTTATTTTTCCGTAGAGTTCTTTCTAGTTTTAGTAAAAATATAGGTCTGTCAATTTCATGATTTTGGCAATCCCATAGAATATGATCTATATCTTGAATGTCAAGTTTAATTATATCTTCTTTAGGAGGGAATCTGATTTCTTCCTGCGTATTACTTTGAGTGGATTTTTTATGATGTTTTTTGCTAGGTACGTTATTGTTGTTAAGCATAAGTTGATAAGAATATTATTTTTTTCTTGTGTGTCTTGATCGTTGGTTACGTTTATGTTTTTATCAATGTACTCTTTGATATGTTTTGATCAAGATGAAACGGTATATCTTTTTTAATTAGTATGGCTACACCACCATTAATTCCTATTTCTCTGTCTCTTCTTACTATGTTATAGTTTGGTATATAAATATCGTGTCTTTATCTAGTCATGTCTCTGATAATAATATTATATCATATTTATTTATAATATTTTTAAGCATGAATAGTTTATATTTTAAGCTACGACAGTTCCATTGTAGAGTCATGGGTTTCTTTTCCATTATTTATATAGTTTATTATGTTATTATAAATATTTTCAGTGCTTAAAATAAATTCGTTTATTGTTTCGATTGGTGTTATAATTTGGTTATCGTCTGTAATTAATCCTTCATTAGTTAGGCCAATACTACCTACTGTTTTACCTTCTTGACCTGTTATTTGGTAGCAAGCATTTTGACTTGCCGAGCGTTGGTAATTCTCCGGGTAGAAGTTACCATTGGGAGATATCAACATTTCTTTATGCTTTTTGGTGAAGTCAGAGATGTGTGGAGTTTTGGGAGAATCTTCAAGATTTGTCTGATTGTTATTTTTATTTTTTAATCTATTCTGTATATTTATAGTAGTTCTTTGGTTTTTCGGTGTGTTTCTTGTAGGAGTATCTGTTATTGTTCTGTTTTATGTGAATAGGTGATCTGTCATGTTTTCTTCTCCTAACTCCGGGAAATCTGAAAACCGGAATCTTTTTTTGTTTGCTGATTGAGAGTAGTATTTAGCTTTTACCTCCTGGATTGACGTATTTGTTTTGATTGCAGTGACTATGATTTCTTCTTCTCTCTTTCTTGATGCACAGGTACTGTCTGTTGGTAAGTGATTGATTCCTCCGCAGCTTATACATACTCTGGTGTCTTCATCTACTGTGCATTTTTCTTTTGTGTTCTGTGCTCCCGCATAAAACACACCTTTCCTTTGATCGGCAAAAGGTGGTTGTGTCTCCGTATCTGTAGCATTTTGTACAAAATCTAATGGGTGGTCTGTACTTTTCAACCGCATATCTTACTTTATATAAGTAAGCATGTTGTGGAGTAGTTTGTCCTTCGTAGATGTTTAGGACTGTAGTTATTGGTTCATAGACTTTGTTGGAATCGTTTGTGATAGTTCTGTGATATCTATAAACTGATACTATTTTGTAGTTTTCTACTAAAGATGATAATTTTAAATTATCCAGTAAATTTTGATTTGATATATCTTTAGGAACTTTGCTTATAATTGCTTTTTTATATACAGGGTGTCAATTAAGTCCCGGGACGGCTGAATATTTTCAGAGGTAAAGTAATTCTGATAAAGGTCAAGGTCATTTCTTAAGTAACTTTCAACGAGGAATCTAATGGTAACATTCACTTTGACCTTGGACTTGACCTTGAAGGTTATTTCAAGGTCAACTGTTTTTTTTTAAATAGGAACCCCCATTTTTTAAAACTGGTAATCGATAGAGCGGGAAATTTTACATTCAGATACGTAATTAAGTCAGAGCTAGTGTTTGAACTTGAGGGTTACTCCAAGGTTATTTACACTCCAGCAAGGTTCTTAGATACCTCTGAATATTTTTGCAAGCGGTAAAGTTATTCCTCGTGTAACTTTCAACGAGAAACTCAATGGTGACCTTATACTTGACCTTGGACGTGACCTTCAAGGTTATTTCAAGGACACCTATTGTTTTTAATGGAAATCTTCATTTTTTACACTGGCAATCGATAGAGTGGGAAATTTCATTTCGAAAATAGTATTTGACGTGATCTTTAGAAGGTCAAATCAAGGTCAATTTTGGATAAACTGTCAAAATATTGTCGTATTCAAACTTTAGAGGATTTATGAAAGACTAAATGTTTGAAAAAGTTTTGAAACCAACAACATCGACCACCTTGACTTTGAGATCAGCTTTGCACATTATTTGAAAGTTCAAGCACTTTTTAAATTAATAACCTTACAATCGCCCTTATTCTTACTTTTAGCGTTACCCAGAAACAACGACGTGGACGTAGTAAGTTCTGTTTCCTTTGGGGTGCTTGATTAACGTGAGTCCCCTTGCCTCTCACGATTGGTGTGCTAAAGTCTTTTGCGTTTTACTTAATGATTCAAAGTTTAACGGCGGTGCTCAAACTGAAAACCTTCAACTTCTTGACAAAAAGCTAGGCGATTGTAAAAATAAGTTACAGCATCACGAATCATCCCTCTATCGATTCTAGCAGCCTCTTGCATAATTCGATTGCGCAGTTCATCTAAATTGTCCGGTTTAGTGGCATAAACTTTACTCTTAAGGTAACCCCAGAGAAAGTAATCGAGTGGTAGCAGGCTACTTGATTTCACCCCTTCTTCCAATCCATCTATGAGGAAACTGAGCATCCAAATATGCTCGAACATCTCTACCAAAATGGGGGGCTGCTCCATCCTGTTGAAACCACGTTTCATCGTAATCATCAACTGCTATCTCTCTAATTCGTGGTATAATTTGATTCCTAAGTAGCTGTTCGTATGAAGCGGCAGTAAGATTACCCTCGATAAAAAAGGGGCCTACAAGAGTACTGTTTAAGATGCCAGCCCAAACATTCAACTTGTGTGGATATTGTGTGTGATTGTCCAACATCCATGCAGGATTTGTGTCTGACCAATATCTACAATTGTGTCTGTTAACTTCACCCTTTAAAGTGAAAGTAACCTCATCCGAAAAAACTATATTGTATAAAAATTGAGGATCTGCGTCTATTCTGTTCATCATCGCTTCGCAAAACTCGATCCGGCGATCAGGATCATCGTCATTAAGCTCCTGTACCAAATGGACTTTATAAGGATGAAAACTGATGCTTTTCAGAATTTTTCGTACAGTTTCATGAGAAACGTCCAGGAAATAAGCTCCAGGGACATCACCGCCATCAAGATAGATTTGGAAGATAACGAACATCGAGTGAGGACGACTGTACTAGTTGCAGCATATTTCCCACACGAAGAAGAAATACCGACAACAGGAATTAGGAAAGTGGTGGAATACTGCAGACAAAAAAACCTGGATCTAATTGTCGGCTGTGACGCCAACGCTCACCATGAAGTTTGGGGAAGCACCGACATAAATGACAGGGGAGAGAAGCTGTTAGAATTCATCACAGGAACAAACCTAGACATCGTGAACAGGGGAGTTGAACCGACCTTCGTAACAGCGAATAGAAGGAAGGTTCTTGACCTTACCCTCGCGACGATGGGGATCAAGAATCACATACAGGGATGGAGCGTCAGCAACCAACCATCCCTGTCAGACCATAGGACCATAAATTTTAGGATAGAAATAAAAAAACCTAAAGTGGAACAAAGAAGAAACCCCAAAAATACAAATTGGGCAGCATATAAGGAGGAACTAGGCGAGAGACTGGCCGGCCTTAAAGGACAATATGGTTCAAACCTAAGCCTGGAATGGACATTAGAACAAATCCAAACGGCGATGGTGAGAGCCTATGAAAACAACTGTCCCTTAAAACCCAGAGGGAGCAAAAACAGCACACCTTGGTGGAACGGAAACCTGGAAAAGCTGAGGAAACAGGCAAGAAAACTGTTTAACAAAGCAAAGAAATTAAACGACCAGGAAGGATGGAAAGCGTATAAAAATACTCTAAATACATTCAAAAAGGAAGTTAAGGCAGCTAAAACCGAAAGTTGGAGGAACTACTGCTCGGGCATGGAAAACCTAGCAGACACAGCTAAATTAGCTAGGCTCCTTTCCAAGGACAACGACTGTCGATTACAATGTCTAAAAGACGCGGCAGGAAACTACACTGATACAGAGGAGGACACTTTGGAACTCCTACTCAGAGCATGCTATCCTGATTTTAACAGGACAGAGGAGGAGGCGTCGCACACGCTGGAATGGTGTGAAGGACCCACAGATTGGAAGCTTGCAGCCAAAGTTATATCTAAGGAAAAGGTTGAATGGGCATTTAATTCCTTTGAATCATACAAAACACCGGGCCCGGATGGCATCTTTCCGAAGATGCTACAGGAACGAGATGAACACATCTTAAATCTAATCACGGGACTACTCAGAGGATGTATTGCCACAGGATATGTTCCTGAAAAATGGAAAGAAACACGGGTGGTGTTTATCCCAAAACCCGGAAAAAAAGACTACTCCACAGTAAAGGACTTCCGACCAATAAGTCTAACGTCCTTTCTACTGAAAACTTTGGAGAGATTGGTGGACTACTACATAAGGAATGAAATCCTGAGTGAAAATCAACTACATGCAGGGCAGCATGCGTACACCGTAGGCAAATCTACGGAAACAGCATTACACTCGGTGGTCACTTACATCGAGAAGGCCTTTAATACGAAGGAAACAGTAATTGGAGCCTTCATAGATATTGAGGGAGCCTTTAATTGCACCACAAGAGACACCATTCGCAGAGCACTGGAAGAGCACGGAATCCCAAAAACCATCGTCAGATGGGTGATGAGGATGCTGACTAACAGGAGCATATACAGTGAATGGAGGGGTAAAAAAGTAAAAGGAAAAATCAACGATGGATGCCCACAAGGGGGAGTACTCTCACCCCTACTGTGGCTACTAGTGGTTGACGGTTTACTGTGTATGCTAAGCAAAGAAAGGATTTTTGCAATTGGCTATGCAGATGATTTCGCCATAATGGTGAAAGGTAAATTTGAAGAAATTCTTCCAGACCTCATCCAAAGGATACTGGAGAAAGTAAAGCAATGGTGTCAGGGGATATCCTTAGGGATAAATCCAAACAAAACGGAAATAGTCCCTTTCACCAGGAAATATAAAAGTAAAATAAATAAGGAAGTAACCTTCTACGGGAAGAAAATACCGTACGCAGAGGGAGTAAGATACTTAGGGATCTACCTAGATAAGAAATTACACTGGAACCAACATCTGAGTTCACAGTGCAAGAAAGTACTAAACATTTTCATGCAATGTAGGTCGGCGATTGGGACAGGATGGGGGCTTGAACCCCAAAAAGTCTTGTGGTTGTACGAGGCAATACTGAAACCAAAACTGACCTATGCTGCAGTGATATGGTGGGAAGCAATCCGTAAAAGAACCTCAATCAAAAGTCTGGACCACATACAGGCGGTGGCATTGAGGGGGGCATACGGATTGAGAAGAAGTACACCCACAGCTGCAATCAGAATGTTGCTGGACATAAATGGCCTAGACCTTGATATCAAGGAGGTGGCGGCCAGGACAGCGTACAGAATGATATGCAGTGGTGAGTGGAAAGACAACGGGATGGGACACATGACCATCCAAAAAGAAATTTTAACAGATGAGATCTTTTGGTCCTCACAGGATCAAACGAAGAGACATATCAGCTTCGGGAAACGTTTCAAAACAAGAATACCGAACAGAGAAGAATGGAAAGAAAACCAGTTCCTGGGACATGGAGAAATATGGTTTACAGATGGATCCAAGTCAGAGAAAGGAACTGGTTTCGGCATTTGTGGACCAGGCGGGGAAAACAACTATAACTGCAGGCTCAAAAGCTTTAACACAGTCCTTCAGGCAGAAATCGCTGCAATAAGAGCATGTGCAGATAATCTAGTGAGGAGGGATGTAAAGGGCAGATTTTTACAAATCTGTACCGACAGCCAGGCCTCCATAATGGCCCTGGAAAACCCACTCACCAAATCAATATTAGTCAGGGAAACGAGAGACACTCTCGATAAACTGACTAAGACAAACAAGGTTATCATCAACTGGATACCAGGCCACTCAGGTTACAAAGGTAACGAGAAGGCAGATAACCTTGCAAGACTAGGTGCGTGCTATGGTAATCAACCAGAATGGGAGATAGGAGTACCATACCAGGAGGGTTGTAATACCATAAGAACCATAATAAAGAAGGGACGATGGGAAGCCTGGGAGAACTCTGAAGGTTATAGGTGGATCAAGGAGCTACTTGGAAAGCATATTACTGGATGGATCTCAAAGAGCAGGAACCTAGACAAACAGGGGGCCCGAACCCTTATAGGCCTATTAACAGGACATTGTAACCTCCGTTGTTATACGCACAAAACAAAGGGAACGAGTAACCTTTGTAGGTGGTGCTAAGAAGAGGAAGAAACCCCAAAACATTTCTTCTGCGAGTGCCCTAACCTCACAGGAGCTCGCGTGAAATGGCTCGGAACAGGGGTTTTGGACTCGGAGCAATTCAGCAAAATGGGGACAAACAACCTAATGGCTTACTCCAAAGCCTTAGGGATGAACCACTTTGCTGAGGAATAGCCAGGGGGATAGGGATACAATGGCGAAAGCTAAGTGTCCCTGAGTTATACCCAGGCAATCTATAATAATAATAATAATAATAATAAAATGAGAAACGTCATGCTCATGCCCAGCTCTACGTAAACTAAGATGTGGATTTTCAATAAATGCTTCAGCAATTTCAATCTGCTTATCCTCAGTTGCTACAGATTGTGGGCGACCAGTTCTCTGAAGATCATTGACAGTCCCAAATTCTGCGAATCGCCGTACAACCCTTTCGACTGTAGATTTTGAGATAGGTGTTTGTCCGTCTTCATTACGAAAATGGTTAGTAAACAACGTACGAACTTCGAGGTAAGATCGGACTCGATCTCCCCAACCACGCATCATCAATAAACTTATCCTTTCTCGCGTCGAAAGTTTAGCATACGCCATTGACTTTTATTTAGATATGAATAATACACGAGTCAGAATATTTATGTATTTCAATTTAGTTTTAATTTGTTTATTCAGAGGAAAAAGAAGAATAGTGGTAGCGACTCGTCCGCAAAAACTAAGCTAAAAACTTATCAATTGCAAAGAAAAACGAATTGTTCAAAAAGAAATGTTTACAATGAAGGAAAATGTTTGTTACATAAAAAAATTTTTGTTTAACTTGTTCTTAAATTTATTTTGAACTCATGAAAAGGTTAAGAAAATGAACAGTGACAGGAATTTTTTAACAAATAATAAAATAAGGACTATCAGTTACAAAAGAAATATTTAAAAGTTTATAAAGAAATTTAAAAAAAAATCAGTATTAAATAAAAAAACTTCTAAGAAAAAATCACAGAAATTTATTCGCAATTTATAAAATGAGCTAAAAATACAAAGAACTTGTTTAAAAAGAATAGGAGGTTTGTCGGTTTGTGGGATAATTTTAGAATTTATATTTGTAGGTATTTGGGTTTATTATCCATATGAGTGTTAAATTTATTGATTTAGGGTTCAAAGATTATGAGTTCTGGGTTCATGAGTTTGCAATTTATGGATTTGTTAATTAATGGGTTTTAAATCTACCGGATTGAAGTTGGACACATAAATGTCAAAGCCTGAAACACCGAACCCATGAACCCTCAACTCACGCTGACCAATCGCGAGAGGCAAGGGGACTCACGTTAATCAAGCACCCCAAAGGAAACAGAAGTTACTACGTCCACGTCATTGTTTCTGGGTAACGCTAAAAGTAAGAATAAGGGCGATAGTAAGGTTATTAATTTAAAAAGTGCTTGAACCTCCAAATAATGTGCAAAGCTGATCTCAACGTCAAGGTGGTCAATGTTGTTGGTTTCACAACTTTTTCAAACATTTAGTCTTTCATAAATCTTCTAAAGTTTGAATACGACAATATTTTGTCAGTTTATCCAAAATTGACCTTGATTTGACCTTCTAAAGATCACGTCAAATACTATTTTCGAAATGAAATTTCCCACTCTATCGATTGCCAGTGTAAAAAATGAAGATTTCCATTAAAAACAATAGGTGTCCTTGAAATAACCTTGAAGGTCACGTCCAAGGTCAAGTATAAGGTCACCATTGAGTTTCTCGTTGAAAGTTACACGAGGAATAGCTTTACCGCTTGCAAAAATATTCAGAGGTATCTAAGAACCTTGCTGGAGTGTAAATAACCTTGGAGTAACCCTCAAGTTCAAACACTAGCTCTGACTTAATTACGTATCTGAATGTAAAATTTCCCGCTCTATCGATTACCAGTTTTAAAAAATGGGGGTTCCTATTTAAAAAAAAAACAGTTGACCTTGAAATAACCTTCAAGGTCAAGTCCAAGGTCAAAGTGAATGTCACCACTAGATTCCTCGTTGAAGGTTACTTAAGAAATGACCTTGACCTTTATCAGAATTACTTTACCTCTGAAAATATTCAGCCGTCCCGGGACTTAATTGACACCCTGTATATAGGTTGAAAGTATAAATGCTGTCCATTTGTTTTCTTTGAATAAATCTAATTGTATTTTGTTTGCAACTTCTTTTCTTTGGGTTATTATCGTTACTCTGTTTTTTCCTGAGGGTCTTACTTCTTCTATTTGATTATCATTAAATAAAGGCACTATTTTTCTAGCTATATCTATCGGAAATAATTTATTTTTTTAATTTGGCGCTGTTGCCTCCTGATTCACTTGCACTACTATTTTGTATGGAGGTGAAGTGTGATTATTGTATTTGTCTACTATCGGTAAAGATGGAAATTTAGGTTTAACATCAGTGGTAAATGTACGGATTTGTAAGCTGGTAACTGCACTGGCTTTTTTATGCATTTGTGCATTTTCTTTGTCTTGTTTTGTGTAACCTTTTGTAATTTTCTGTTTTTTGTTATGGTCATGTCCTGTATCCTGCTCTAAGAGAGCTCGCTTATCTGTAAAACCTTCTGACTGATGCATTCCGTAAAAATGATGTAGAGGATAAGTCCCGGAGGCTTACCTCTTACGTCGTAACCCCTCTTAAGTGAGGTTATATGAATCCCCTTTTCAGATTTTTAATTTCCCTTGGAAACTTCTCAACAGACAATACCTTCATTTGATGTTTTAAGGAACGCAGGGTTATCCGCTTTTACCTGCGTTGAAATCCTAGCCACTGCTGCAATTTTAACTTGACCTATACAAAAAAATAATCAGGAGCTCCTTTGGTTGCCTGCGCCTCGTGCGGTAGTCCAAACCAGAATGAAACGAGGACATCGAGGGCTTCCAAACCAAACTGGATGCTCTTGAGGATGCGATCAGGGACCTGGAGGGTGAGGTGATAGTAGCCGGGGACTTTAACAGCAATGCTCTCGAATGGGGTAAACTCTTGCCAAACTCCAGGGGAAACGGCTAATGGACCTGGCAATACGGAGACCATCCCCGATGTATCCTTTGCAACAGAACGTTTTGTCGCGCGTGTACGGAATTGGCGGGTGGTCGTGATGACACGTTCATGATGTCGTGCCGGACAGGGTGGCGGCCGAACGCCGCTTAGCCAGATGGGTCGTTGCGAAGATGGATCACGAGAAGTTCTCCCAGGCAATCCCTGGTTGAACCACCCCTATTGAAAAATTTTACGTAAGATCTCACGTAAGATTTTTCAATAGGAATATAGAATAATATATTTTACATTAAGCCTCGTGGAGCGGACGATGTGCCACCACGCCAGCCAGCCCATGCATGCGGCGGGGACAACAGCGCGGACAAGCACGAGGACCCCGGAAGCCGCCGATGCATCGGCGCCGTGGATTCGGCCACCAGACGTCTCAAGCAGCAGGCCAAGCCTGCCCGACTCGGCGAACATTTAGGAACGTTGAAAAACATTGATTTACCTGATTATCAATGATTTTTTTCAACGTTTTATGTTTCCAAATTTAATCATCGTAAACGTTGATTTTCAACGTTTATAAAAAGTTATTCCTAATGTTCGTTGGAAACGTTTGAAAATCAACGTTTACAACAAAGGTTAGGATATCCTTTTTTATCAACTTAAAAAATCAAAGTTTATGACAATCAAATTGGGAAACAAAAAAACATAGAAAAAAAGACGTTGAAAATCAGGCAGTCGACGCTTTTTTAACCTTCCGAAATATTCAAAATCAATGTTAAATCTACGACTTACGACGTTGATTTCAACGTTTCTATTTTCAGCTGGGAGAAAGTTGTAATACAAAATTGAGATTACACAAGACAGAAATATGTGTCTGGAATTTTAAATAATTTATACAAATGTACATTATTATAAATACTGTTGTTATATCAAAACTTATTTGCAATAGATTATATTTTTACGAACATTTAACAACTGATCAATACGTCATCAAAAATATACTTTGTTGTAAAAAACAATTCCATAGTTTTCCCGCTTTTTAACATTATTATACTTTTCACGTTCTATCCAATTAACTCTTCATTTTATAATCTTTGAACACGCATTCTACATCCCTGTTGAAAATATCCAGCTGGAAATCCATGCATAGACTGCTTTCCAGCTGGATTTCCAGCTGGATTTTCTACCTGGATTTCCAGCTGGAAATTCCAGCTGAATTTATGGGGAACCTTGGTTGAATTTATCCAGTTGGATTTCTGGGGAATGCAGGTGATATTTATATCTTAATTTCGAATCAATCTAGGTGGATTTATTGGATATCCAGATGGATTTTCCAGATGGAAATTGCAGATAGAAATACCAGGTGGAAATTCCAGATGGAAATTCCAGGTGGAAATTCCATTTGGATATTCATTAAATCTACCTAAATTGATTCGAAATCAAGGTATAAATTGCACCTGCATTCCCCAGAAATCCAGCTGGAATTTCCACCTGGAATTTCCACCTAGAATGCATGTTGGAAATAGCTCCCAGCTGGGAAAAAAGAATAAATTAATATAATTATAAAAAAAGGAAAATATTTTATAAACTAAAAATATAATAAAATTAAAAGATTCTTAAAACCGAATAAAAAAATACATAAATAAAATGAATGAAAGGGTTTAAACTAAAAATTTTAAACAGAAAATGATTTAAACTAAAAAATTGTGAATTAAAAAATTTTTAAACAAAAATTTTAAACAAAATGTTAAAACTGAAAAAATTGTAAAATAACAAAAGCTAAATAAAGTAGAAGACAAGTTATTAAACAAAAAAAAAATTAAATAATAAACCAATAACCCATTGTAATTATAATAGATAAAATTTTAAACTAAAAAGTAAAATAAAGAAAAAAGTTTAATAAAAAATAGAAGTGAAAGAAATTGTTTAAAAAAGAAAAATTCTTAACTAAAGAAAAAGTTAAATAAAATAGAAGAAAAAGTGTTAAATAATATATAAACTTACCAAATCGATTAAATTCCTCCATTATAGGCCTAACGCAGAACACCTTGGCATCGCCTCGCTGGCCAATTATGTCACCGGCGATAATGACAGCCGTTCTCGAATATTGCAACGCTGTTTCGTATAACTGAGCAATTTCTTCGCAAGTACACTGATCCAGCATCAGTGTTAGCTCGCGAATTAACCCAGCCTCCGAGAGGGTGTCAATAAACGCCAAGAATGTCGCGTTATATGCATTGCTCGCCCAGCGGGATGACTGCATCAAAAAAAATCACACAGGCCTGCAAAACGTCAACAAGAGGCTTTGCCTGCTGCACCTCTTCGCGATTAAAAACTATGTCGTCGCACATTTTTTTGCCAATAACAGAGCCACACAAAAAAAAAAAAAATTTTCTGACCTGAAGAGGAGACCTTCATATCCTATAGTATTTTGACCCGCTGAATCCGAATCCGGCTTCTGTTTGACCCCATCACGTCAGGGTCAAGGTCATTTAAAGGTCAAATTGACAAAAAACCGCCCAAGCGGAAAAAAAATTCTCTATCTACATGTTTTCGGGGTCGCTGAATTCGAATCCGATGTTTGTTTGACCCCATCATGTCAGGGTCAAGGTCATTTCAAGGTCAAATTGACAAAATAGCAAAGAAAAAAAAAAAAACAAAGAAACAGGTAAGATACCTATTACGATGCAGGGATTGAAAACCGACTGTGGGCCCGCTTTCTCACCCTGAACAGTACATTGTCTGTATCCGCTCCCAGGGTACCTCCACGCGGTGACGGCGGGCAACGGAATTGTTTGTTTCCTTTTTTTTCTTCCGGCAGATTCCCTGGGTGAAGGCATTCATGCCGTCATCGCGGGTACAGACAATGTATTCTTTACTATGCAGCAGGGTTTCGGATGCCCAGTAGCATCGGCGGCTGGTCAGGGCGAGAAAGCGGGCCCGCAGTCGGTTTCCAATCCCTGCATCGTAATAGGTATCTTACCTGTTTCTTTGTTTTTTTTTTCTTTGCTTTTTTGTCAATTTGACCTTGAAATGACCTTGACCCTGACATGATGGGGTCAAACAAACATCGGATTCGAATTCAGCGACCCCGAAAACATATAGATAGAGAATTTTTTTCCGCTTGGGCGGTTTTTTGTCAATTTGACCTTTAAATGACCTTGACCCTGACGTGATGGGGTCAAACAGAAGCCGGATTCGGATTCAGCGGGTCAAAATACTATAGGATATGAAGGTCTCCTCTTCAGGTCAGAAAATTTTATTTTTTTTTTGTGGGGCTGTGTAATTTTAGTAGACACTGTCTATAAACACGTCACAAAAACTGTCTGATGTATCACACAATGTTTCTTGATTATCGGCACAAAACAATCAGGCGCAAAATAAAAAAAGTATAAAACTGTAAGGCTTCAAAAAATCTGTCGAACTGTAGAGAAATACTGACAGGTCGCAAGAAAATTTGAGAATGAGCCTTGCATTGATAAGGGTGACTTTTAAAACCTTCACCCCCGCCAACTAATTTCCCAATCGGCGACTTGCCGCCAAAAAATGCACCAAGTGCACGCCTTTTTTCGGGGAGAAAGAAAAAAAAAGCTTGTGTGTAAAAAATTACAATAATCCATAGATATCGCATAGGCCGCCCTAGTTTGGTAAGAGTTTGTGTACCGTACACAGACGGATGCTTCTGCAGCGCACATGTTGGTAGCAGGTCCGGCCAAAGGGTATGGGTGGCCGTCAGTTAGATCTTAGACGCCGGCGCAAACGGTAGTTATCTGCGGTAGCAATTCTTCTCAGCCGGAGGTTTATTTTGCTGCAGACATCGCATCCACCTCTGTTACGGATTAGCGTTTGAAGTAAGGCTGCGTTTTCCTTTTCACGTGTGCTCCAGATAGACAAACCATCGCAGCACTTGTGCAAACAGTGGAAGTGTTTAGATTTTAAATTTAAAAGATTGCCGGCCAAAATAATGTCGCTCCGACCTTTGAAACAAAAAAGAACCGCGTCCGAAAGGGGAGATGAAATAATCAGTATGCAACAGACGCAGCCAATGGATTTTTCACCGACATCAGCAGCAGTTCGAGGAGAAAAAGTAAAATACTTTAACACGACATCAATGGATAATAAAAACGCTACACTTGACGTGTCAAACAAAGAGAGACAAGTAAGTATTTTAAACAAAATATATCGACTCAATAATTCAAAAACAAAAGCCATTATGATTGGTCTTTATTACAATGCTAATACACAATCTTTTTTACCTATGATTGAGTTAGCAAAGAGTAATAATTCTTATAGTATTCGTATTAACAGCGTTACACGATGTATGCTACAAAATCAATTTGACATCATTTCTCAATTTTTTGAAGCGCCTGCGACTTAGCTGCTGTTATCCGGGATAATAACAATTTCGATCGCTGTGTCGACCGTTTAATGAATAAATAGTTACATTTTAAAAATCTAAATGCATGAGAAGGGTTGACTAATTATTCCAAAAGCGGTTCATTGATTTAGTTCAATAATTTTTATTAGTTTAGTATTGTTTATTCAGATCGTAATAAATGTCATCTTGTTTATACGGCACGCCGTATACAGTATGCAGCGCATTTCAGAACAAAAAAAAATTATAATTTCATATATAATATGAATGGGACGGAATCGGGATTAACTTTCTAACCCGCAGTTAATTTGCAATTGTTTTGCATATTTTAATTAACGTTGGATTATTTTTCGATAGTTTTTTACCATTATGCAGTTCTTAGATGGATTTTAAGTATATCATATTGTATTATTTTTATATTTTTCACGATGTACTAAATATTTGAAAAGATTTTGTCAATGCATCTAAGTGGCTATTCATCGATTTAGTTCGATGCATTTACAATGGATTACTTAAAACGCAGCTTTAGAAATGCGGAACGCGTAATGAACAGCTGAGCAGCTTAGGCGACATAAAAAAAATAATTTTTTTTATTAATTTTCATTAGTTAAATATACTTCAAGTATTTTTTACAATGCGCAATTTAATTGCAAACGTTCGGTTATCATTTTGTGACTATAGGATAATTTATAATATTATAATTGCGTTTCCCCCTCTTTTCCGCTGATCGAATACTTTTTTAATTTTTGCTAATAAACTATTACACCCGCAGTTTTTTTATTTACATTTGCTAAATCTGCAAACGATTCCGCAGTTTTTGGCATAATTATTTTATCGATATTGAAAAGTTACCCGCTGACTTCGACAAGCTGCCGCGGGCCTGCCAGACTAGCAGCTATCTCTCTCACACTGGCGTCTACCTCCCCCACTTTAGGCCACGCCCCTGTTTGGAAAAAACGTCCCCCTTCTACTAATGTTGTACAATAATTATTGTTTAATAATAATAGCTTTTTTCTCATATAATGCTCAAACTCAATTTTGCGAATTTCTCTTAAGTGCGAAATAAATGTAATATAGCAACAAGGACACATGGTCAAGTGGACTAGGTGTTGGACTCTGAATGGAAAGTTCGCAGGTACGAATCTCATCAAAAGAAAAGTTTTTTCATTCAAGGGGATGCCGATCTTAATATATAATATTGTACATTGGTATCATCAATTTAAAATATATTATAATATAATTAAGATATAATTAAACTATAATTAAACTATAATTAAAATATAATTTAAATCTATATAAAATAAAATTTGAAGTATAAAAATTGTTCATTGAATATATATGGTCTTAGGACTTAAACCGTGTTGAAAAAGCGTGGCGATTTCGACAACGGCGCTCCTGGTGGTGTGCGTATGAACCATATGCATCTAGCTCGAGTTCCCCCACTCTGCTCGCCACGGCGTGTATAACTCCTTGCTTCTTGATTTGGGAAGGGGAATGCAATCGAAAAGCGCTGGAGGAGACTTTTAAACAGACTGATTAGCCTCCCTCCATTATTTTTACCTTGTAATAATTAAAATTTATAATTTTTATAACTTTGGAACAATAAAATGTTGTTGAGAATAACAAAATATTTCACAACTTCTGTTATTTCTGATCTTTTCCGTAGAAACGATCTTATAAAATACTATAAAAATATACAAATTTTATAAAATCCGTATTATTTATCAGGTTTTATGCGGTTTTGGCACCATTTTATGGAGTTTTATAAGACCCTTTCAATAGGGTTGTTTTATTTGTTATCATTATGGATACTAAATTTTATTATTATTGTTATTGAAACAAAATTAACATAATTATTTCTGTCGTTTTTGTTACAATTATTGTTATTATTATCATTAACATATTCATGTTATATTAGGTAGATGAACATATGTAATTTCTTAGCAGTATCTTACAAGTGAACTAATAGCACAATGGATAAGGTCCTTGGCTAATAAGCCTAGGCACGAAGGTTCAATTCTCATCAACAAATTTTTTTTTACTATTTTTATTATTTTATTATATATTGTATATATTGTACTATTATTATTGCCATTATCATTATTGGTACTAAATTTTATTATTATTGTTATTGAAACAAAATTAACATAATTGTTTCTGTCGTTTTTGTTACAATTATTGCCATTATCATTAACATATTCATGTTATATTAGGTAGATGAACATATGTAATTTCTTAGCAGTATCTTACATGTTAACTAATAGCACAATGGATAAGGTCCTTGGCTAGTAAGCCTAGGCAAGAAGGTTCAATTCTCATCAATAATTTTTTTTTACTATTATTGTATTATTCATTTTTAAATAAAATAATTAATTATTTAATATTCGCCTATCTCTTTTCTTTTTTTTTAATGATTTATTATTTGTATTAACAGCATCCCGTAATGCTGTCGTCCAGCGAGACGCGCGAAAACAAAACACTATCACTTGTTTACAATCGCATCTGCCACCAGTTTTCGTTGACAGCCGATGCGTTCGCACGTGCAGCTTGATTTTTATACATTTATTTTTTTAAAAAATATTATCCTTTATTTTTACTATTTATTGAATTTAATTAATGAATAGCTTATTACGTACTAATAAAAATTACGTTTATAAAAAAAAAAAAAAAAAATATGGAAGATTTGAACCCGATTAAAAAATTTCGTAGTCTATCGCCTTATCCACTCTACTAATATTTGAATTGAAATTATAAGTCAGGAAGTCGCATATGCTTATCTACGTACCCACTAATAATTATTGTTTACATACATGCAATACCTATTTATTTTTTAAATATTGTTTTAAAATTTTTAAATATTGTCGAATTAGTTAACAATTAACTAGCATATAATACAAATATGACATATGTACGAACATTTATAGAAAAACAAAATTAGTAAAATCTAAATTTCTAGACACATGTCTTATCTACAATATTAATTTTAAATATATGCAACAATGTATACTTTACATTTGCAAATAGCATTTTTTCCCTTTCGATTACAAATTAATTCAATATTAACTGAAACATTATATAATTGTTTACATTGTTCAAAAACTTTATAAATGTTTATGTTATTAAAACATATTGTAAAAAAAATATATATATAGGGCTCTCAAAATTGATCACCTGCCCGCATAAAAATTTATTCGCCTCCTTGTAAACAAAATGTTAAAAGCGTATAAAAGTCGGTCGGTAACAGCATGCTGCGTTGGTCGAGCTTCCCCTCTACCGCTTTAGACGCATATTCACTCACCACCAAACCCCACGAAAAGAAGCAAGCGAGGGAAGGAAGGCTAGATGCTTATGGTTCTTATACGCATCCGTGAGGCGGCGCTAGTGCACGGCTGAATTGGACGGGCACGGGTTGATCGCTATACCTCACCAGCAATCTCTCCCTAATCTCTGCTTAAACTTGTACACGGAAGGTTCAAATTCAAATCCGATAATTTTTTTTTTTAAATTTAACCAAAGCATTTGAATTTTAATGTTATAAGTGCATTAAATTCAATGTACATTTACATTAATTTCCAGGTGGATTGTCCAGCTGGAAATCCATGCATGGACTGGATTCCAGCTGGATTTCTAGGGAATGCAGGTGCAATTTATACCTTGATTTCGAATCAATCTAGGTGGATTTGATAGATATCCAGATGGAATTTCCACCTGGAATTTCCATCTGGAAAATCCATCTGGATATCCAATAAATTCACCTAGATTGATTCAAAATCAAAATATAAATTGCACCTGCATTCCCCAGAAATCCAACTGGATAAATTCAACCAAGGTTCCCCAGAAATCCAGCTGGATATTTTCAATAGGGGAGGTAGAAAACGTGTGATCTGAGGCCTTCTAGGCTAGTACGTAATATTCTATTAAATACAAATTGAATCGTTTGAGAGAGTGTGTTACGGAATTCTTTTTAATAATTTTACGGATTCATTTTAGAGAGTGTTACGGAACGCAAGTCGAAAAAGCTGACTCGCGAATACTGTTGACGACAGTATGACGCGGCCGTGCAGCGACCAACTTACGCGAAAGTATAATATTGATACCATGGAATTTGCGCTATCGCAAGAGTCTGCGTTCGGCCGAATTCGTCACCAAAAAGTAGAGTATTTAAAGACCAACGGAGAGGCATACGAGGAGCTCTGCAAGTAACAACACGTGGCACGCGACCACGACGCGCTACCCGACTCCGCAACGGTCCCGACTTACGGCACTCTCTCTCTCTTTACGCGATAATAAACACAAGTATTATTAAACCCGTTTAAATCATTTCTATCTCCAAAAATATTGCTTACTTCGGTACGTGGAGAGAACGGCAAAAACGAACCCCGGTCGGTTCGCGAATAGAATACTAAGAAAGAAAAACCGTAACAAAGAGTAACAAAAGGTATCAAAATTGATTTGAATTGTAATATTTTTACACACTTTAATATATTTTATAATTCCATCCAGAAGAGGCACGAGATTTTGATACGAGATCTGATCTGACATTTTTTAGTAGAGCAATTTTGAGCTATGAACTAGCAGTTCTTAAATTACAAAAACGTTGCATAAAACATTATATAAAACAACTTGGCAAAAAATTGTCAATTCAATTCTAATGCTGTATGATATAACATGTTTTGAAATAAAAATTTAGATTTTACATGTATTTTTCTTTTAATAAGGATACCTTCATACGTTAGTTTCAGAAATTTGGTTTCAAGCTGAAGAAAGTTTTCAAATCACTGATCAATTAAAGCAATAGTTAAATTTTAGGCATATTTGTCTCATATTGTACAGCCACTGCAGGAATTATTTACTTCAAATATTTAATGGTACTTGCTTGCTCTATTTAACAGGACAGCATATTTTTAGTTGTTGTAAAGCATAAATTTTCAATGTCTAGCATGTTGCTGCTACATATTTACTAAGACATTGAGAGAGTTATAAAAGATGGAATGTGCTGAGGCAAATTAAATTTTTATTTATTATTGATTCAATTCAGTTATTCAGCTTTGCAATGATTGGCTGGATTTGTGTTTAGAATCACCTTGTCAAGAGTTACTTGAGGAAACACCGGATTCCTGGGTCAGTCACCTTCAATTCCATCGATTGGCTCTGGTTAAAGTCTGTTTGACTATGTGCTTGCTTTTGTGAATTACAGAGGTAACAGAAATTATAATAGAACTATGGTACCCAAAAGTTCCCTTGAATAAGAGGCTCTAAATTCTTTCATTATGCGATTTGTGTAAAATTGTATTAATCTTCTAAATTTTATATCTTATCTTGTTTTGATATTTGTATATTCTATATCGAGCCTATGATTTATAATTATTTAAATTTCATGTAAAATACATTTATTATAACTTTTTATTAGTTAGCCTGAAAACCTCAAGTGATTAAAATTGACATTGAATGTACATTTTAAGTAACTTAGATTTTTGCTCAATCATAACATTACAACCAGAAAGTCTATACTGCAATTAATTTTAGGTTGATTGAAGATGGAATACACTACTGTCCTAATAATACTAATCCTTAATACTTTTAGTTATCAAAGATGGAAAATTTTTATAACAAATATCAATAATTAAAAATCATAAAAAAATTAAAATTTAAATTAAATAAAAAATGTTTTTTGTTAGTATACAATAACACTTACTAAGTACAGCCACAGCTTGCGATTCAAATAAAAGAGTTTCGCTACAATTCCGTTGTTCCATAATAATCGAATGAGGACTTGGTGGCTTCAATTTTTCGTAAACACGAAATGATTTTCCCATAGCCATTGTTAATACTTATTTGAATTAATTAAAATCCAATAGAAAGCAACAATGAATTAAATATTAAGAAATAACTTTTAAACTCATTTATTAATAAATGTATTTAATACTTATTTAGTTACATATATGTTTTTAAGAATGGAATAACAAAATTGTTAAATCTAATACATAATATAAATTCAGTCGCAGTAGCAAACGCTTATTTATCTGTTTTAATTTCTTCTTTAATGCACATTTTAAATTATTTTTGGTTGCAGTTTAACAAATTACATTGACGTAACTGTTTTTTTCCTATTTTTGCAATCTTGTCTTTACTCTATTATTAATAGTTACTCAATTTATTAACACTTTAATTATGATTTTGATTTAATTTTTTAAGAAGTACCATATTTGCATAAGAAAAAATGTTACAACGTGAAGAAAAACATTGTAAGACAGCAAAACAAACGAAAATATATCATATGAAATTAAACATATAGTACTGGTAAAACAATGAGCATAAACAATCTGCCCCTTCCATAGTAAAAATACTTAGAAAATGAAATTGTTTGCTGTGAAAAATTTTAAATAGTGACAGATAATTATTTTATGATTAATTTTTGTGACTGTTCTTAAAACTATAAATAGTAAAATACATTATTTGGGTTCAGAATGTATATCTATGTACGTCAAGAATAAGGGCCCAGCATGAAAAAAAGAATACGAACAAGAATAAACAAGAGGAATAAGAATAAGAAACAATTAGGTTGCACTGTGACCTATCAAAAACTGTCACACTCTGACGCAATTCCTACGTAATTCCGAGTGCAGTAATGATGATTACATATATACATATATATCGGAAATTTCCCAATTTTGTTGCATTTCTGCTGCTCAAGTAGTACATTTGTTGAGGGCAATAGCAGTACACAAATCTTGCTGCAAGTAAACTGCAGATTGGTGGGTCACTTGCACACGGAAGTGCATCGAAGAATTGCAACAGAATTACACACCATGATTACAGTAAAACGCAAACGTAAACCTTACAGAATAAAAGATAAATGGGGAAATCGGAAAAGTGCACTTGCGAGTGCGTAAAAATTGCAGTAGAATTGAGCTCGATGATTTACCAAAGAAAGTGCAGCAAAATTATACAAAACTTATAGCAGAAAAGAGTAATGTGAAAGTTGGAAAGGTGTAGTCTTGAATACGTTAGAATTGCAGAAGAATTGCACACGATGATTGCAGCAAATCTGACAGGGTGTAAAGACCCACTTCTGTTCAGAACTCCGCTAATATTATACTAGTAAATGAGCGGTAAATTTAAATGTAATTATTGTGACGTTCGCAAGACTCTGTACACTAAGCAGTTCGACTCTGTCAAGGGGCTGCAAGACTGAGAAATACGTCGACGTTAAATAATATATTTAAAGTCGAGCTTTCGTAAGGAGAAGAGGCGACGTAGTCGGGACATTGCTAGCGGCCAGTTGATGCCCGCCGCAATAATGCCTCGGCCTCACACGACGTCATCACCGCTGCAAACCATCGTTTGCACACAAACACACACTCGTTCAGATACACACCTGCGAAACGACGCCTGTGAGTAGACCGCCAACGTGACAACTGGTTGCACGGTAGCCGGATGGGAGTTAACATACAAGTGCGCACGTAAGACTGTTCTCGAAGAGCGAGGCAGTTCAGCGCGCGATTGGCTAATCGATCAGGTGATTGTCAATCCCGACGAATGGATAACGTCGCGGCGCACAAACTTCCGTGACGGCAAGCCTGACATAAACCCCAGTACATCTCAACCTAAAACCAGTAGTAGTTTCGAGCGAGCAGTTATACAATTTATTTATTTAGTTCATCCGTTACGGGTCAACCGGGGTGAGTATGTCTCAAGTACGATACCAAGACACATAACATTCACAAATTCTCTAAATGTATCGTTATTTTTCTATTGTCTTTTGGCCTGTAAATATTATTAATTTCAAATTTTTTAATATAGTTAAGTGAAGGCAAATTTGTTTTCATTATTTTATTCTCCTGAGTCGGATACTCTTCGAGTCGGATACTGCCTTGAAGACAACTAAGATCTCATCATTTCAATTAGAATCTAACCTAGTGAAGTGTTAGCGGAAAAGCCAATGAACATTAAAACGTAACTCAAAACGTTAACAAAATTCAATTAACTTAGTTGGTGTTATTGTGTGCGTGTAAGTCGAGTCGCGCAAGTCTTTCTCTATTGAAAAATCTTACGTAAGTTCTTACGTGAGATAAGTTCTTACGTATCTAAGATCCCTATTGAAAAATCTTACGTAAGTTCTTACGTGAGATAAGTTCTTACGTATCTAAGATCCCTATTGACAAATCTTACGTAAGATCTTACGTAAGTTCTTAGGTAAGTTCTTACGTAAGATTTTTCAATAGGGATACATAACGTGAGTAAGTTCTTACGTGAGATCTTATGCCAAAATCTGTTCTGCAATTTTTTATTTATAAAAAACTAAACACCGTGCAAAATGTGGATAAACTCGTTATAATTTTTTTTTTTCGATGAGAAGAGATGATCTGGTATTCAAATCAGGCACGAACAAATTTTAGGTATTGCAACTGAAGCTGATGACAAGAACGCGTACTTTACGGACGAGTTCATGGTAGCAGCAGAAGAAATTTTTCTGGAACAAAATGTTCAGTTTTAAGGTTCCTTAGGCGCGTTGATTCAGAATGAAGCACCGGGGGATGCTGCTGCGGTTCCAGTTCCATTCCTCACTTCTCAGGCAAGTACGCGGATTGGGCACCCTTCAAAGACACGTTATCCGTCTTTTTAAACTATGATCCAAATATCACGAATGCTGAACGCCTCTACTACTTGAAAAGCAGTCTTTCTGGTGTAAGATCTCTTATCTTATGTAAGTTCTTACGTGAGATCTTATGCCAAAATCTGATCTGAACTTTTTCTATTTATCAGGGATTAAACGCCGTGCAAAATGTAGGTAAACTCGTTATGAAAACTTTACTTAAACTAATGATGGCTTGCTTATGAGAGATGATCACACAGTCCATTTTACAACCGCTGATCGCTCTCTTGAAGCTAGGGTCAGTATGGACTTGGTGAAAAACAACTTACTCTCTGCCGATGGCTTTGGAGGTCTGCAGCTTTCCTTAGGTCAGTGCATCATTTAAAAGAAAACGAGTGGCACTTACATTTTCAACCTTATTACAAAAGAATCCCTTTCCAATCAGGAATTTTCAGAAAATGTCAAGCTCTATTTTAAAAACCTCAAAATATCTATGGAGCAGCTCAGAATTACCACGGTTAGAATCCCCAGCACAGACAATGGGCTGGACGAGATACCCTAGCCGAACATCGAAGCGGCCTTAAGAGGGCCAGTCTGGGTTAAATTAAAAAAAAATACACTTTCCAGTATAATAGGTATAACAATTATATTCATCACTTTTGATTGCTGAAACATTTTACACTTTAACTACTCGCATAGTTTAAGCTATTTATTCATTATTAAGATCTTTACTTCTAGTAAAGACCTTAGTTAAGGGGATGCCTAACTTAATTTTCGCGCTCTACTATGCCAACGATTCAGCTTCGTGAACTGGGCACACAATTGAAAAATTTTATATAACCGTTTATACCAAAAAATTCCGCATCTTTTGCTCCTTCAGAATTGATAGTTAAAAAATTCCGCGTCTTTTAGTTTTTTTATTTTTAAATAAAAACTTTTGTGTGCCAAGTGATTTTGAAATTCGAATAACATAAAAAATATTAACATTTGAAAGATTTAGAGCAGGCCAAACGATTGCTCGTTCTTCGTAAATCATTTATAGTAAGTCTGTTCATTATATAATTATAAAAAATAATTTTAAAAAATAAAATAAATATTTTAGACAATATTCCACCATTCCACGTTCCGTTTTTCTCGGTACTGTTTCATGCCGAGCTTGGTATGTATAAATACTGTAAAAAAACATTATTTTTGTACATATAAGATGAAAAGAAAATTTAATTTGTTTATTTAAAGAAAAAAAAATATGTGAAAAGAAAATTATTTTGTGCCTTGTTTACATTATGCGCAAAATGTAAACAAGGCACATTCCAGAGCGCATTCCACGCTCTCGCCCGGCTTAGCGTTTCGATATAAAATTTGCGACGAAATTTCCCTATGAGGCGGACAAATATTTTTCAAATAATTTTCTTTTCACATATTTTTCTTATTCCTTAAAATAAAAAAAAAATTTTCTTTTCACATAATAAAAATTCTCCTTGTTTAATAAACAAAACAAATAAATTTTCTTTTAAATAAATAAATAGCCATTTAAGAAAAGAATGTTTATTTATTCATTTAACAAATGAGTGGTTATTTATTTATTTAAAGAAAAATTTGATTATTTAAAAGAAAATTTATTTGTTTTGTGTATTGAAAAAGAAAAATTATTTATTATGTGAAAAGAAGATTTATTGTGTTTATTTAAAGAAAAAGAAAAATACGTGAAAAGAAATTTATTTTGAAAAATATTTGTCCGCCTCATAGGAAAATTTCGTCGCAAATTTTATATCGAAACGCTAAGCCGGGCGAGAGCGTGGAATGCGCTCTGGAAAGTGCCTTGTTTACATTTTGCGCATAATGTAAACAAGGCACAAAATAATTTTCTTTTCACATATTTTTCTTTTTCTTTAAATAAACAAAATAAGTTTTCTTTTCATCTTATATGTACAAACATAATGTTTTTTTACAGTATTTATACATACCAAGCTCGGCATGAAACAGTAACGAGAAAAACGGAACGTGGAATGGTGGAATATTGTCTAAAATATTTATTTTATTTTTTAAAATTATTTTTTATAATTATATAATGAACAGACTTACTATAAATGATTTACGAAGAACGAGCAATCGTTTGGCCTACTCTAAATCTTTCAAATGTTAATATTTTTTATGTTATTCGAATTTCAAAATCACTTGGCACACAAAAGTTTTTATTTAAAAATAAAAAAACTAAAAGACGCGGAATTTTTTTAACTATCAATTCTGAAGGAGCAAAAGATACGGAATTTTTTGGTATAAACGGTTATATAAAATTTTTCAATTGTGTGCCCAGTTCACGAAGCTCAACGATTCTCTATGTTCTTCGCTAATCTCTAAGGCAAATTTGATTCTTCAAATAACTTTGTAACGGCTTGAATGGCAGTTCTGTTTGCATCAAAATATTATTTATAATTCGTAGAATGTGCGTAAACTTCTTTTTTGGCTGATTTCAATTCCAATTGAAAAATAAGTCAGTATTTTCAGCAATAGGAAATGAAATCAGCCAAATAAGAAACCTACGCACATTCTACGAATTATAAATAATATTTTGATGCAAACAGAACTGCCATTAAGCAAGCCGTTTCAAAATTATTTGAAAAATCAAATTTACATTAGATGCTATAGCAGAGAATATAGAGAATTGTCGGTACAGTAGAGCGCGGAAATTATGTTCGGCATCCCCTTAAGCTATTTATTCATTATTAAGATTCTTTACCTCTAGTATTGTTCCATCAAAAACATTTAAAAATTTTATTAAACAATTGCCATAGTTTTTTTCTCAATAAAGTAACTTATATGTCACTACACCAGGTTTAAAATACTCTTCATTACCTGCACTTCAGATCTATCGGATCACTTTTCTAAAAAAATTACATAAAAATTTTTTTCGATGCGTTACAAATTTTTTTAAGTTCCCCATCGAAAAAAAAAATTTTAAAAACTAGTTTTTGCACGGTGTTTAAGTCCCTTATAAATAGAAAAATTTCAAATCGGATTTTGTAAAAGAAGCGCAAATATTTAAATGTTTTACTCATAAAAAAGGGTCACTCTATGAAATAAGGCTCGGACGTAAGATAGTAATAACAAGCGGAAGAAATGCTAGAAACAAATAATCAATAACCGTATTAACAATTAATTGAATAACCGAAAGAAATCGACCTCATATTACTAAATATTTATTTTCTGGTTCACCGCAATTGTAATTTCAACAAACACAACGTGCCGTTTACCGACCGAGTCCTATATGCTTAAAACCCAACAAACACAATGTGCCGTTTACCGACCGAGTCCTGTGCTTTAAACATTGGAGTCGGCACGCGTGTCCGCATCGTGCCGTCACATGCCGTCATTTTGTTTGTTGGGAACGTATGAGTCGGCACGCGTGCCCGCATCGTGCCGTCACATCAAATTCTTATATATCAGGATGCAAAATATTGCGAACACTTCAGGTTTATTTGTATGTTTCCCACGCTGCAGCAATAAGCATTGTTGTGGCAACTTCGATTTATCTATAATATACTTGACACTAATCAAATAGTAAATAACAATTTATAATAGTTAAGGAGAAAAAGGAGTTTATTGGTAGAGTGGGCGTTTAAATTAAATTCACACGTTAAATTACAATAGATATAAAACTTATGTTTATTAAGGCATAAAAAACCTCCACAGAAGGTGGAGGAAAAAGCCGTTTAATTTTAAGTACAGAGAATTTACAAATATTATAGATTTCTATTTAACGAAACGCGGCGCGTATTGAATGCATTCAATTTACCTATTAGAGAGCTCTCTTACCGATTCAATCAGCGGTCGTGCGCAAGGAGCCCCGCGGCAACGTGCGTAGTTACCGGAGACTGGACGGTGGCTCCGCTGAACAATCCTGGTGCGGAGTTGCCCCAACGTCTTGGGCACGGGATCACCTCACAACGCCGCACTCGTGGGCCCCAGGCCGCAACGGGAGTCCACCAATGAGAATCGCGTATCCCGCTCGGGGATTACGCGCACACACACACGCACCCTTCCTTGCGCACGCTCGCTCGGCAGCCCGGCCGCCATTAGTAGGATCGCACTGCACGTAAATGTCCGCAGGATATCGTCCTCGTCCGCAAGTAGAGTTCACGACACGTAGGGGAACACCGACACGAACAGCCTCAACTGCACTAGGGGTCTCGTCGATCCGCACTGAGAGTCGCTCCGAGCCGAAGTGACGATGTGTCAAAGTTTTGCCCGGGTCGAGCGGTGAATATTTGCTCGAAAGTCCCGTTAGATTTAAGGAAAAGAAAGGGAAGACGCTCGGAAAAACCCCTCGTAACGAAGTCGTTACGGGGCCATAAAGAAGCGTCATCATAGCCGGGCGGCCCGGGCGGCCGGCGGCTGCGGGCCGAGGTGGCCAAGCGGCCGAAGGGGCCACGCGGCCAACGTGTTTCGACCGGCTCGAGCGGCCGACGCGACCCGACGGGACCGAGCGGCCGGGCGGCCGGCAGCCGGGCGGCCAGGCGGCCAAGCAGACATGCTGGAAAGCACGTGCGGGGACGCCAGACGTCTGGACGCGGGAAATCCCGATTCTGGGACTTTCCGACAGCGAAGCGTCCGGCGTCCTAAACTTACTCGGGGCGCGCGCATATGCGCACCGCGGCGGGCCTAGCGGTTTCCCGCGTAGAGGTAGGCTACCCTTTTTTGCGGAGGTCCGAAAGGGACCGAACAAGCATCCTGATAATCTTCGCTTATCACCTGGACAAGCTTCAGGCTAAGCTGAAGATCTTCGACCGACTGAGTCCAGGTTTCTCCATGATCGACTACGAGTATCTCGTAAAGAGAAAGAAAGTTGGTGAACAATGCGAGTACATTCGTCAGCTTAAAAATTACAGTATTTGAAAAAAAAAAAAATAAAAAGGTGCTAGAGTGTGTGTGTGTTTTTGTGGCGTGAGAATTAATGAATAATTTCGCGTTCCTCGTTTATAGTCAACGGGTTAGCGATATACTAGGGATTGAGGATAAAAGCATCACGAACATGCGCAGACAGATAAATTCATTTATAATAAATAAATAATTACCTTTTCGAAGTTTACGAAGGTCTCGTTGAGCAGTGGGTACGGACGCAGGCGCTGCTGGTAGGCTCGGTACGGCAGCGACAGAGTCCTTTTTGGTGGAAAATTCGGATGCTCTCAAAATGATTAATTGGCCGAATATTGTTTAATAATTGAATTTATCATTTGGAATAAATACTGGTTACAGAAATAGTACTTATGAGTTTAGTTTAAATAATACCTCCTAAATACAGACTCTCGAAATAATTCTAAGACACAATAGACAATAGACAAAATTACAACAGAATTTCGTTACGCGGAGAAGCAAGCGAATTTTGGGGCGTTTTCCCTTCAATCAATCGATTCTTATAGAAAATCAATAGATTCGTTAGAGCGTTTACAGAAGAGTTTACTTAGCGTTATCTCGGTACGTACATGGCACGCAACCTTCCATTAGTTAATTGGACACTGGCGCGAAACCTGTTTATCTATAGACAGGCCTTGGCCTATGGTAACGCGACTTTCTTCGAGATCGGACGTCGGTAAGCCTGCATGCGTGACACGCAGGGTAAAACCCGATGACTACGGCGCCACTCAGGTGCCGACGTCACACGCCCACCCCCGAAGACTTGAGTCGCGGGGCGACGAAACGCCGCATCCTTTTCCCCTGCGGAGAGAAAGCGCCACCCGACGCTTTGAGCTTATCGGACTTGACATCGTGGAGAGTGCTCCCTGGCGCCAGTCCGACTGGGCTTTATATGTATATATTTTATTTGTTTGTTTTGTTTTGTTTTGTTTCATTTTATTTATTATTATTTAATTTCAATAATTCTATGCCCTAAAACATAAAATCTATCATAAGTAAGTAAGAATAAAAAAGAAAAAATATCAGGAAAGCAAAAGAAAGGAAGCTGAAAGAAATTCATCCATTTTATTGGAGCAAGTGGTCAACGTCTCCACCAATTTGCTTCCCCGTTGACGTTCCGCAGACACAGATTTGCGCAGGTAACGATCACAAATATTAATTAATTGCTCACAACCCCCGACTTTGCAGACTCTGTCCCAGTAGTTTATACAAAAATCACTGACAGCGGAGTTCGGATGTTCGCGGAAAATTCCTCCGGTGTAATGCGGCTCATAAGTGTCATCCTCCTGCTTCTCGGCGTGCGCCTTCCAATGGAACGGTCCTAATCGGATGATGACTCGTCGCATTTCTTTACTCTTGCGCTGGAGGCGACGGCGGGCTCTCGCAGAAAAACCACCAAGAGCCAAGACGGTGTGCACTTTCAGATTCTTGCAAATTGCCTGGTAGGACAATTCTTGTAAAGTTGATACCCTGTCCGATACCCTTAGTGCAGTCGCTCGCTGGTATTCGTCGAGTAACAATTCTTCTGTTCTTGGCGTCTTTTTCTTCGCCGCCACTGCTTGCGGCGAACGACTCACCGCCTTAGACGGACGCAGAATCTGCGTCAAAGCGGAAAATGCAACTACGGCTGCGTACATCTTGCTATAGGGATACTAGCGAGACTGAGGCTCGAGAGATATTTTCATTTTTAGAGAACTTTCCCTTACTTTTTAGTCTACCCCCTCCCTTGCCGTTTTGGGAGGAAGCAACAGCGGTTTCTGCTAAAAGCGCTCTACTTCCTCATTCGCTCTCTTCGGAGGAAGCAGATAAGGTTTCTGTGTTAAACGCTCCACCCTGGAAAAAGACAATCGTTTTGAGCAATAGTTTCCGGCGATATAAATACTGGTAAAGGAGTGCGAGGTCCTTGGCATTGTAGGCACCATTAAGGATTTCCCAATGCTGCACGATGTTCGTCTCTCAAACACTCCCAGGCTATAGTCGAAGTTGGTTTTTCCGGATAGGCGATATGCAAGTGCAGGCAACGTGTGCACTGTCTCCAGGCCGGTAGTTGCGCGTGACAGTTGCAATAACTGCCGAAAAATAGATCGAAAACCCATGAATTATACTGGCCAAACTGAAGATGTAAAAATTCTTCATATGCTTTTCCTTTAACAGAAAAAATGCGTTTCTTCTGAGTATTTTTTCTCGATTATTATCGCCACTCGAAGAATAACTCAAGGGCACTATCTCTCGGTGTTGATTATCTTCATTGATTGAACGAATCTTCATTGATTAATGCGTCTTGATTTTGCTCTAAAAACCGCGTATAATAAGTTTTCGCAAAAACTCGGATTTGTTCTGGTTATTTTTGCTAGTAATAATTGAATGTTGTGAGGTGAGCTTCCCTTTTCTCTTCTGTATAACCGTCGTTTTACTGCAGACATAATATTAATAATAAGTTATAGATATCCTAATACAATTGAGGTGAGACTGCGCTTCTTGATTCTCTTGTCTTGTGCACGAACACGCATGAATTTGGCAAGCGTTGACATCACGTAAGCTAACGTAAGCTACATAAATTCATCTGATCGTGCCACGTCTTCTTGCATTTTGCCTTTTTGGTCAGCAATGGAAAAAATAAACAAAGAAGCTAAATTATGTTCGGTGAGCAACAATTCGTGTATTTTAGTGGAATTCGTAAATGAAACCGAGCCATTTGATAACAATCACTAGATCGTTTTTAGAAGTTGTAATAGGGAATACATAAGACTCGAAGGAAAAGTACAATGTTTACAAAACAAATAATTGTAAGCGCATAAAGATGTTCACTCACCGAAGACTATATTTTCTCTTAACTTTCTTTTCTCAAAATATTTAGAGATACAAAGATTTTCTCCTATTGTCCCATCATATAAAGAAACGAACAAGAAAGTCTTCAATTAATATTTTGTAAAAAAAGTCACTCGATAGGCTATAAAATAGAATTCAAGATACAAAGAAAGAAATTGGATTGACCAGTGTAAATATTTTTATCATCTGGACCCTTTGTATAAAGAAATCTACAAGAGTAATCTTAATTTTGTATTCCGTACAAAAAATTAGTAAATGATAAAAATATTGACACCGGTCAATATAATTTCTTTTTTTTGAGTCTTGTATTCCCTTTTATAGCCTGTCAAGTGATTTTTTTTACAAAATACTAACTGACTTTCTTGTTGATTTCTTTAGCCGATGGTCCCATTAGAGAACATTTTTGCAAGTATAAATATCAGGAGAAAAGAAAGTCACATGCCAAGATGTAAAGGGGAATACAACACTCAAAAAAAAGAAATTATATTGACCGGTGTCAATATTTTTATCATTTGCTAATTTTTCTACAGAATACAAAATTAAGGTTATCCTTGTTGATTTCTTTATATTGTAACGGGGCCGTCCCTGGTCCTCACCGACGTCCCTCGGTGCGGCTGTGTTTAGCAGCGTGCTGCACACGTGCGATGCCGGTCGCTACAAACGCCAGGAGAATTCGAACTCCTGGCTTTCTCGAGCTCAGCTGAACTCGAGCGCGTGCTGAAATAGATCGCGAAAATCGTCTGCGCCGGCTAGCTCCCGGTCGCAGTTCACGGGGAAAATCGGACGTAGGCAAAGGAAAATAGCTCAGTCGCGAAGTAATTGTATTCGATATTTATTCCGCGTCAACTCACGCGAACGACGATATATACGCGCGATTTAAACAAAAAAAGACGCGGTCGCGCAGGTCGAGATAGCTCGCGGTCGCGCGCGACGTACGGGCCGATGCCCTCACACACCGCACACACGCACACTTACGCGCACGCTGCGCCGCCCGCTAATTAGAGGAAATATCCTGGACACGTCTGTCCAGGATACGCGCACTCCTCTTACCTTGACGCGTCGGCCGACCTAGTTCTCTCGAAGGCGACCTCGCTGTCTCGCGTATCTGCGGCTTTGGCGTCGGTCATCTCTCGCAGTCGCTCTCCGCTGCCGCTACTGCAGTCGTAGCTTTTGCTTCTGCTGCTGCTCTCACTCTTTCCCTCGTCTCCTGGTACACCTTCCTCCAAGACGCTCGTAGAAAAAAGGAAAGTGAAAGCGCACTCGTGGCCAAAAGCACGTGTGTCCCGCGCGAGGACTACCCGGAACATGGCGGCTGCCGCGCTAGCCCGCGCGGAGCGCCACTCGTTCCTTCTCTCTCTCTCTCTCTCTCTCTCTCGCGCCGCCTACCTACCTGCTCGTCTCTCGCTCGCACTCAATCGAGCTTGCGCTGCACGAGCAGCTGACGAGCCGAGACACCCCCCCCCCCCAGATGTCGCTAGACTCCGATTTGCGTTCGTCTGATAATGTGAGAAGGGATGAGGTAGGGATTGGGCTGTCTAATTATTGCGCAAAATGTCTCATTCTCTATTTCTTTTTATATTTTTTCTACATAACCCGGGGGCAGGTGCTGTTGAAAGTATGGGGACTCGCTCGGGGTACGTACCCCGAGGCACCCACACATTGTGCACCAACGCACCTTGCCCCCGATCTTCTTCCTGGTGACTTGCCCTTCGTATCCCCACCGCCCCGTCACTGGGTTGAATGTGGGCGGTGGGATATTGGCGTACTCCCCGGCGGCACCTGCCGCACGGGAAGCTCTTCTTTCTTGTGGCCGGGCGGAGGACCTGTCCCGGGTGGCATCTGCCACCGGGTCGGGAGTGTGTGGGCGATGCAGCTGAGACTCCGGTCGATTGAGCTCAGCGGCGGGTTCGGAGCAGAGATTGGCAAAATTGTAATTAAAAATTACGATTACTTTATTACTTTTGTAATGTGTAATGGTCAGTTCGAAATTTCCCTTTACTTTTGTAATGAGTAATGGTGTCCGCTCGAAATTTCCCATTACTTTTGTAATGTGTAATGATCAAAAAAAATTAATATTACATTTGTAATGCATTAATGGTTAGCTTGAAATTTCCGATTATGAATGAATGAATGAATGAATGAATGAATGAATGAATGAATGAATGAATGGATGGATGGATGGATGGATGGATGGATGGATGGATGGATGGATGGATGGATGGATGGATGGATGGATGGAGGGACGGACGGACGGACAGACGGACGGACGGACGGATGGATGGATGGATGGATGGATGGATGGATGGATGGATGGATGAATGAATGAATGAATGAACGCATAAATGAATGAATTGTATACATTTATTTCGCACTTAAAGAGAAATTTGCAAAATTGAGTTTGAGCATTATATGAGAAAAAAGCTATTATTATTAAACAATAATTATTGTACAACATTTATTATTTCATTCATTTTGGCGTTAGATTTTCAGGATTTATCCTTGAAATATAATGCGATTATATTGAAATTGTTTGAATGTTTTCATGTTAATTAAATTAAATAAACTAAACTTATTAAATGGTCAACATTCACATATAAAATAAATAAAACTTAATTTATTAACCAAAAAAAAAAGATGTAAAAAAAAGCTCCATAAGGGATTTGAACCCGATCCAAAAAGTTACAAGTCCTGCATGTTATCCACTTAGCTATCACAACGTTTAGTAACACATGGCAGGACGTCGCATATGTTCATCTGCCTACATAAATTTTAATATGAAAGAAATATTCGTGCACTCAATTTTCTAATTAACATTTTAGAATAATAATATTGTAAGGAATATTGCATCTATATGATATTCAAAATGTTTTATTCTTTACCTTCCAGTTATAGATGTAATTTTTAATAAATATTTTTGTGCATTATTCTTTAAACAATATATATAATATTGCAGAAATATTCCTGCACGATATTCATCTAGGATATTCTCGTAATATTATTCCAGTATTGCAGTGCAATATTCAAAATAATATAATTTAAATTTGTTGATGTAATATTTTAGGAATATTTCTGCATGATATTACTTTAATTAATATTCTCGAAGTATTATTGTAATATTACACTATGATATTCAAATCACCTCATCTTTGAATTATGGTTGCAATAATGCACGAAGACTTCTATACAATACGTTGCTATTTAATATTTTCGGAGTATTATGGCAATAATGCATTAGAATATTCAAGCCACATCGTCTTTGAATTGTCGTTGAAATATTGCACAAATATTTATATATTGTAACGGGGTTGCCTTTTGACCTATTATCTCGCGGAAGAGACCTTCCTCCGCAAGATGGGTGCAATGGGGCACGTGCGAGTGCCCCTCGAGGTCCATACCTCGGGGTACGCGCGAGCACCCGACGGCGAACACACGTCGCCGCGGCCCGTATACAACGCGAGAGTACGCCTGTACTCTCGCTTTTCGTACTCGCGTGCTAGATGCGAGCGCGTCCCTCGCGCTCGCGTAGCTGTTCATCCCTTGGACAGCTGATGCCGGCCGCCCAGCTCTACGATAGAGTGGCGGTATCCGGGAGGTTAGGGATGAGGAAGGTTTGTCGACTACTCGAAAGAATGACGCGAACAATTAAAAAGCAAGTCGGAGGCCTTTATTGCCTCCGTAAAAGAAATTACAAATATCCGCGTCCCGGAGAAGTTAGTAGATGTCGGGCGCGCGAGCCGAATGCTCCGAACGCGCCCGAGTGTAGCCGAGCGGAGCCGCGCGTGAACGCTAACGCGCGCGCTCCTACGAATTCTCGGCCGCACCGAGAATTCGCCGACCGATCGCGCGTGCCGTCCAAATTGCAGCCGAATGTGGGATAGTTCCTCGTGAACGTATCCTCGGATTCAACCCTTGGCGATGACTGCATTGGGTGTGTATCTCGTGTTGGACATCGGAGACCTCAGCTGCTCGACCTCTCGAGTTAGCTGGTCTACCCTGATCGTCAGGGTCGCGACGGTCTTCGCCTGGGTCGTCACCGTGTACGTCAGATCTCTGTATCTGACGTTGTGTTCTTCGACAGCCTGCTGTATCCTCTCCAGCAGTGTTTGTAGGTCCGCGACCTGCTCCTCTGTAGTATCCCGTACTACAGAATCTGCATACAAGGACGACTTACTGTTGTCTTGTTCGACAGTCGGGATTGCTAGCAGCCGTTGCTGGACATCCCGTTCCGTAGGATCCGCTCTGTACTCCATCTTCACCTGATTGTGTACAGGTCTGCCCACTGTCCCAAAAACGCGAAACAATTTATGGAACGGCCCTTTCGGTTGGCGACGCAACTACGCCTACCGTGTAATAAGGGAGATTCTCTCGATGAAACATGTTTTAGAGAATTTCTCTACGACTGCCTACAGTTTGTAGCACAGTCGAGTTTGAACTGCGTCAAAAATATCTACTTATTTTTACGCGCCTTTATCTGAAATTCTCGCTGCCAAATTCATCGAGAAAACGAATTTACCTCGAAAACTTTCGTTTCTCGAGGTCAATTTGAACGGGAAAAATTCTATCTAGAATTTTCTCCCAAACGTGTTTCGGGTGTTAGTAAATTACAACTTTTGTAAATTACAATTGTTAGCTAACTAGCCGACTCGAAAGGTTCCCGTCGAAAGTGCGAATTCTTGTCTTGTTTTTGCTTCTTGATTCACGTCTGTACTCTCGCTTTTCGTACTCGCGTGCTAGATGCGAGCGCGTCCCTCGCGCTGGCGTAGCTGTCCGTTCCTTGGACAGCTGATGCCGGCCGCCCAGCTCTACGATAGAGTGGCGGTATCCGGGAGGTTAGGGATGAGGAAGGTTTGTCGAGTAGTCCCGCGGACTACTCGAAAGAATGACGCGAACAAGTAAAAAGCAAGTCGGAGGCCTTTATTGCCTCCGTAAAAGAAATTACAAATGTCCACGTCCCGGAGAAGTTAGTAGATGTCGGGCGCGCGAGCCGAATGCTCCGAACGCGCCCGAGTGTAGCCGAGCGGAGCCGCGCGTGAACGCTAACGCGCGCGCTCCTACGAATTCTCGGCCGCACCGAGAATTCGCCGACCGATCGCGCGTGCCGTCCAAATTGCAGCCGAATGTGGGATAGTTCCTCGTGAACGTATCCTCGGATTCAACCCTTGGCGATGACTGCATTGGGTGTGTATCTCGTGTTGGACATCGGAGACCTCAGCTGCTCGACCTCTCGAGTTAGCTGGTCTACCCTGATCGTCAGGGTCGCGACGGTCTTCGCCTGGGTCGTCACCGTGTACGTCAGATCTCTGTATCTGACGTTGTGTTCTTCGACAGCCTGCTGTATCCTCTCCAGCAGTGTTTGTAGGTCCGCGACCTGCTCCTCTGTAGTATCCCGTACTACAGAATCTGCATACAAGGACGACTTACTGTTGTCTTGTTCGACAGTCGGGATTGCTAGCAGCCGTTGCTGGACATCCCGTTCCGTAGGATCCGCTCTGTACTCCATCTTCACCTGATTGTGTACAGGTCTGCCCACTGTCCCAAAAACGCGAAACAATTTATGGAACGGCCCTTTCGGTTGGCGACGCAACTACGCCTACCGTGTAATAAGGGAGATTCTCTCGATGAAACATGTTTTAGAGAATTTCTCTACGACTGCCTACAGTTTGTAGCACAGTCGAGTTTGAACTGCGTCAAAAATATCTACTTATTTTTACGCGCCTTTATCTGAAATTCTCGCTGCCAAATTCATCGAGAAAACGAATTTACCTCGAAAACTTTCGTTTCTCGAGGTCAATTTGAACGGGAAAAATTCTATCTAGAATTTTCTCCCAAACGTGTTTCGGGTGTTAGTAAATTACAACTTTTGTAAATTACAATTGTTAGCTAACTAGCCGACTCGAAAGGTTCCCGTCGAAAGTGCGAATTCTTGTCTTGTTTTTGCTTCTTGATTCACGTCTGTACTCTCGCTTTTCGTACTCGCGTGCTAGATGCGAGCGCGTCCCTCGCGCTGGCGTAGCTGTCCGTTCCTTGGACAGCTGATGCCGGCCGCCCAGCTCTACGATAGAGTGGCGGTATCCGGGAGGTTAGGGATGAGGAAGGTTTGTCGAGTAGTCCCGCGGACTACTCGAAAGAATGACGCGAACAAGTAAAAAGCAAGTCGGAGGCCTTTATTGCCTCCGTAAAAGAAATTACAAATGTCCACGTCCCGGAGAAGTTAGTAGATGTCGGGCGCGCGAGCCGAATGCTCCGAACGCGCCCGAGTGTAGCCGAGCGGAGCCGCGCGTGAACGCTAACGCGCGCGCTCCTACGAATTCTCGGCCGCACCGAGAATTCGCCGGCCGATCGCGTGGTCTGCGATCGGTGGTGTTTACGCGGAGCAACGACTTTGCTCCACGTAAACAAACGTTTGCGTCTGAGAGCAGGCCGCTTGCCTACTCTACGCGTACACACACGTACGCACGCACACGAGGGAACGGGCCGCTTGCCCGTTCCACGCGATATACAACAAATTCGGTCTCGAGCCCTCAATGTCGAATTACGCGGCGGCTCGTCTACGAGAGCCGCGACTCCCGCCGCACGAGAGTCCGCGATCACGAGCTACGGAGTGAGAGAAAGAACGGGGGAAACGTTCCCAGCGTTCGACGAACTAAGGTTTCCGCTCGAGAGTCGAGGCGCTCCTCGACTCTTCGCCGGTACGCGCCCGCACTCGCTACAAAAGTCGGGCGGTACTTATATATATATATTTATTTATTTCGGCCTTTTTGGCCCAGAAATGGACTTGGTGTCCTACATAACTTATAATTTATAAACTTTATAACTTTTACAATTTACATTTTCCTTATATCTAACTTTTATATTCATTCTCCTAAGCTCTTTTTCTTCCCTCCACCCTCTATCTATTTCCCTTCCTTCCCTTCCTTCTCATTCATCACTCCTACACTCCGCCTATCATTACATGTTACTTTCACTCATACTTTTCACTCTATTATACACCTCTCATTACACTTTGTCTTCTTTACATTATTTACACTTCTTTTACACTTTCTTATCATATATTTATCACATTTTATTTCTTATTTCCTATATTCGGATTTTTACATTTATTTTACTTTTATTTTACTTTACATTTATTTTACATTTTACTTAACTCCTACTTACCTATCCTACCCTAACCTTCTCCTCATCTTTTTACTGGAAACCTTTTCTACTTTATTTAATTTCTCATCTCTTCCTTTCCCTTTTTTTTTCAATTTCTTCTACTGCTTTTAATACTTTTTGAAAAATTTTCCTACCTGTATATATCCCTTTTCAAAACATGCTTTTTCCCACCTCATTTGAACTATCCGTGGTAAGTCTGTCCTCCAATTCCTTGTTTCCTCGCAATCCCATATTAAATGTTTTATTGACCCCTCCTCCTTTCTACATAGCCTGCATTTCCTCTCCTCCGTATCTTCCCAGTATTTATTTCCCTCTCCTAAGTTTCCACACCTTACCTTTGCGAACACCCATATATACCTTTCTAACTTTTCCTCCCTCAAGTATCCAGGCTTCCCTATCACCGCCCACTCTTTATATTTCATATTATATTTTGCCTGTTCTATTTTATTCCACCTTAGATGACTATCTATTTCCCTCCCTCTTCTTTGCAATTCCTCCTATATGACCATTTCCTCTCTCCCTTCCCTTTTCCACTCCTCTATACATTCTTCACTTAACCCTATACTATTTAAAAATTTAATCCTAACCTTTCCTCCATCCCCTTTTAATAACCCTTTTTTCTTCTCCTCCCAGCACCATCTTATCAGTTTCTCCTCTCCACTTGTTCTAATTTTCTCCTCATATTTCCATGCTCTATTGCTCCATCTTATTTTCATTTTCTCTAATTCTAGTTCTTTTCTATCATATACCTAGGTGTGCAGAAATCTAATCTTAATACCCATCTTATGTAATCTAACCTAATCTTTTCTAGTTGTCCTCTTTCCTCCCAGCCCCATATCTCTACCCCATATTCTATAATGCTTCTCACTAGAGTATTGAACAATTTCATTCTTCTCTGATAATCATACCTACAACATTTTTCTCCCAAACCCCATACTCTTTTCGCGCTCGCTATTCCCTTTACCTTCAGATCCTTTATATGCTCATTACTCTCGCAATCATAACTAAATACAAATCCTAAATATTTAAACTTCTGTACCTCCTCTAATTCTCCCCCCTTCCCATTTCCACCTTTCCTTTTTCTTTCTCCTATGTCTGTTAAACCCTAACACTTTAGTCTTTTCTATACTTAGTATTAGATTCCTTTCCTTTAAAAATCCTCTCAACGAGTCCAGCATATCGTCCATCGCCGTTTTATTCTTTGCTAACAGTGCCAAGTCATCCGCGTATGCCAGACTCCAAATTCTCCTCCCATTCAATTTAACTCCTCCCACGTTCCTTTCCCTTAGTACCTTTTCTAATTCGCTAATATATAGACAGAATAAAATCGGACTCAGCACGCACCCCTGTCTTAACCCTTTTGTCGTCCAAAATTCCTCTGAAAATTTTTCTCCTACTTTTACCCTTACCTTCGTTTCCTCATATATTCCCTTTATTTTTTCAATTAGATAATCACTTATTCCTAACCTCCTCATCGTTTCCCATAGTTTCTCCCTATTCACCGTGTCAAATGCCGCTTTCAAGTCAACAAATACCGCCCACATTTCCTCCTTATTCCCTTTCGCCCTCTTTGCTAAGTGATTTAAAATGTAAATGTTATCTATAGTTGATATCCCCTTCCTAAACCCCTGCTGCCCCTCTGGTAACAGCCCTTTATCCTCTACTTCTTTCACTAACCTACTCTTTCTCTATCTCGAATTTTCTAATCTTTTCTTCTTCTATACTTTCCTTAATTATTCTTTTTTCCCCTATTCTCCTAATCTCCGACCCCTCTAATAATTTTTTAAAATGTGCCACCCATTCTCTTCTTTAATCCTATTCTCTCCTACTTTTTCTTTTTTTTCCTATATCTATTAATAAATTCCCATACTTCGTTTTCATTTTTTATCCCCTTTAATTCCCCTATCCATCTCGTTTTTCATTTCCTTTTCCCTTTCCCTGCATACCCTTTTTCCATTCTCTCCTTTCCCTAATATATTCCTCTTTTTCACCCAGTCCTTTCCTCCACTTGAAATACATATTTTTAGCTACCCTTTTCCTCTTTGTACAGTCTCTATTCCACCCACCTCTTCATACCTAACTTTCTTGCTCTAATTTTCCTCTTTTCTTTCGTCACCGCTTGCCCTATCATTCTCTTTATGTTTTCCCATACCCTCTCTATCGTTTCCTCTCCCTCTGTGTTAATACCTCTCTATCCTCTATTTCTTTTTTATATCTTTCTATTTGTTTCTTCGTTCCATACAACAACTTCTTTTTCTCTTATTGTTTCCCCTTCTCCTTTTCTTTCTTCTATTTCTCCTATCCTCCTGTATCTTTACGCAGATGGTGTGCGTGGTCCGATTCTATCCTACCCTCCACCCTGAATTCTACTATACTTCCTCCGCTCTTTCATTCGCGATCACGTAATCTATTACTGTTGATCCCCTTGCCCCTATAAATGTATATTCTCCCTCCCAATCTCCTTCTGTATTTCCATTTAGAATTTTCCATCCCTTACTTTCCACCCACTCTATTAATTTATCACTATAGTTCCCTGTTATTTTATCCTTACTTCTTCTCCTACACTCTTCCTCTGTTCCTGCGTTTATAAATCTACCTTCCTCCCCTATCCTTATGTTAAAATCTCCACCTACTATTGTTCTCCTTTCCTCATTTACTTCTTCTTTATCTATTTCTTCTATTATTTTTTCTATCTCCCCCGAGTTATACACTGACCATATTCTAAACTTATCCCTTTTGCTCTCTATATCCGTGCGAATCAGTCCCTTATTTATTTGTTTAAATTCTAAATTTTTACCTTTAATCATGTTCCCTTTTACCCCTATTATAAATCCCCCCTTTGCCCTACCTTTCCTATTTACTCTCTCCGCCGGTATCACCTCCCATTAAAATTCTTTCGGTAACCTTTCTAGCAGCCCTTCCTTTCCCTTTTCGTCTACCCACGTTTCCGACAGACTTACCACGTCAAATTCCCTAATGTATTCCCAGAACTCTTTATCCTTGTTATATATCCCCGCCACATTCCAAAAAACTATCTCTGTCCCTCCCTTTCCCTCTCTACACCATTTTCCCTTTTTTTTTACCTTTTTTATTTTTTTCGCTTTCTTTATTCTCTTTATTTTCGTTTTCGTTATTTTCGTTTTCGTTATTTCGTTATTTTCGTTATTTTCGTTATTTTCTTTATTTACTCTATACCACTTCTGATTTACTCTAAAAACTGCTTAATATGCCTCTCCCCTTTCTTCCTGTTCATCGTTTTCTTCTCTCTCTACATTCCTATCTTTCCTCATATTTATTCTATTTTTTGTTCCTACACTCTCATTTTCTTTATTTTTCTTTCCCTCTATTTCTTTTAGACTCTCCTTATCCTCCCACCTTATCCATTTCCCCTCTGCGAATATTTTCCCTAATCCTAATTTTATGTTCCAACCCTCTTCCCTTCTACCTCTTACCCATTTTGCTATTTCCTCCTGTCTTTTTCTCTCCTCATAAGAAAGATCATTTTCAATGAAAATCTTTGATCCCGCTAGTTTGCTTTTACTCCCCATTACCTGTCTCTTCTCTTCTACGCTCCCTAATTTAGCTATAATCACGCTTCCTCCTCTCCACACCGCCTCTACTACAATTCGTACTCCTAGCCTATTCTCTATCATTTCTACTACCCATTCTTTTAGATTTTCTCTCTCTACCCTTCCCCCTTTTATTACAATATTTCTCTCCCTCTCTTTCCTGTCCTTTTCTCTTATCATTTTCCTAATTCTACCTATCTCCCCGTCCCCTAAACTCCATGTACTATACCTACTTTTCCCGCTTTTGCTGCTTGCTCCGTCCCACGAACTTCCGTCCTCCGTCTCGTTCCATGTTTTTCTTCTTGTGCTCGTGCTGCCCTCTAGTCCTCTTTCGTAGTAGCTGCTGCTGTCCTCTCCCTCCGTCGGTGGTCCTCTACTTCTTTCTTCTATCCAATTTACGATGTCCTCCAACCTTTTTTCTATTTTCACTATCCTTTCCTCTGTTTCCATCTCCTTTTGTTTCATTTCTATTTTCAGCTTCTCCAACTCTAGTCTGTCATTTTTCAAACCTTTTATGTCAACATCCATAACTTTCTTCAACTGTTCGATGTCCATTTTTTTGTCCCTCTCAAAATTCACTTTTTTCTTGTTTTCAAAATTTCTGCCCAGCGTCGATTGCCTCAGTTTCCTCTTCTCATTATTTTCTTCCTGCTGCTTTCCTTTTTTTTCCATTAGATCTTGATCCTTTATTTCCTCCGCGCTCATTTTCTTTGTACTGCCTCGGATTTTTCTTTCTGTCCTTCTCTCTCCACCGCTTTTCAGCGCCTTCCTCACGTGCTCTTAACCTCACTTTTCTTTTATGCACCTTTCACTTTCTTTTTCTTCGCCTCCTGTCTCCTTTTCACCAAACTTTTTTCTTCGACCAGCTTCTCCTACCTTATCCTTTCCTATTTGCACCTTTTCACTTTTCCTTCTTCAATTAAATTCTACTAAAACTTCAATTCTTCCCTTTCATCGATGCACGCACGTGTGTACGCCACGACGTCTCCCACCAAAGTCCAAGTCGGGCGGTACTTACAATTGTAGCAGCTTCGGCTCGTCCTTGGCTGCTACCTCGAACGCGCGCCTCTCGACGCTCGCCTCCTCGGGATTTCTAGTCGCTCTCCGGGTCGCACCCTGATCACGCGCGTACATGCGTCCGTCGTCCTCGACGGATCGAGAGAATCTCTCGAGATTGCCCACCTGGCAATCTGTCCCCCGCGCGCCGGCTTAGCCTAACATAAGCCGCGTTCGCGCCCGCTCGCGCCAGCTTGCGACGACGCTAGGGTACCCCGCAGTACCCCGCGTCACAATATGTACAATAAATCTTTATTTATCAATCTTTCAGTATTACTGCGATATTGCATTGTGATATTCAATCATTTCATCTTTAAATTATTGCTGTGATATTGCGGGAATATTGTTGCATGATATACATCTGATCATTATTTTTGCAATATTATTATGATATTTGATTGCAAGCTTTAATAATATAGCATAATTGAATATTGCTAAAATATTTTGTGAATATTTTAAAGACGATTATTTCTGCTTAATATAGATGGAATATCTCAGTAATATTTTATTGTGATATATTTCAACGCAGGATTGCTGAAATATCATCACAATATTTCTTTGACATATATTACATTCAAATATTTTTTCAGTTCTTTAGAAATATTAGCCATTAGCAGTATCACTATAGTACTGGAGCAATATTGCAAAGTCATATCTCACAATGTAATATTTAAGGAATATTTTGGCGATATTATGTACATCTTGTAATATTCCAGTGATATTGAAATATCGTGAAGATATTGCTGCAATATATCTGTGTTGTGTGGGACCTATCACAAATAAGTACAGTGAATATAAATCGATTACCAAAGGTGTATAACATGGTAGAAGTATTCAGATGTGACACTAGCAAGCCATGATAGATTTAGTGAACACTTACAAATAAGAAATGGTTTATTCCTCTTTAAAAAAAGTCGACTAAAAGAAATACCTAATACCTAAAA
The DNA here is from genome assembly GCA_018906775.1 of Sycophila sp. Sp_5. NCBI lineage: Eukaryota > Metazoa > Arthropoda > Insecta > Hymenoptera > Eurytomidae > Sycophila > Sycophila sp. Sp_5. Next base: position 31,652 of record JACCID010000165.1, on the reverse strand, counting down.
TACATAAAATCTTACGGCAGATTTTTCAATATGACTGTAAATTACTTTGCTAAAAATTTTGGAAAATTTTCACAAACTGTTTTATGAAAGGTTCCTGCAGACTTTCAGCAAGGTTTCTGTGATATGTTTAATTGCGAAAATTAATCTTACTCTGAATGGATATTATAGGTGCAACTGGTGCCTGCATAAAGGGGAAAGAGTTGTACATGATACTGATAGTGCCATTAAGTATACGTTGCCAGATAAGGTACCTGCAAGAAGAACCGTTGCAGAAACTTTGCTTCAAATGCAGATTGCCGTTGATTCTAGAGTTTCCGTCTTTGGGGTGAAGAAAGCGACTCCATTAATAAACTTAAACCATTATGATATAATAGACGGTTTCGTTCCTGATTCAATACATTGCATAGATTTGGGTGTAGTAAAACTGTTCACCGAATACTGGCTAAATTCAACAAATGAAAACTATTCGATTCCGAAATATTTGGTAGATGACATGGATGAACAAATAAAATCATTCAAAGTTCCTACTCAACTGATGCGTTTGACACGATCAATCAAAGATAGAATATATTGGAAAAGTAAAGAATGGTCCAACTGGCTCCTCTATTATAGTTTACCTATTCTTCAACAATTTGCTTTTTTTAAACTTTATGCCATCCATTGGTCTCGATTAATCGAGGCTTATCATTTACTATTAGATGAAACGATCACAGAAATCAATTTACAGAAAGCGAATCTATTATTAAAAGAATTTGTTGCTTACACAGAATATTATTACGGAAAGGATGCTATGACATTTAACGTACATCAGCTTCTTCATTTACCACAATCTGTCGCTGATTGGGGTCCTTTATGGTCCCATTTCGGATATCCATTTGAATCTGGTAATGGCAAAATAGTGAGAATTATTCATGCAGCCAAAGGGGTTCTTAGTCAATTATGTCGTAATATTTTGTTTAAACAAAGCCTCCTGATGTTACAAATGCATGTTGCAGCTAAAGAGTACTGGTAAAGAGTATACCAGTGAACGATTATGGTTAATATTTAGATCATAGAGTTACGAATAAGACTGCACGAATTGGTTCCTTAAGATATTTCGGGAAACCTATTAAAATTAATGAAATTAATGAAAGTTAGTGAAAAATAAGTGCTCCTTTATGAGTTGCAAAAAATTATTGTGCAGGTCTAATAATTCATTTGCTTGTTTAAAAAATGGTATTTTTATCCAAATTAAGCAATTTATTGTCGACGTAGATCGTAATGCATACTTAACTGTATACAGGCAAGTAGAGACAGTACACACTATAGAAAACATTGACAGTATTAAAAAGTTGATACAAATTAGGCAAGAAATTCAAGCAGTGACAACAGAAGAATTAAATAAATTATGTATTTTTATGCAGGTTGCTTCGAATCAATATATTGCGGCAATTCCAAACATGTATTGGCATCAGTAGGATCTTTAGTAACTTTGTATATTTGTAAACAAATTGTAAAAATAAACGATATTTCTATTGTGTTCATTATCACTACTCATAAATATTTTACGAATAAATAAAATATTTTATACGAATTAACTCTTAAAGTTAAAATCCAATTTCTACATCCTGGTTTCATATAATTTTTAAAATATATTCCTGCAAACCCTTTAAATATATAATATATTATGATCGAAAAAGACACTACTTATGATTTCATTGAAATTTATCTGGAAAATCCACCTAGAAAATGTACCTGCAAATCCACATGGAAATTCGCCCGAATTTCATTAAAAATCATCAAGAAAATTCACTTGGAAATCCAGCTGCATTTCATTGAAAACCATCTACTAAATTCACCTGGAAATCCATCTGGTTTTATTAAAAACATTTAGAAAATCCATCTGGAATCCACATGGAAAATCTACACAGAAATACACATGGAAATTCATCTAGAAATCCACCTGGAAATCAATCTGGATTTTATTTAAAACATTGAGAAAATCCACCTGGAATCCACATAGAAAATCTACCCAGAGAAACTCACATGGAAATCCATCTGGAAATCCATCAGAAAATCCACATGGAAATCCATCTGGCTTTTATTGAAAACTATCTACAAAATTCACCTATACTCCATCTGAATTTCATTAAAAATCATCTACAAAATTCCCCTGTACATCCATCTGGATTTGATTACACTGCTATCAACAGCGTATAAATTATATACTGAGGTGCTGAGAAAGAGGTTGGTAAAAGAAGTAGAAGAAAAAGGGATTCCGCCAGAAGGACAAGCGGATTTTAGAAAAGGCAGGTCAACAATAGATAATATATTTATACTAGATCACCTGGTGCAGAAAGTAAAGAAGAACAAGGAGTCTCTATATACGATATTTGTAGACTTGAAAGCAGCGTTCGATAAGGTAGATAGAAGCTTATTATGGAAAACAATGGAAAGGGTAGGAATCAGCAGTTATTTGATAGAAAGGATTAAAGGATTATATAAAGAGACGAAGGTGAGAGTAAGAATAAATGACGTTTTAACAGTGGAATTCTGGACAGACTTAGGATTGAGACAAGGATGCTTGCTTAGCCCCATCCTATTCTGCATATATATTAGTGAACTGGAAAAAGAACTGGAAGAAAGCAACATAGGTGGTATAAAAATCAGGAACAGGGGGATATGGTCACTAGCTTAGCCTAGCTAATGAGGAAATTTCTGAAAAGAAGAGAATTGATACTGAGTTGGGAGAAAACGAAAGTAGTATTATTTAACAAAAGTAGAAACAGTAAGAAAGGAATATGAAGATGGGCAGAAAATGTAGTAGAGGAGGTGGAAAAGTTCAAATATTTAGGTTTTGTATTCAATAGGAAAGCAAATTACGAGGATCAGGTCAAGAAGGGAAATGTAGCGGTAAGGAAAGTGTGGGGTCTAGGGGAACGTAAATTTGGGGGGGACTTCCAAAGAAGAAAAATGTTATTCAATTGTTTAGTAAAAAGTGTGATGGCGTATGCAGCGGAAATCTGGGGGTGGAAGGAAAGAAAGGAACTAGAAAAAATTCAGTTAGATTATATGAGGTGGGTATTGAAATTAGATTTTTGCACAACTAGATATATAGTTTATAAGGAAACGGATTGTAGGAAAATGAAGCTAGATTCAGGTATAAGGGCAGTGAAATATGAGTTGAAGATAAGAGGGATGCAGGAGGAGAGTCTAGTTAAATAATGTTGGATAGAAAAAATAGAGGGAGGGTTAAATTCAGAGGATAGTAAAATAAGGGAGAGCTTTTTCAACAGTTTAGGCTGGAGTTTGAGGGAGATTGAATTAAAGGTAGGGAATGGGGAAGACATAGTAAGCCAGGTTAGATTGAGGAGTTTTGAACTTAGAGAAGCAAATTTTAGTGGGGAAGATTAACGAATCGAAGTATAATAGTACATATAAAAAGTTGATAGAGGAAGGACTACCGGGTTATTTAAAAGAATGGAAAAAGAAAGAACAAATCGAATAGTTAGCTAGATTTAGGTGCGGAAATATCGAAGAAAAAAACAAATATGGGTAGAAAGAAGGAGAAAGGAAATGTAAACTGTGTATAAAATAGATATAGGTTCGTGGTATCATGTAGCATTAGACTATAAAGCGATAGATAGAGAAATAGTTGAGAGTGTAACAAGAGAAAATATTAATTTTGTAAAAATAGCAAAAGGTAGGGAGGACAGCGAAAATTTAAAGATTGTAAGGCGTATCGAAGGGTTGAGAAAAAAAGTATAGTAGATATTATTGTGTTTTTCGAGATAGGTAGAAGTATAAAAGTTTGACATGTAACTGAGCTGCCACAAGTGTGTTCAAGCGTGAAGAATGTATAGAATTGTATGGAGGAATGAGTGTGATGCAAGGTTTGTAATAGGTATGTAAATAAAAAGTTGTAAAGTTGGATATATAGGGAGTAGGTTGTAAGAGAACGAGATAATGTAAAATAATAAAATGTACTGAGATACAAAAATGTGATATAGATGTAAGCAGTTAGATCTTAAGTTAGACTTTGAGAGAGCAAGGAGACTGTAAAGGGTTAATTAAGGGAGGGATGAAGTGAGAATGTGAGGTATGGATGTGGATGAAGAAGATGGGACGAAGCGACTCAGCGGTGGATGATACAAGCGTAGATTAAGAAGAAAACTAAGTTTACATAAGCAATCAACTGAAAAGCATGTAAGGATGGAGTAATGAAGAAAAGCTAATTGGAGAGATAGTTTTTGATGGGCGAAGCAGTCAAGCTACGCATTGAGGAGTCACGTGCTGACAGGATGAGCAAATGAATCCTATTAAAAAAGAAAAAGATGAAGAAAAGAAAGTATGGAGGTGATGTCATAGAGAGGCAGATGCAGATCGAAGGATGGAGGTCTAAAATGACGTACAAGGAGAGAATTCCGAACCTAATAAGGATGGAAGAATAAAAAAAGTGCAGAAGATTGATACAAAATGAATGAGATGATGAATGGAAGGGCAGGGGAAATATTACTTATAGAGAGGAAAGGGATTTATAGAACAAAGACTTAGTGATGTTTCTGTGAACCGAGGAGAAAAGCTGAAGTGAGAGGTAGAAGTACGTAGAGGTACTGTATAAAGCGTTAAAGAGTATGGATGAATGAAAGGTTAAGGAAAAAAAACTGTAAACCAAGTCCATTTCTGGGCCTTATGGTTGAAATTAAATAAATTATATATTATACTAACTATGCAAGATCAATTTAGCAAGCGATCAAACAGCAATTTCAGTCGCAAACGCCATTCATTAAAAAACTTATTTGCGTTTATGGCGCTCCGCAAGCTATTCTTACAGACCAAGGAACAAGTTTTTTAAGTAAACTGATGAAACAAGTAGCGAAAAAGATTTAAAATCAAACAAATAAAAACTACTGCTTTTCACCCTTAAAGCAACGGATCTTTGGAAAGGTCGAACGCACCTTTAACAGAGTATTTGAAAACTTTCATTTACAAACATTCAGACTGGGACGAATGGATAGACTTAGTTGTGTTTAACTACAATAGAGGAAAACACGAAGGCATACAGCACACACCCTTTGAACTAGTATTCGGGCGCTTAGCTCGTCTACCTGCAAGTCAGCCCCTGAGGCCGAAGACCTTTTACCTACTACGCCGACTATATGACTGAATTAGTCACTTGTTTAAAAACCCTGCATGAAAGTGACACATAAATTTGACGATCAATACTCAGGCCCGTATTTAGTAACTGAAACTTGGGAAAATGGGAATGTGAGAATTGCAATAAAAAAAATCAAACAAAAGTTGTGCACAGCAATCGCTTACGCTTATCGCATTTGCAACCAACAGCTAATTTAAAATAATGCAAACACTAATATAAAAGAAAATCGTATGTTTTTCCTTTTGTGCTGAAAAACAGGCTTACAAGTATAAATATCCGCATTATACATATTAATAAATAATTGATTTTACATATGATGGATACATGGTTTCATGCTAGCATAGAATGAATGAGTAGTTGACTGGAAGGATGAATGCAAAGCTGGAAGTTAATACGACAGTATGCTAAACCAGCTTTTTTGTTAATCCGGACCTGCAAACAGGAATTATATTCCTCTGCAGGATTTGCGACGGTATAGTGTGTTATTATGTTATAATTATACTCTGTATTGATCGACAAATGTTATATTTTGTAACTCTGGTAATAAATAAATAAATAAATAAATGAAATTTGTCTACCTTATATTAGCAGCATCAATCTTCCATTCAACTCAAGCAATTATTGGCTACGATTGAGGAAAAAATATGCAAATTTTACTTCTTTTTCGTTAGTTGACGTAGAAGAATGTCCTATACCGGAACCAATGATTAATATTAGCAAACAACATATTATGCTAGTACAAATTAACAAATGTATTACTACTCGCGTATATTACTGTCGCGTCGAAATTAAAAGAACAGTGCAACACTGTGTCATGCATTTGCATAAATCGGCAATAAATGGAGAAGTTGTTTATTTAAAAGATTTATCGCGCAAGGAATGCATTGATATGCATATTCATCATACAGCAAAGATAAATAATGACGTTATCCAAGAAATATGAGTTAACGGTACAACAGTTAAACCTCAAGTTTTTGCCGAAGTTTTGCATCCATCGTGATATTGCGAAAGAGCATGTTATTACAACGACCCATACCGTGAATTTCACGAGGTAATAGTGACAGGATACGTTACATTTAAGCTCGAAGAGCGGTGGGAAACTATCGAATTAAATGCCAATAAAATTAGACTACAGTCCGGTACAGTTTGTCCATTTTCTGAGACACGATGCCAAGACAGCTAATTCGACCAAGCATTTTGGATGCACTTTATGTAGTTTTTTTTTTTTTTTTTTTTTTTTTTTTTTTTATTATGAGTATCTCCTGCAGCCTCATGGGCCTAGCAGTACCTGCCGACTCTTTATTTTTGCCTACTACCGAGCGAGGGGAGGACACAGCACTGACCCCCCCCGCTTAGGTATGATGGGAGGACACGGCTCTAACCCCACCCACCCTGTAGCCCAGCTTTTTCCCTCTACCTTCTCTGCCGGCAGATCTCCTCCTCCCGTCCCTAATCCCACTCCGCATTCGCCCAGGGTTATGCCTGTGGAACGGGGAAAACCTGTGGCCAAACCTATAACTAGGGTAAATGCCAATTAGGAAAACCCGTTCCGGAGTGGGTCGGTATATTGAGAATGCTCAAATTAAATGCCCAAGTCACATTTCGTAGGTCTGAGCACCGAATTTGTCATTCTCATACCTCCCGCTCACTTTGTTGAGTGTGGAGAAAAACACCTAAGAGATCGAGGAAGCATCGCAACTTCCAGCGCGGTTACCCATTCAAGTAGTGTCCACGCCGAAAGTTGCTTAACTTTCCCGAACGCCCGAGGTGCATCTCCACCACTCAGACAAAGCGTCGGTGCACTTTATGTAGTTGAAACTAATGAAATTACTTTTGCTTTTAGACACAAAGGTATTATATACAGTTGTAACTTTCCTTTAATTCGAACAGAGGATCCGCGACTTTTTATTTTAACCGACGAAAATAAACAAGAATTTCCGGCATTATTGAATAAAAACGTTGTAACGTGGCGCTTTTTTGCCCGTTACTTCGCGTGCCAGTTTTATTGGCAAACAAGCAGCCAGATGGGAAGTCCCTCCACCACTGCCTATGACGCGTTGTAAGAGTAGTTTGTTGCCGCAGAAGCGTTTTATTTTCTGGGCCGAATAAATTTCATGCAGATGCGCACCGTGGTGAGCCAGGTAACAATCGCCGTCGTCATCTGAGGCGTGCCGTTGCTGCGATAACAGCCAAGGGCAACGGAGGGTCCAGTTCGTCCAAAAAGATGAGTATTGCCTTCCAATTAATTTTCTCAAATTTTAGCCTGTGAAATATTGCCTGAAGGCAGTGCTGCCGAGCCGCATGAAAATAGGAAAATTCCATCAGCGAGTTAAACTCGCTGCGGCTCGGAATATCGAAATGTTTACTTGAACCAGCACTTACCTTCCCTATTTTTCAGGAGGACAGGCGAGGGATAAGGAGGCAAAAGACGAGGTGTTTTCACCTTTACACTGGCCCTCCAGAATCACCCGAGCAAAGGCGACCAATAAGCAGCGGTGACGCCGACGAAACGACGAACTTCGGTGCCTTGGCCTCATCGAGGGAAGCAGCGCTCTGCGACTTCGCAACTGGCTGGCCTACAGGGAGGATCTGCAGGAGCAACTTCCGCGCCGCGTTGCTTGATTTGAAAGTCCAAAATTGTATTTAATTTGTTAATTTGTTCCGTGGCGGACCCACGCTTTCTTTATTCTTTTGCCGTTCGCTTGACTTTGTTCAGGCCTCGTGGCCGAGCAAAATCGTCTGATACACTCGGCAGCTTCAAAACGGCAGAACAAGGTGGCAACCAACTTTTGCGAAAGATAAGTGGTCTTGTTCGCCTACGTTGAGGCAATTAAATGTTGCGCCAGGGTGCTCGTGCCTCGCCCTTGATTACGCGCTTTTAATAAGGCATTGTTATTCTTTTGCTGCATCTTTAGGCGCCTTTTTGATAATTAATTAGAGTCAGCGTATATTTTTGGTGGAGTTAATTTAATTCTAAATTTTATTGATAAATTCGAATATTGTAAATCTTGTTAAGTAAATCTGAAATCTCAAGTATCATTTTGATTTGCTAAATTCTGAATCTATTGTAATTGCCTATTTGGAAGGCCGCGCGCCTTATGTCGCTGGCCAAATAAAGGCACCTTTAAATTTAAGTCTGGTTTCTTTGCTTTATTTTGTGTATTACTTTTATTGTGTTGTCCGCAACCTCCGGCAACTTTGCCGCTCTCGACCTCATGCCTCTCCGCTGAGTAGCCGGAGCGAGAGTTCGTATAGTGCAGAGTAAATTCTTTTTGCGAGAGGCACTGCTCGTGAGTATTTTATTTTACAGTGCCTGGCGCCGCATCCCTTCTAAATTGGGATGTCTTGTATATTTAATTGGGCCGTGTCAATAATTTCTTCCGCGTATCCCAACTTAACATTTCTCTTAGTTTGCGCGTTAGTGTGTGCGCTCCTTGTGCGTGCAGCCCGCCGAGACCACACACACGGTCGGTTGCCCGTTACAACGTAAATAATATTGACATTTTTGCATATGTAAATTCGAAATTTGTATTTACCGAACATCACATTAGAGGTCAGTTAAATCGACTACATCATGACGTACCTACGCAACAATGCAAATTAGAAAAAAAATCTTAGCAAACGCACTAAATATAGCCTGGAGCGCGCTCGATTTATTCGCATATCATCTCATGAAGGGGCCCGGTTGTTGCCCAGTACCCGGGACCCGGTACTGGTAGAAGTTCGTGTACGTGATACTACTATCAAGAATTACCAGTCTCACGAGGACATAGTTCACTATTTTTAACACCAAAAACTCACGTATTAAAACAATTTTGCACAAAAACTATATGCGATAATATGATACCTATAACGTATAATTTAGGCGAAAAATGGTATAAATTTTTACCAAAAATTACTTTGCAAGATGCACCTGCTATATTAAAACCAAGCACTAAGCAAAAGTGGCATTATGTTAGCCCAGTTGATTTAGCTAATAGCGGAATTTACAGTCCGGAAACGGGTAGCTGCGTACTATGATAACTCTAGTTGATTCTGCTTGTTATGTGCAAGTGAACGCACCGCCTACCGCAAATTATGCAAATCTGTTAATTTTGCACAATGCTCATGATACACTCATGGCAGATGCTAGATAATTCTTACAAAGAACTTTGTCGTCTATGTAAGTACATGCAAAATGCAAAAAACGCGTGTAGAAACGAATTTTTCCAACCGATTATTTCAAAACCTGTTAGTAATCCGATCACTGTAACTAATAATAAACCATAACAGCAAATAGACAAGGAAGAAGATTATCAGGAACAAGGACAGTCAGACGAATAAAAAAAATAAGATTATAAATATTTAACTACTTATTGCATAAATAATTTTGCTTTCAGATAATGGATTTTAACAAAAGTTTTGCCATTTTGATCATCTTGAAATACTCGCAAGTTATAGCTTAAATTTACAACTATATGTCGAAGAATTATTAGCAGACCGAGAAAAAAACTTCTACGAACTAGCCGAATTAAATTTAGCAATAATCATTCGTAGCAGAATTTTGTAAAAGCACACGATCGATTGCACAAAAATATTGCCAATTTACCAACTATAAACCATGAACTTGTTACAAGGAAGCCTATGTTCTATTCTCGCACAATTACATTAAAAACAACTTTGCAAGAAGTTACGCAATTACGCAGTGGGAATAAAAAATACAGCTATAATGTAGCATTAAAAACAGTAGTAACTAATAATCATGTGTATCAGACACAAAAATTATACAGGGAAAAGTTAAATAAAGTAAAATAAATAATGGATATAGTAAATCAGCTGACGCTTTTTAATAGTTCAGCAAGCGATTTTCAAAAACTACGTTTATTCGCCCTTAAATTAGTAAGTAATACAGTCATAACTGGACAAGAATTAATATTTGAAATTCTTAAAATAGTGCATAATAAAAATAATTTTGCAATTACTGAAACCGTTCAAGCCATGAAAACTGGCGAAGAAACTACAAATTTACCTTTTGATTTTAATTTAATTAAAACAGCCTTAGACTTAAAAATTATAAAACGGTATGTTGTACTCATTAAATAGGTTTAAAATATTCAGTTTAGCAGAATAATTATGTTATAATTATATTAGATGTATCATTGAAATTATGAAAACTTCATTACATATAAAATATATTATTAAAAAATGTTATATATAATTATGAATTAATAAATTGGTCAAGGTTATTATCTAATAATCGTAATCAAATTTAAATTATTGATATCATTGTAAAGATAATTGTACAGTTTTTTTTATTTTTGCAGGAGGAGTATTTTCTTGACATTTTTTCATCTTCATATCCTTATTCCATGATTGTTTGATAAATGATTGATCTGGAACAGTTGTTATTGCTTGAAATTGTCTATTGTTTGATCTATTACTAAGCGGTGTACGATGCTGAAACACGAATATTGCAATAAGTAATTTATAGAAATTTTTTAGTTTGAAGGGGTCGAAAATAGGTTAAAAATTCAAATTTTGCGCTATAATATAAGCAGACAAAAAAATACTTAATCTGCTTAGAACAAAGAGTATTAATGAAGCATAGAAAAATAAAATAATACTCGCCTTCCGTTATTTAACGATCAATCATTTGTACTCTTTGTTATAAACCAACTAATAATTTTTCCGACTATATTGTGGTACGAAATTTGAATTTTTAATTGTCGGTCGGAGCCCTTTAATATAATGTACCTTTAATTTTGTGTTGAAACTTTTGTATTCCTGCATATTTTCCGTTTTTTTATCATTTAAGAAATCGTTATTTAAATTTGAAGGAATTTCGTTAGATTCTAAAAAATCTTCTTCTTTGGAAAGTGATTTTAAACTAATTTCTAAATCAATCGATTTAGTAATTTTAATCTTGTCATTATTATGATGAATTTTATCTTGCCAAATAACAAATTTTTCTTCCGAATTCAAATGTGGACCAATTCCTTCGAATGTCTGATTAATTTTAAGATGAATTTTATCGTTGGATATAAAATTATTATCTGGTAAGGATGATTCTAAGTTTTCTAAATTTTTACACGCATTTGATTTTTTATCATTTGTGTTTACTGCTGGAACTGAATTTAAGTTTAATTTTTTTTCTATAGTTCCAGAATTTTCTAAATACCTAATATCAGGTTGAGCTTGAATTTCAGGAACATTGTTAAATAAACTGGTTGTTTCGCAATATGATAATTTACAGGAAGTTTCGCTATCAGAATTGCTATTGTTGACAAGGTCCGTTTTTAAGTTGCATCTCACTCGTTTCATTGTTTTTAATTTCAAAATTGGAGTTCTATCAAAACTCTCAGCTGGCGATCTAGGATCAATTTCATTTGAAGATGCTTGATGTTCAAGAATGATATTTGTTTTTTTCAATCCATTTTCACCGGCTCGAGATTGTTGTACCTACAAAAATAAGTCGAATTTATAATTTGTTATATACTTTACAAAATTTACAAAAAATTGTTCATAGCTTTTTTGATATACTGAGAAAACAGTCGTAGTAAAATTTAATACATATGTAGGAAAAAATTACTATATAAAATAGTAACAGTGTAATATATCTTTACCCCCCCCCACCCTACGCTGGGCTAGAATTATCATAGATTTTTGGTGATTCCTACTGTACCGACTTAATTGTTTTTCTTATTAATTATTATTAAATTATTTATTTATTATTAATAATTAATTAATTATCGTTTTCTCGAAAGAAATCAATGAGAAGAAAACATTCCCATGCGGAGAATCTAACCTCTGTTTCTCAGGCGGTAGGCCGTGACCTATACTACTGGATTACTAAGGTATATACTAACTATAGATGCAAATCATATATGTATCGTCCATCGATTTATCTCTTGCTGGATTATGTACGCCACCTAGCGGATTTTCTATGTAACACCGACGGTACACGAATTCGTATTTATTAATTTTTTTATTAATACCTATTGAATTATTTATTTATTTATTAATAATCTATTATCGATTTCTCGAGAGAAATCAATGAGAAAAAAAATCCTTCCTACGCAGGGAATCGAACCTCTGTTTCCCAGGCGGTAGGACGAGTTCTGTACCGCTAAATTAGAGTGGAGTATGTTGATTATGGATATGTTAAGTGCATCGCTTTATCTCTTATAAGTTTGTGTGCATACCACCTAGCGGATTTGTGTGTGAAACATCGATGCTGTTTATTCGACCACGACCTGTCGTCAGCGGAAGAGCTCGGTAAAATTTTGTTCATGGAGAGTAACCTTTGCTGGTAGATGTTCATCACAGGTGAGAGCAATGGTTGGGACTCTCGCCATTTAAATAATCAAACATAAGGGGGTTTATCCGATTTTGCGTTTATTGGAGAAATCTTTGAAAACATTTTCACATATAAATGACATTAGTAACTATGAAATATCTTAATTTCAAAGAGCCTAGTTTTTCTGTTATCAAGATATTACTTGTTAAAGTTGAGCATTTTAACACGGCGTCTTATGGGACGGGTGCGCGCAAATGAACGTTTCAGTCTGTAACTTTAATAATACATTTGGCGTTTTTCTTAAAAATTAATATGTTGAAAGTATTAATAATTGAAATATCATATTAGAAATTCAGAAATCCTAGCTTCACCGTTTTATAAATATGATAATTTAAAGAAACCAATCTCAGTGCCGTCAACAGCGACATGCGGCAAAGTTGCATTGGCTTAGTTGAGTAGACGGCCGTTAAAATCGGCCGCGGCAAATTCATAACTAAGATCTCTTAGATTTTCTTTTTGCAAAAATTTATAAACTATACGTACGTATTATATTATTTTAAGTAGTCGTAAATATTTAAAAATATCGCTTGTAAATGTTGGCTATATTAAGCAATGTTGCCGTTTACTCAAGCGCTGTCACTGATGCTTGCACTGGCGCTTGTGTTCAGGTACACCGATACACCGTTTGGGTGTTTACGTGTATAGGGCCGTACAAATATGTCGACCGGGAGAGAAGGAGTGGGGACTATAAGAAATAATATAAGCCGCCCGTCTTGGGGCGCCCCGTGCTAGTAGTGCGCTCCCGAGAGGATAAACCACCTTTATATAATCACGTTTGCAAATTATATGTAGAAAACGCTGAAGGCCCCATCCTCGCCCCCACCTGTGAGGTACAACCATCAGTCTACCCCTCCATGATCTTCCTACAATTAGTCGCAATCCATTAGTTCCACCGTAGTTCTAAGGAGAAATTTTTTTACAAGCCTCTCGATATGGAGTGCACAACTGACATTGTACGCTCCATTGTGGTAAGGACAGACAGTCGCTATCTTTCAGTCGTATTTCACACTTCAATTTAGAGCGTTGATACTAATTCTTCTTTATTGATTCTATTGCGTAGACATTGACTTGCTGCAAGCTGCATCCTGCAAGCTCTCACGAAGTGTAGCTCCTATTTAACTGTAAGGAACATTTCCCTGATTCCAACTTAGTCCACGATAGTGATGTTCGAACCACTCATTTTCTCTCTTGTATTTATCCGTGAGTCTTAACCAAGGAAAGGGTTTCTCAAACATCATAAGGACAGGATCACGATTTATGTTCAGTGGGAGAATAACGAACTCCTTAACGATGTAGTCATCGCCGGGCTGCTTGAAACTCTGCATATCCACTAGATATTCCATAATGTTTAAACAAGCTTTCTTATGGCTTCACTCGCAGATATGTACTGAATTATGCGATCGTGTAACATTACAGGTAGGTTAAAGTTTCAGTAGGGAAGTTGCCTCTAGTTTCAAACTCTAAACGAACATCAACATGAGCGCACTTTAACGTTTCGTTCTGCTTCGAGCCGTCAATAACGAATAGTGGTATGTGCTCGATGAAATCCTGTTTCTCCAATATCGGCTCAATATCCTTCTGCTAGTAGGTGCATTGGAAATTAGCATACATATCGTACAAAGTGGCATACTGATTGTGAACAGTAAACTCTACTGAAAATAGGTGCGATGTTTTTCGTGTTGCTTTTTGCGTCACCTTATCGATAAAAAAGAGACAACTAATTGCGCGACTAATCTGCAACAAAAAATTAAAAAATTATATATATATATATATATATATATATATATATATATATATATATATATATATATATATATAGAAAATTATATTGCATACAATAATAGAATATAACTTTCTAATAAAAGTAATAAAATAAAAAGGACTTGGACTTCTGATCGGCATCCTTGCTAAAGATATCTCGTAGACCGGAGAGGGTGCCTGGCCCCATGAACATCCTCTGCAGAAACAATTTTCGACTTTTTTCTTTCCGATTCTCCTCCTAATCGGCTTCCTTGCGCAAGGTGTCTCATCAATTGGAGAAAATTCCTGAGCATCTCGAACTCAGGAACTATTTTTGGCTTGATTATGGAAGCTTAAGGACTTTCTAATGGAATTTGGTCATATATATGAGGAATTTCCGACTGGATTTTGGCAAATTTTTGATAATTTTCCAGTTGAATTTTGGTAAAATCCAGGTGGATTTTGCAACCAGATTCGCGCATACGCATTTTAATCGACTTGACTTGCCAGAAGAATGCCAGAAATGACGTTACCCTCAAATTTTGTTGTTATTTCCGCATTGTGTCTTATAAAGCGATAAAAATTGTTAATATAACGCTTTTTTTTAACGTCTTAAATTCGATTTTTTGTCAATTTTTTCATTTTCCTTACTAATATTTATATCAAGACATTATAAACAAGGTTAACAGGGTTAAGAAGAGTTATTGACAGTAAATATTATATTGTTACTCAATGTGTTAATAATACAGCGTACGCTGGCAGTGAAATATATCACTGTGATAGATCGACAGTACGTGCCTAATTAAATATGTTTCAATTGATATTTAAAATGTTGAATAATGAAAAAATGTCAGAAAATTAATTTCAGGTTGTTAAAAAAGTCCATACAAGGCTAGGGTACAGCAATAACAAGAAAATTTGAAGGAACTTTATTTTTCATTTAATTTTTAGTCGGCGCACCATGTATTTTTTACGATGTAATTTAAAATTGTAGTCTAACAATATATTTCAGTTTACTAAACTTTCATGTTTCGTTACCAGAAGATCAGCTATTGCCTAATCAGCAAGAATTTATGGAGCAATTTACAATTGATTTATTAGAGGATAGTACTCCTTCAATACGTAATGAAGGAATAATAAATGATATACAGGGTGATTCATTTTAATTGCCCCAGGCAAATATCTCGAAAAGTACGGGAGATGAAAAAAAAACGTTAAATGTAAAAGTTGTAGGGTTCAGAGGGAGAAATTGGTATTTAAAGTTTTTCTCAACCTTGCTTTTTTCAAGATATTGGCCTACGAATTGTTTAGACAGCTTGATTTGACCTTGATGCGACTGCAGAGGTCTGCATGTTTGAATGTAAAATTTTCCGCTCTTTTAATTTCCGAGGTCAAAAGTTGGTGTTCCTATTTAAAAAAACTACTTTGACTTTGAAATGACCTTGAAACTTGACCCCAAGGTCATGGTCAAGGTCACCATTGGATTTCCCCCTCTGAATCCTACAACTTTTACATTTAACGTTTTTTTTCCATCTCCCGTACTTTTCGAGATATTTGCCTGGGGCAATTAAAATGAATCAACCTGTACATTGTAACATTTATTCATAATAAAAATAAAATAAAATGAATATGAAAAATGTATTAAACTCTATTTTTAACGACTAAGTGACGATTACTTATATTTTTAATTATGCTACTACTTGTGCATCTTTTTATAAAAGAGTAGCGTTGAACTTTTTTCATATTATCAATGAAAAATAAATTTTTTTAAGATAGGTTCTTTCAATAAAGATTTATAAAGTAGTGATGAAGAAGTTCTTGCAACATTACATAACAAAATAGACTCTGCAAATAAGATATCAGATCTGCTAAATGAACATAGTTCATTTGAATCTATAGCAATAAATGCAGGAATAACTCCGGCAGAAATTTTGCTTATAGTTCTAAAATATTAGCTGGCCATCCACAAAAGGTTTAGCTAATCTTCTGAAATTGATAAATTACATTTGTGGTACAGCTGTGTTACCTGAAACTCGTTATAAAATAGATGAATTATGTAACCCAGCAAATCATATACAGCTGCATAACATTTGTCCAACGTGCTTCAATTACATAGGAACATTTCCAAATGTAACAAACTTAAAAATCTGTGACAAGTGTAGTAAATCCGTTGATATGTTTAATCCATCAACCACATGTTTATTTGCTACAATAGATCTTTCTGACGCTATTTAATAACGTAACTTTTATAGAAAATTTGTAGTATACTTAATAAAGTTACGTTAATATTTAATTAACGTAACTTTTATAGAAAATTTGTAGCAGATCTGAATGAAAATCGCTGACCTTCAACACGGACAGAGCGCCAGTGTTTCAATCGTCTAAATGTTCAATATGGCTTATATACGTACGTTAAAGAAATTCCTTCTAATCCGAAGTTAAAAAGTTCTATAACAACTGCATTATGGTGTGGATTAGAAAAGCCTGAAATGAGTGTGTTTATGTAAGTTTTTGTTGATGTAATGAATGACTTTTCACATCCAGGTATGAAGGACACCTCGAGAGGTGACAAAAACCAAACCGACCGAATAGAGAAGCGGAGCGCTGTTTTTTCTATTAATAAGTCCACCGCAATTTTAGTCTAATTCAGTTATTGAATCCCAAATTTGTATTTTTTGTATATATATATTTTCTAGATTTCACTAAATAATTCGATTTATTAATATAAATAAATTAGTCTGTCTCTTTATTTTTATTATATTAGTATTGTACTCGTTTTATTTTAAAGCTCCTTCTCGAAGCTCCTGAGCTTCTTCTCGATGCGATTTGCCTTACGGCGAACTGAGCCATAAGGTAAAGACCGTGTATTGAACGTCACGTAGCGTTGCAAGCGTTTTGAGCTTGGGTCGCGAGTAGGAAGCGTGGACGCATTGAGCGCACACTTGACAAGCATTACCACACCCCACGTTAATCCTAATCGGAAAGAACCCGAATTGTTACAAATTGCATACATTTTCTAGGTATGAGAATATACAACGCTTTATACACATTTAAGAAAACAAAATTTACTCTGACGGTCCAATAAGTGTTAAAAAACATTGTTTAACGAGATATAGCAGAGAAATTTGATATTTCAAAGAAAGCGAATGGATACTACAAAATTATTTTAGACAATTGCATTCTCATGAACAGCAGAAAAACAAACGTACGCTCCTGTGATAGTTTTGTGCAACTTATCGATGGACGATTTTTTAAATTAATTGATTTTATTGTTGATTAGAATAAGGAATTAACCATTTGTCAGATTATAAATACCAAACCAAATTATTATTCTACTGTAGTTCGAGATGTCACTGAATTTACAGAAAATATATACGTAAATACGCATAATGCGTAAATACGCACAATAGATGGAGAATTTGTGTGTACATTGAAATGAAGATGAAAATGCATATTCTGCGAAAACCGCATGAGGTTAGTAGTAAAACAAAGATCATACCCTATGTAACTTTCAACGAGGAACCCAACGGTAATTTCTGATTAAACCTTATTTTCAAGGTTATTTCAAGGGCAACCTAATTTTTTCAAATGGGAACCACTATTTTTTATATCGGAATCGAAAAGAGAAGAAAATTTAACGTCCGGATATGTATCTAGATTGAGGATAACATAACCCCTGAAGGTCAAATAGAGGTCAAAGTATGGCATCTTAAAAATTTGCTAGTTTAGTGGTAAAACAAAATAAAGAAAGCTATACCCTATGTAACTTTCAACGAGAAACTCAACGGTAATTTCTGATTAAACCTTATTTTCAAGGTTATTTCAAGGGCAACCTAATTTTTTCAAATGGGAACCACTATTTTTTATATCGGAATCGAAAAGAGAAGAAAATTTAACGTCCGGATATGTATCTAGATTGAGGATAACATAACCCCTGAAGGTCAAATAGAGGTCAAAGTATGGCATCTTAAAAATTTGCTAGTTTAGTGGTAAAACAAAATAAAGAAAGCTATACCCTATGTAACTTTCAACGAGAAACTCAACGGTGACCTCTGATTTGTCCTTGAACCTCATTTTTAAGAATTAAAAACATTTTTTCAAAAATACTAAAAAAGGGTTAACTTTTGCTAGAAAACAAATAAAAAGCAATTTTAAAATCTGTCTTTTACTTTTATTAAATTATAGAAAAAAAGAGACCCTTTTTTTCACACTAGACAGTTCATCTGGGAGTCAAATACAAAATTATTTCGAAGACATTTGAACGAACTGAAAACTTAAAAATAAAATAGAAGTACTTGTACAAATACATATTTTTATTTAAAAAATTGTTATCATTTAAAAAATACCTGACCAATAAAAAAAAAACAAATAGTGTTTTGTGGTTAAAGTAATTCGACAAATTCGTTTGTCCGAAAGAGAATCATTTAAAAAATAACTGACCAATAAAAAAAAAACAAATAGTGTTTTGTGGTTAAAGTAATTCGACAAATTCGTTTGTCCAAAATGCAACTGAATCATTCTACAATACAATTGGTTACTGTCAAGATGCGAATGGAGAACCATTTGAACATGCATTGTACATTAATTTTTGTGAGAGGCAAGGGGAACTCACTATTAAAAAGCACTCCAAAGGGAACAGATTCTTTCTACGCCTACGTCGTTGTTCCTAGGTAGCGATAAAATGAGGATTAGAGTTCACGATATCTTCGGACTTAAGGGGGGTTTGGACCTATAATTTTTTTCTTTTTTTTTTACCGGAAAAATAAAACGTATTATATAAAATAAATTGCTTGTTATATATTATATAACTATAACTAATTATTTACAAAATGAGCTTAGAGAAAAGTGTCTAAACTCATTTTATGCTACCCTATGCTTGATTTAAAAATAAAAACCATTGGCGTAACCTACAGGTCCCATTTGTGCATGAAACTTGATGTACGAAGGCTTAAATTGTTGGTATTTGATGTCATTCTGGTCTGAAGAGTTGTAGAATTCAAAATTATTTGAGTAAGTAGTTGCAAAAGTTCTAAAACAGCATAAATTTATGAAATTAAAGAAAATTAAAAAAATATAAGTGGATTTTTAATTTTTGTGATTACTTACTCAAATAATTTTGAATTCTACAACTCTTCAGACCAGAATGACAACAAATACCAACAATTTAATCCTTCGTACATCAAGATCAATGCACAAATGGGACCTGTAGATTACGCCAATGCTTTTTTTTTAAATCAAGCATAGGGTAGCATAAAATGAGTTTAGTGACTTTTCTCTAAGCTCATTTTATGAATAATTAGTTATAGTTATATAATATATAACAAGCAATTTATTTAATATAATACTTTTTATTTTTCAGGTAAAAAAAAAGATAAAATTTATACGTCCAACCCACCCTTAAAAAAGAGTTAAATTGCGTTTTTTATATGTATTAAAAGAGTTGAAAAACACAAAAAAAATCTTGCCTTTTTTGACCCGCTGCTAATTTAGTTGCCGTAATGTTAGCTTGAAAAATCCAACGGATTCGGAAAGGTAATTGCTTCAACTTTAATATGACGGGTCGAAAGTTTTTTAGGATGTTTTATAATAAAGTTACACCATTTTTTATAAAAAAAAAAAAAAACACGTTTTTTTTTTAAATGAGAATATTTAAAAAAATAAAAGAGATAGAAAAAAACTTCACGGAGAAAAAAATTTATTTTTACTCATTGAACATATTTTTGCAGCTATGTAAGCGATTAAAAACAAAATATTTCCATTTTTTAGAATGTCAAAAATTAAAGTGTTTAGTTTATCTAAATATTTTTTAATCAATTATTATTCATTATTATTCTGAAAAATTTAAATAGTTTATTATAATAGTTATGATAAAACAAAGAAGGTCTTCTATCAGAGTGTCATGGGTCAAAATTAAGAAAAAGAAAATTATTTTTTCCACCCAGGTTTTCGAATTATCTTTCTGGCTTGAAGCACATAGAAACTTCAAGGCCAGAAAGATATGCAATTCCACACCGCGCGTGAAAGAATGCGGGGGAAGGAAGTGCCGCGGTAACACTTCTGACTGCAAACTTCGTCGCAGAGATTAGGATTTTTCGGTTGGGTGCGACGAAGAAACAAAGGTACTCTGGAGGTACATTGGGGGAGGTACTTGCGTCCCGACGCAGCGTCACTCCTTTGAAGTACAGCAAAAAGAGTGGACGTGCCTGTCGACGTTCCGTCCTTCGTAGCTGCATTTTAAATACACGTTTTGTCGTTCTGTTTCGTTGTTCTCTCTTCTGTTGCACGAGAGTTCGGGGTGCCTGTTTCGGAAATACCGGAGACCAGGGCGCAGCGGTTGCAAAGCAGATTTCATCGTTTATTATATTTAAAAAGGTTCAATTCAAGGGACGCCTGTTGCACCTGTAAATCAATATATAAAACTCTATCTCTTGGAAGCAACGCCACCAAGGAATATAATAGAGTAACAATCATAGTACTTATATATAGGGTGGCCCATCTCAAGTGACCCACCTAAATATCTCCGTTGGTAAGGCGAATAGAAAAAAAATGTTCAAACAAAAGTTGTTCAGGACAAAGGGGGACACCTGACTGTAGCATTAGTTTTGACCTTGATTTCAAATTTCAAGGTCATTTGAAGGTCAACTTTTTTTTTTTAAATAGGAAACCCTATTTCTGATACCGGATTTTGAAAGAACATAAAATTTAGAGTCAAAAGTGTTTTTAGCATTTTATTGACTAAACGCATAGTTTCTGAGAAAAAAATTGGCTAATATTTAAACAATTTTAAACTCTTCAATTTCTTTCTCGAAAAGGATGCATTAAAAACTCATGCACCAATTCACCGCTTTCAACAAACCGAGGTTAATTGCTGGACCATTCTCATCAAAGAAGAATGTGACTTAGTCCTGGGATCTGAACTAATCGAGATGAAAACCACTCGATTAACTCATTAACGCCCAGGATGTACATTTTTGACATAACAGTTTAAACCTTCACCACGTAATGAATAATAAAATTTCTGGACCCACTGTTTCTTACACTGAGAAAAAAATCTAGTTGAAACATAAGAATATTCTGTTGATTCAACAGACTCAGCGCCATGAACGAAGAACAGTGGCATATACTGTTGTTTTGAAGGCGCGACCGCTGTTTTGAAAGCGCGACTATCGATTCAACATTCATTCTAATGAAACATAAGATTTTTGTTAAAATGAAAGTATAATTCTTGAAATCACAAGAATTTGAGTAAGTTAATTTGAAAGTTATTTTATTGTTGAATGAATTGTTTAATACATCAAATGACAGACAATAACTTTTGAATTAACAGAATTTCTGAGTGAGAGGGATGCGCTCGTCGATCACTTGGCCAAATCGCGCTTCCCTCCCTTTTTCCAATCACGTAGGCCTCTCGTGCCTTCGCTGTCGCGTAGTGTGCTGTTTTACTCGGAGTATGCGACTAAGTCTACGGTCTTTATAACCACGTTTCGACGCACGCCGATGAGGCTACCCAGCCGGTATTCCTAATACCGGCTTCTCGGCTTTGCAGTTTTCTTCGGAGCCGCAAAGTGATAATTCGTCTATAAACCGCTAGAAGGCGACTGTTTTTTTTCTGTACCCGCAAGCGACCAGCATTCATGATGGTTAGTATATAAGAAGAAAATAATTCAAACGTACATATGTAACTATGCGTGCGACTACATATAACTGCGATGCGTAATTTAGATTTGTTGTAAGCGTCCTTGCGAGAAAGTGTGTGTGTGATACCGTCATATAATATTAATGTGAAAAAACATCGAATGTGTTCCCGCTTAAATGTGCAGTTGTTTAAGAAACCTTCATAAATTACATTCAGTTTCCAGCAAATAAGTTGCAGTTAGAATATAGCGACAGAAATAAAAGGCGTTAATCTGAGAATAAAAAAAAGTTTTAATTTCTTTTTCATCAAGATTTGGAAATTCGGTTGAATTATATGTATAGAATGGTTAATTTAAGTGAAATATATTCTAAACTACAATTACAAGTACTTTGAATCAATGGTATGGGGCGTTGAATCAACAGCATAAGGTTTTAATTTAACAGAACGAAGCTGTTCAATTCAAAATCAAAATTTGTCAAATTGACAGAGTATACTGTTGCTCGCATTTATAGGCACGAGTCTTTTGATCCAACTGAATTTTTTTCTCAGTGTACGTAAAAAAGACTGCTCTTTCCAATGGTGTGGATTAAATTTGAATAAAATCCAGATAGATCCAAATGCGACCCTCAAAACCTAGCCAAAAACGGGCGAGCCCCTAAGCAATATACTGGGAAAATTGCGCGAGATAAACATCCAAGAAAGAGTAACCCGACATAATCAGGCCATCATTTATGGTGGTTTGTAAGGTTATATGAACATTATTATAATTATTATAATTATATTACAATTATAATATTTATATTATGAATATAATATTTATAAAAACACGGTTAGACCAACTGGCGCAGACCCGAACGTTACAACTCGACTAAATCACCCGCATTCTTTAGGCGTTCTCAGCGCAAGAAAATCTATGATGTAAAGAAGGTCGACTTTACCACAATAAACCCGGAGGACGCGATGGAATTGACATCCACTTCGATGAAACCATCGAGACAATTAATTTCGGAGTTACCCCCACAGGCTAGCGAGACCCACGCCTGAGTCAACCCCCTGTAGCCCAACCCTTGAAGATCATTCCTCAGTTGCTTGGTAGCTCATAACCCCACGCTCCAAGTGCTCTGGGTCTCCAGAAGCACCTCAAACGCACTAGCACCCCAGGTGCACACGAACTGTCACTGCCTCCTGCGAAGAAGATTTCATGCGAGTAGTGTCCAAGGCTACTCGATACTGGAGATCTTCACACTCTGCAACATAGCTGGGTCTCGCAGCAGGGCACCTTCGAACAGGTTGGCTGAATCACCATCAGGTTGCTGATCCTTCACCAGGTCTTCAAGAGAAGGTTTTGCAGGGTTTCCCTTGCAACCACAACAGAACAACCCACAAAGCACCAGGAGGTTTTCTTTAGGTGACTTAAATCAGAAACCCACCTACCTGATTCTCGCTTCTTCCTTTTTCCTTTTACTTCCTTCTCCTTTTGTCATCATCATCCACCAAATCCCTCTTATGTCCATTTTTTTTTCAAAATTCCTCTAACCTGTGTATCAACAGATCAATGATATACAAATTACTATAAAATTAGAGAGAGAAAGAGAGAAGAAACGGGCCCATTAGGGCTGTCTTGTGCAAAGAAACACCGCGAGCGGTGTTTCCGAACTGTTCCGGTGCGAACGCGAACCGGGTGTTCGAAAACCCCGATCTAAACTAAAATTTGGCGCGAAAATTGGAAAATTTAAATTAGGGAACTTGCATGTTGTGAAATAAATTAGATAACAGTAAGAAATAATATTTTTATTCATTACAACTAGCTCCAGATCCTAATTTAGGGCAATTATCCGCAACCACATCCTGCAAAAGGAACGGGCCTGTCCAGGACGTTAGGCGTGACTGCGGTTTTTACGTTTTTCCGCGTACTCAAAAATAAATAATTGCGTGTGTGGTGTGGGTCTTTATGCGGGAGCATACAGTTGCGCGCTTTACACGCAACACAGAGATTAGTAGATTAAATAAAGTTAATAAAACATTAATCACAATCTTAACAAGTAAGGAATAATATAAAGAATACTTTTTCTATTCAAAAATTAAAATCTTTGGTTTTTCGACTCACAATTCATGATTCACACTATTATGCACTATTTACACGTTTTTTCTCATCACAATGATATCCTTTAGATTTTATAACAGCTCGACAAAGCTTAATTTTTTGACATGCTAAAAAATGGAATTTTTTTTTTAAATCGCATACATAGCTGCAGAAATATGTTCAATGAGTAAAAACAATTTTTTTTTCTTTTTATTTTATTGCGAGAATCTTCTGCAGCCTCATGAGCCTAGCAGTACCTGCCGACTCTTTATATTTGCCTACTACCGAGCGAGGGAAGGACACAGCACTGACCCCCCCGCGTAGGTGTGATGGGAGGACACGGCTCTAAGCCCCACCCACCCTGTAGCCCAGCGATTCCTTAAACCTCATAGTCGGCAGATCTCTCTTCCGCCCTACGTCCCTAAGTCCCACTCCGCATTCGCCCAGGGGTATGCCTGTGGAACGGGGAAAACCTGTGGCCAAACCTATAACCAGGGTAAATGCCGATTAGGAAAACCCGTTCCGGAGTTGGTCGGTATATTGAGAATGCTCAAATTAGATGCCCAAGTCACATTTCGTAGGCCTGGGCACCGAATTTGTCATTTTCATACATCCCGCTTACTTTGTTGAGTGTGAAGAAAAACACCGAAGAGATCGAGGAAGCATCGCAACCTCCAGCGTGGTCACCCATCCAAGTAGTGTCCACGCCGAAAGTTGCTTAACTTTCCCGATCGCCCGAGGTGCATCTCCACCACTCCGCCAAAGCGTCGGTTAATTAAATAATTTAATTAAATCTTGATATCACTAAAAAATTTAGTTAAGTTCTTCTAACAAAATTAGTTAATTAAATCCTCCTTACTAAATAATTATGTTTAGTTGACTTAAAAAATTTTTAAATTATTTCGACAAAATATTTTATTAAACCGATTCTAGGGAATTTTTCATTTAACAAAATATTTAGTTAATACAACTAAATAGTTTAGTTCATTCAACTAAACGTTTGAATAGGAGGATTTATCTAAATTATTTTGTTGATTCAACAAAAATTTCGTTGGATGATTAACAACATTATTTTTTCAGTGTACATATAGTAATTTTTACATATTTTAATCAATAAGATGAATGCTATAAGTGATAAAATAAAATAATTTTTTTAGTTATTCGGTTTTTTCAGTCGCTTTCGTCAGTTGTCTCAGCTTTAAATTTTACTTTAAATTTTAGGTTAAATATGTAATATTTGTCATGCTAATGGTGCATCCTAAAGGGAACAGCAATTATAACGTCCACCAGTTCCTGGATAACGATAAAAGTAAAAGTATAAAAAAACTTTCGCTCTTTCAATTGCCGACGTCAATCAAGGAGATTTTCAGAAAAAAATTTACCTTCAAAGACATCAACAAAATCGAGTTTTGCGGATACCACTAATTCTAAATAAACAAAATTACTAGCATTTTATCAACTGCATCCTTCCAAGATATTCAGTCCTCAAAATTAAATAACCTTTGAATGGCCTTTAAGATCAAACCTAATTTATGACCTGAGAATATTTTTGAACGTAAAATTTTTCACTCTTTTAATTGCGGAAATTAAAAAAGAGGGTTTCCATTTGAAGAAAATAAGTTGACCTTGGAATGAATTTGAAGAACGAGTTGAAGGTCAAATCCTCTCCTATGGGTTGTGAGACCTTGACGATGGTGGAGGGGCTTAATGCCTGATGAAACTGGGCTGCTCAACCTTGCACCGTCTGAGAGGAGTGTGCATGAGGATCCCCCTAAAAAGGGCTCTCCCCCGTATGAATGCTGGATCCCCCTAAAAAGGGCTCTCCGAATGAATGTGCGAAAATGTAGGGTTATGAAGTGTGGAGTCTGCGGTCAAGCGCAGAAGGCCATGCCCCATTTCCCCGGGACAAGGTGACCCCAGCCTCCCTGAGAGGGGAGGAGGAGGTAGAGGCTATCAAGGTTCATCAGGCAGACTAAGGAACAACCCTCGTGGTAGCACATGGGGTGGGCTCCACGATACACTAACATCACATCACTACAGACTTACACAGACACTGTAACCCTTCTTGGCGTAGCTGGGTCCTCCTGCCGTCTGTCTCGGGGGGGCGAACTTTGGCGCGGATGTAGAGGGTACAGGGGTAAAACTAGGACAGACACGGCTAGGCCGCCGGGTAGGACAGGGGCCCGGCTATGGACTAGCCATCCAGGCTGGCTGCCCTATTAACCGGCGAATAATCTCCTCCGGTCTAGTGTTGCCGGGTGGCGCCCGGGCAGGGCCTCGCTGGGCCGGGGGGGGGGGGGCACCTCCGAGGCCACTACAACGTTGCGGAGCGAGCCTGCTGCGAACTGGGCGGCGGAGGACTAAGGGCTCGCCAGGGGGTCACTTCTGTCACACACACCTACACTACTCTCACCCCAGGTAAAAAAATCAATCCAAATGTCGAACGAGAAAGAAAGCGAGTACACCGTGTCCACTCGCGACGAGCTCCCTAGCTCAAAAGGCAACCCCGAACGGGCGTCTGGGCTGGTACAGCCTACAGGCAATACCGTCGAGGGCAAGAAAGGTAAGGAAGTCAGAGAGGAGCAGATGGAGGTCTGTCCGTCCACTAGTGTAGACAAGGCTGACACTCAACAGAGCCACAGCCAGTCTGCCGGACCAGTACAGGCCAACACTGCTCCTAAGAAAGGTAAGAGGAGAAAGCGCCTAACAGGGGCGCAACTCCTGAAAAGGCGAGCGGAGCGGGAGGCCGGAAAGGGTGATTCGGCGAGCACCTCAACTGGCCAGACCGCAACCACCGCTCCCAAAAGGACCAGGGGAGAGTTGTCCTCGGACAACTCGACTCCCCGACAAATTAAAAAGGCGAGTTCGGAAGCTGGGCAGCAGGTTGCTCGGCCGGCCTACAGTCAGGTGGTGGCCAGCGAGATGAAACTCGCGGTCATACCTGACATGTACCCGGAAGAGCGGCTCAGCGTCGAGCAGGGCCTTCAGGTCGCCAGGGCGGTTGTTTCAGCCATCCTGGGCCACAGAGAGGGACCTGTTCGCCCATGCTTTACGGACAACTGGTTTTTGAGGGGTGCACAGGTATTCCACTGTGGCTCCTCGGAGACCAGTCGTTGGTTAAAGGAGCTGGTGCCAACAATGACACCATGGGAGGGTGCCAAGCTCAGAGTTGTGGAGCAAAGCGCCCTCCAAAAAATGGAAAAGGTAACATTCTACGTTCGGGGAGTTGAGACCCCGGGCGAGATGATAGAGCTACTGGGCTGGCAGAACACGACTCTGCCAGTCCAGGAGTGGAAGGTTTGCCAGTCGTGGAAAGTAAAAGACACGGCTGGCAATGAAACAGGAGAGATGGCGGTGCGCGTACTGATGGAGGGGTCAGGGCCCTTAAGGAGCTGGCCTTCAGACCTTTCTGTGGAGTGGTGCGCGCACACGCCGTCCACCACGAAAAAAAGATTCAAGAAGGGGGGGACAAAGCGGAGGAGGCGGCCAGTGACCAGACAGCGCGGCCACTGCCTATTGTGCAACAGGAGGAGGCGGCTGGAGGCATGCCAGTGCGGTCACCGTGTGGGGACAACCCACAGGAGACGGCTGGCGAGCTGACAGCGCGGCCACCAACCGAGGTGCACAGGGTGGAGGCGGCTGGACGATCACTGGTGCGGCCACCTGTGCTAAGTCTCCCACCTAAGTAGGGGAAAAAAAAAAAAAAAAAAAAAAAAGGGTATGGCTGTAGCCAATAAACGGATGAAAGGAACAAAGGAACGCGCCAACAATGCGCGGGCCAACATTTCTTTCACCCAAATCAACTTGCATCACAGCAAAAGCGCTTCGGCAATTTTAACGAAGAGCTTGGCTGAGATGCAGACAGGCATCGCGTTGATCCAAAAACCATGGATTAACGCGAAAGGTACTGTGGCTGGACTGAGTGGCTGTTGCAAGGTGTTCTACGACAATAGCACTCGCACTAGAACCTGTGTGATCCTGAAAGGACTACAGGGCGAAGCTTGGTCGACACACTGCCACACGGATCTCACAACGGTCGTAATTAAAGTGATAAGGGAAGGAGGCGACACCATGGAAATAGTGGTGGCATCCGCCTACTTCCCAGGAGACGCTGGTGAAGGGCCCCCGCCGAATGAGGTTAAGGCCCTGATTGAGGAATGTCAGAGAGACGGCAAGGAAGTTATTCTGGGATGTGACGCCAATGCGCATCACATCATCTGGGGTAGCACAAACTGCAACAGCAGGGGCGAAGACCTACTGGAGTATGTAGCCTCTACGGAACTGGATATACTGAACAAGGGGAATACCCCAACCTTCAGAAATGCGGTAAGGGAGGAAGTTCTGGACATCACTCTGGCGTCGAGGCGAATCAGTCGCATGGTCTCTGACTGGAGAGTCTCGGAGGAGGTCTCAATGTCGGACCATGAGACGATCCGATTCGAGCTAGAGGAAGTAAAAGGAGAGGTACAGAAATGGAGAAACCCCAGGAAAACCAACTGGGACCTATACCTCAAAAGGTTAAAAGAAAGATTAACCGGAGTCGTGGTCACACCCACGACAGCAGAGGAAATAGAGACAGTCAGCAGACAAATCCAGGGCGCTATAGTTGGTGCCTTTGAGGATAGCTGCAGACTGAAGAGAGGAAAAGTAAAAAGGGAGCACCTTGGTGGAATCCGAAATTGGAAACCCAGAGGAGAGAATTAAGGATACTGTTAAGGAGGTGGCGCAAGCGCAAGGGAGTAGCAGAAAGAGAAGCCTTCCAGGCAGCTCAAAGACGCTACAAACTTGCGATAGAACTAGCCAAAAGAGATGGCTGGAAACGCTACTGTCAGGAACTGGATGGAGTACCCGAGGTAGCAAGGCTAAATCGTGTCCTTGCAAGACCTACAATCAACACCTCGGGTAAACTAAGAACTCCCTCGGGCGAATGGGCGGCTGATGGGAATGAGGCACTGGAGTGCCTTCTGGCCGCACATTTTCCGGGGTTGATAAAGGATAATCAGCCGAGCGGATCATCCATGCCGGCGGCAACGCCGGACTGGGAAATGGCTGAACAAATAATTACGCAAGAAAAGGTGAGGTGGGCTATTGGCTCGTTTGAACCGTATAAGTCACCAGGACCGGATGGCATTGTACCAGCAATGCTACAGAGAGGTATAGACATCCTGGTAGAACCACTAATGGGTATCTATAAGGCATGCCTTTCGCTAGGCTATATACCAAACGAATGGAGGAAAGCCAAAGTGGTTTTCCTACCGAAACCAGGCAAGCCAGTCCATGTGATAGCAAAGGACTACAGACCCATAAGTCTGACTTCTTTTGTCTTCAAAACCTTGGAAAGGCTTGTGGATCGACACATGAGGAACGGACCACTGGCTAATGACCCTCTATATCCGACACAACATGCGTATAGAGAGGGCAGATCAGTGGACTCAGCGCTGGATGAAGCGGTAACCAGGATAAAAAAAGGTATTACAAAAAGAGGGATGGTATTGGCAGCCTTCCTGGATGTGGAAGGGGCCTTTAACTTTACCACCGAAAGAAGCATCTGCCAGGGAGCACGAAGGCACAATGTGCCAACGGGCCTGGTAAGATGGATCAGTCGCACTCTACTTGATAGGGTGATTGAGGCAGTATGGGGTAAGGCGAAAGGAGGGGGGCGCGCAACCAAGGGTTGTCCACAAGGTGGCGTGCTCTCACCAACGCTGTGGTCCCTGGTGATAGACGAACTATTAAGGAGACTCAATGACAGGGGCATATACGCACAGGCCTATGCCGACGACGTACTTATCCTAGTCATGGGAGATACTGAAGCCACTATTGCAGGCCTTATGAGGTTTGCTTTTAGCATAGTGACCAAATGGTGCAGGGAAGTGGAGCTATCCGTTAACCCTAATAAAGCGGTCCTGGTGAATTTCACCACCAGGTACAAGGTAAAACCATTAGGACCAATCAAGCTATTTGGGGAAGAGGTGCCACTAGCCAAGGAAGTAAAATACTTGGAAGTGACATTCGACTCTAAGCGTAACTGGAGCAGATATCTGCAGACGAAGAAGGACTGCTTTTTAGCAAGCTTCTAGGCCTGCAGAAGAACTTTTGGAGCAACCTGGGGTCTCAAGCCTTCAATGCTGAAATGGCTATATACGGCTGTTCTGAGACCTAGGTTGACACATGGAGCAGTGGCCTGGTGGCCAAGATGTCGACTGAAAACAGGTGCGGCAACCTTGGATAGGATGCAAGCACTAATTATGAGAGGCATCACGGGGGTGATGAGGTCGACACCGTTAAAAGCACTTGAGATGGTGCTTGACCTCCCCCCATTGGAGCTGATGGTAAGAGCGGCTGCCCTTAAGGCCAAGATCAGGTCAACAAGGGCCATAGCCGAACATGAGGACACTGAACTGGTTCAGTCAGTGGACCTTAATAACAATCAGGAGGTTGACAGAACCCCCAGGGAATTCTTCTTTGATAGGAAGTTTAAACTGGGGATACAACCCAAACAAGAGGTCTATCCGCAGGAAACAGGAGCTAGTCTCTGGTTTACTGACGGGTCCAAAAATGAAAAAGGAACAGGAGCCGCAGCGTGGCTAAAGGGAACCAGCACAGAGCTGGTACTCTCCCTGGAAGACCATTCAACGGTATTCCAATCGGAGGTTTTTTTGAGGTTTTTTTTTAACTCAACCTGGCCATCAGGAGCTGCGTAGAGCACCATGCTGGAGAAGGGGGTGAACGGACCTGGAGAGTACCGCACCACGGTCCCCATACCCTTGGGACCAGCAGCCGCGGCACTCCTAAGTGTTAGTCCCCGGTCCGAGGTCCCCCTCGTTCGCCGTGGCCCCAGGTGCCGCCCTGCTTCGATAAACTTCCCCCCCTGCGGAAAGGTGTGACATAGAATTAAAGTGGGTCCCGGGACACTCGGGTGTTCTGGGCAATGAAAAGGCGGATAGACTCGCGAACAGAGGAGCGGCGGGAATTAGAGCAACCGATACCAAGGTTGCCATACCGCTTTGCCACCTAGAAAGGAAGATCCAGAAATGGGTGGAAAGGGAACAATGTAAAAGATGGCACGACAGCCAGGGGTGCAGACACATCAAAAGCATCATTGATGGGATGGTACCCCGAAGCTGGAAAGCAGAGCTGATCAAATTCGAAAGAAGAGAGATCAGGCTAGTGGTGAGTTGGCTCACGGGCCACTGTGACCTGGAGTATCACAAACACAGGATAGGTAAAACGAATAGGAAACTCTGTAGGCTCTGCGGTGAGTCAAATGAGACCCCCGCGCACCTTTTGTGTGACTGCCCAAGACTCATGGGAGTTAGGCGGAGGGTGTGTGGGGAGTTCACACTAGAGCCCGGAGATGTTAGGAACTTTAGTGTACTGGGCCTTATAGCCCTAATAAAAAGGATCAAATCCAGCCTATAGGCGGGGGAAGGTAAGAGGATACCGGGCTTCCATCGTTTTTCGAGCCTGGGGGTATAGGGACATTCGAATTGGATGTCGATGTTCGGAATGATGATACTAGGAGGCAAAGCGCAATGGGCCTCTGGCCTACGCGCGAGTCGGCACGTCCCCGAGCAGGGGCAGCCGGTGCGTCTCCACTTTTGACCGACTATCGACTATCGACTGAAGGTCAAATCTAAGTTCACTATAGGATTTCTCGTCAAAAAATATTAAAGAAATGATCTTGCTCAGTGTATGTGTTACACTGCACATACTGCAC